>CM039124.1:32067273-32554176 GCA_022036555.1 Microstegium vimineum | reverse complement strand
TATGTGATCTCTCTCTAATTTATCGCTGTTGCGAGCACCAAGAAAACCGGTTCAATACCGAATCTAAGCACCAGTGAGGAGATTCAGAGACCTTGCATTAATAGAGTGGCACTAGTCGACCCTGATGCAAGCACTAGTGATAGGTTGTTATGTCTCCCTAGAATTTCTAGCCGGGGCTTGGAATTTTTAGTCTAGCAGTGCTTCTTTGTCTATTTCTTGCACGTTTCATTCCATATTTGCATGCTATTATTTGGGTTAGTATCCCATTGATCCAAGAAGCATATCTATGTACACTTGTCATCAGTTAGCTTGGGTACTTTAGATTCAGGAACTAGCTTCTTCTCAATAGTTGTTGAGTATTCTATTTTTGGTTTCTTGATATTATAGATCGGTTTGCTTTGTGGTGTCCTACTATGCTCCTAAGAACATACAACCACTTGTTTGGCTCATGGACATCGTGGTTTTTGTGTCTTGTGCTTGGTGGTGATTTTGGGACACTTGCCCAAAGTTTTGAAAGAAATTTGAGGCTCCCATTCACCCCTCTCTGGTTGCTATTTTTAGTATTTCAATTGGTATCAGAGTCAGTTAAGGATCATTTCACCTTAATCAATCCATGACCCATGAATGAGATATGGAGTGTGTGGTTTTGGCAAGCCATCATTCTTCAATGGAAAAAATTCCTAGTATTAGAAGATGCATATGTCTACGTATCTCAAGAAGATCGACTCATGAGTTTGGGATATATGTGACAATCTAGATTAGAGGTGCTTGTTGTTTGTGTTGGTCAGGAGCAAGTTGACCAAAATGAGGCAAATAGCAAGGCCTATAATGTTATCTTCTCCTGCCTTCTACTTTATGTGTTTGAGTGGGTGTCTCACTTTTGATACTCCTTAAGTATCAACTTTAAGTGTCAACTAAGCATTAGAAAGAATATATTGCAACATACCACCTAGACATAGGGTTTTAACTGACAGAATTCCATGAGTTTTGGTGTTTATCTGTTTCTACAGGGAGACAACTGCAAAATACCAAAAGAGGCCCACAAGTAAGGATTACATAGACATATAACACCTCCATAGACACTTAATTATGCAACCACTGGAAAAGAGCTCCAGGCTCTTGTTTTTTCTATAGATAAATTTAGATCTTATTTAGTAGGAGCTAAAGTAATTTTTTATTCTAATCATGCTGCTTTAAAATATCTACTCACTAAAAAAGATGCTAAACCTCGCTTAATAAGATGGATCCAGCTGATCCAAGAATTTGACTTAGAGATAAAAGATAAAAAGAGAGTAGAAAACTCTATTGCTGATCACTTGTCTAGAATGTATTTTAAGAATCTGCATGAACTACCCATCGATGATTCACTCCAGGATGACATGCTCTATGGAATCAACAGATCTAACCCCTGGTATGTAGATATTGTTAATTTTATGGTTTTAGGATACGTACCACCAGGAGGAAACAAAAAGAAGCTTATTCAAGAGAGTCGTTCACACATATGGTATGAGCCATACCTCTTCCGAGTATGCTCTGATGTCTTACTCAGGAGATGTGTGACTGTCGAAGAAGGAATGAAGATCATTGAAAGATGCCACTCATCACCATATGGAGGTCATTATGGAGCATTCCGCACACATGCAAAAATTTGGTAATGTGGATTCTACTGGCCAGCAATGTATGAAGACACTAAAGAATTTATCCGAAGATGCGGGTCATGCCAAAGAAACGACAACATAAACTCAAGGGATGTCATGCCACTCACCAACAATCTGCAGATAGAGCTCTTTGATGTTTGGGGAATCGATTATATGGGACCGTTTCCCCCATCAAAGAATTGTGAGTATATATTGGTGGCGGTTGATTACGTCTCCAAGTGGGTGGAAGTACTGCCTTCCCAACATCCCGACAACATAAATTCAAAGAGGATTTTTAAAGAGATCATATTCCAAAGTTTGGAGTCCCAAAGAATAGTAATAAGCTGGGGGATCACTTTCACAAAAAACGTTTTGAAAATATCTACAAACTGGAATCCCCACAACGTGCTACCCCTTTTTCACCCCAGACAGTGCCAATCAGAGACCTCAAACAAAAAATAAAGAATATTCTTCAGAAACAAAAAATGAGATGAAACAACATGGAAGGACAAGTTACCCATCCCCACTTGGGCATACCGACTGCAAATAAAACCCAATTTTGCAATGTATCCATATCAAATCGTAACGGGAGGATTTCCCCTACCTTTGAACTAGAGTTTAAAGCACTTTGGGGATAAGGAGAGGAATATCGATTTCGATGCTGTAGAGAGAAAATAAAATCAATTACAAGCAGAGGGGGGAGAGAAAAAAGCATCCCACAATTCAAAGATCTAAAAGAAAGAGTTAAACAGGCATGAAAGAGGATCAAGAAAAAAGAGTTTACACCCGGAGATAAGGGTTTACTTTTTAATTCCAGGGTAAACTCTTCGGACACGGAAAACACAAAAAAAGGGGGAGGACCATATAAGGAAATAATTCTCACCCCCACGAGCAAATCCATTCAAAACAACGAAGGTACTTTATTAAAGGTAAATGCCAATGTCTCAAAATATTTTTAAAAACAAAAAAAATTTAGAAAAATAGCGTTTTAATTTCTTTTTTTTAAGTAAATTTGAGGCCCCCATTTTTAATTTTGCATTTGGGCCATGCATAGTTTTTCGGATAGTAAAACTTCAAAAAAAACGAGTGTGCAAAGGGGGCCCGCATGGAGACAGGGGCCAGGGCGGGCGCCCAAAGGGCACAGGGGGCGCCGCCCCCACCTCCCCGTCCCCTTTTGCAGCCCAAAAACCTTTCTAGGCTCTTCCCCCGTAAACCTTGCGGAACAATTACCCAACCCATTTCGCGCAGATGTGCTCCATAGATTTTTCTAGATCCCATTTTTTCACCCATATAAACACCCCTGGTCAACCACATCATATACAAACATTTTTTACTTTCGCCTAGCCTTCTAGATACCTTGCTCCCCCCCCCACATAGAAAAATCCTTGGGAGGATAGTCCCCTACGGATTAACCCCACCAAGTCCCACAAGAAGACCCAATCCAAAGCCTAGTTGTGTCCCCAAAGCTCCCCCCGCAACCAAATTCTCCAAAGCAGCATAGCTAATAAATCCTACTACCTCCCTATCCCTTGCACCACCGCAACCGCTCCGCTAAAGGCCCGAAAAAGGGATCCCGTCATCAAGGTGCCTGCGGGGCCCCAAGATACTCCCCCCCGAACCCCAAAAAAAAGGGATTGTGGGAGTGAAACAACTTAAAGGACAAATCAAATTTTCAAGTAACTACAAAAATGAACCCCCCTACTCCAGGGGATTCGTGCTCAAAAAGTCAGTTTTTGTGGCCCCCAAAGGACCCCCCAAGCATTCCTCAATCTTTAGTCTTTCCCCAAAACGCCGCAAAATGTAGAATCTAATAAAGACTTCCATAGTAGGGTGACCCACATCAACCTCCAAACTCGTAGGTTTTCCTCTAAATTCAAAAACCCTGAGCACTGTGAGGGGCCTTGGGCGTGAACAGATAGGCTTATGAGAAAGTAAGATCTGAACATCACAAAAACGCATTACAATTATGCGATCATGGGGCAAGTTTAAAATTCATTGATTCAAAAAGTTAGACTGGGTTTGTTTTGTTCTACAAGATAAATCCCCAAAATAAATTTGAATAAAGATCATTTTTACTTTTAATTGTACCTGCTTTTTCCCATTTTGGTTATTCAAGAGAACAGAAAAATTAGGGGGGTCCCCCTGAGGGAACGAAAAAATTTCAACCCCCCAAAAAAAAAAAAATTTTGGAAACAAACAATCAAAAAACCCTGTACAGAACAAGTTGGGGGCCCACCAAAGGGGTGGCCCCCCACTCCCCCAAAGGCGCCCGCCCTGGGTAGGGCACCCCCTTTCTCCTTTGACTACTTTTAATTTTACCTTACACGTTACATTTTTTTGAAATTCCCGATTTCGATCCTTGCGAAATAAGTCTTTAACATAAAAATTTTAAAAAGATAAGCTTTTTTTATATCCTCGAAAAATATACTAATTTTATGAATTCCCCTGGGTTTTGCTATTGTTGGGAATTTGTTTAGAGACTTCATAACAAAAATCTTTGTGGAATGTGAGTGGTAGAAAGAGAACTTAGTTCTTGAAAATTTCTGTACTGGAGAATTTTTTTAAAAAATTAGAAAACATCCTCTAGATTTTATACAACCAATAAAAGCAAAAGATCTACTTTCTTTGTTTTGGGTTTTTTCTCAAATGAGTAATCCTTTTTAAATTTTTTACGTACCCGAAAAAAGAATTTTTTTTCTTTTCAAAATAAAAAGTTTCACTCTCCGAAGTATTTTTGCATTAGAGCGGGTAGGGCAAAAGTAAAAATTCAATAAAAAAAATGGGAAATGCCGAAAACCCTAGTGACAAAATGGGATTTTTCCGACACTAGAATAGGGTATTTGGGTACCCACCGGAAAAAATGAAAAATGATGATGCCCATGGTTCCCAATATCAATTTCCAGCAAGAGGACAAAGTATAAAAAAAAATAATATAAAAAAAGCTTGACAAAGAGAGGCATTACTCCCCTCGGATCAGGGGTTTGCCCGGGCAATACTGAAAAGTAAGTATCCCATATCTACCTTATTTTTTTAGATCCACCAACCTCATGAGATCCATAAGACAATTAGAGCCCCACTTGGGGAAAGAAGTAAGCTAATTTAAATATGCAAAAAAACTCCAAGTGACATGTTTAAAAGAAAAAAAAGGCCTACTTCAGTCACTCCTCCCTAGCTCTCATAGTCATATGGTGGCATAGTATGGGGGAATATTTAAATGTTGTGTCTAAACCTTAGCTTAGTTTTAACCATCCTTTTTTCTCGAGGACGGTAAAAGCCTAAGTATGGGGACTGTTGACACCCAAAGTATAAATTTTTAAGTTCAACAGCATAGAAGAATATATTTGAAACAACCCCTAACTGGGGTTTTAACCGGGTTTTAAATGGCAGGGCATAGAAATTAGGGGAACGGGCCAAAACCTATATGACACTATTAGCCCCTATTGGCCTATAGCGCGCTAATGAGCTTGCGGTAGCTGCTTCTAGCGCTTTTTAGCGCCTATTTTTTTGAGGGTTTTAAAAACTGATAAAAAATTCACAAGTTTTGGTGTTTATCTATTTTTTAGGGAGACAACTCAAATCCCAAAAAGAACCCCACAGTAAGGATTACATAGACACTAACACCCCCGTCAAAAAAGACAATCTAAAGACCCCAGAACCCCCCCCCATGGAAGGGGGGGCCCCACCTCCCATAGGCAGGGCGGGCGGCCTCCCCATGGTAGAACCCAATGGGCTCCGCTTTGGGGATTGGTTTCCCACCGCCTTTTAGGATCTCAAAAACCATCAATTAAGTCGGTTTGATCCATTATTCATTATCATATTTTCCAAGGGGGTTTTTCCCTCAAATGATTCTTAGGGATCTACTCTTGGGGTTTAAGCTTTCAAGAGAAATTATTTTTTAGTTTCTTTTGAGATTAGAGTTTACTCTTTGATTGAGAGAGATAGAGTGGGGGTGAAATTGGAGGAAGCCCGCCCTTCGGTTCCCTCTCTAGTTTGACCTAGGATCAAGTCTCCTTCCCGAGGTTCTCCTAGGATTCTTCAGTATTTGCTTCAATTCAGTATTTCTTATTTTTTGTTCTTTGGTTTGGGAGTTTTTTTTAATCTTTTTTCGCGTAGAGAGTAGGTAATCATCTCTGCGTGAACGGGTTTTTTTGGGCGGGTACTCATAGATACCCCTATCTAGCCGGACCGGGTTAGCACAGAACGGAAAATTTCCCGCGTTCCTTGGATCCCCCAACCCCGTTAAAAGGGAGGGTAGGTTTATAGGCTGTGGGTTAAGACCCTTTGTGGTGTCTTTTCTCAATATTCCCCAATTAAACAGTAAGCTAACTTGCATAGGTTAAATGATAGTGTTGTCGAGGTTTTCTCATATCGCTCACATCAAAAACCTTGTTTGTACCTAAAGAAAAATAGCAATAATTTGGTAATCAGATGCACGCTTTCTCCTTGCGGAAAAAAAAATAACGTACTTGGATAAACTCCACTGAAGTGCTCATCGATACCGTGTTTTGCGGATTGTTTCCCAGTATTTTTCTGTCTGCGTTAACAACTATAAACACCACCTACCTACGTTGAGGATATGGGGGCCCCTCAAAGGTGGTCGAGGGTTTTCCCTAGATCAAGAAAAAAACTTTTTGAGACAAAACAACATAGTAAAAGAAAATTTAATTCAATTGACAAAAATCTATCGATTCTATGTTCTTTCACTTTGAGAAAATTTTTTAAACAAGAAAAGGGAAACAAGCCACAACTACCCAATGATGATCATAGGGGACTCCAAGTTACTATGCACCAAGATAAATTTTTTGGAGGGAAGGGTTCTACTATTTGATCCTTAAACTACGGACCCTCCCCGGGATGAGCTATTTAACAAGCCAAGTCTATCAAATTTCCCCCACTAGACTTGACCCAAGATCGGAATCCCTCTCCCAACCCAAATGCTTTGGATTTAGGATTGGGGGTTTCACCAAAAAACCCTTCATGTTTTTTTTTTGCTTTGTTTCTTTGTTTCTACATAGAGGAGTGAGGGAGGCACCTTGGGATGGACTAGTGTTATGTAGTCAACTTCCGGGTTTTTTTCCCACAACCACCACAAGGAGGGTTGTTTTTGTTGGGGAAAACCATATCACACGTTGCCCAAACCCCCTAGAAGAAAAAGTATCTAACAATAGGAAACTAGCAAGTACAAGACAAGTTTAGTACATCTTCATCAAGCACAAGTCCAAGGAAAGATTAAAACAAGGGGGGTGATAAAGAAGTACCTCAAAAGGGCCAAGGCCTAAACATTCCTGCTTACTTTCCCAATACCTTAACATTGTTTTTGGAAAAGGGGAAAGTTTTTCCTCTTCAATGATGAGAGTCAAGAAAAGGGGAAAGGAAATTAAACAGGCTATGCCTTTATCGACTCACCCACAAGGCTTTTGCACCATGGTTTTTTGTGATGAGATCCAAGGACATCCTGGTTACATGCCTTTCCCTTGTTCATTTTCATTGATGAGCTTTCGCAATGTTGAAACTTGAATGTTTCTTTGCTTATCAAGATAAGGCTTAAGAACATGCCGTGAAGAAATAAAGACTTTAGTTTTTCATTAAGGAGTTGAGTTTGTTAAGTCTGTTGGGTGGGTCTAGGGAATAAGTGTGATACTTGTTCTATTCAATCTACTTGTTACTTTAAAACTGGAATATCACTTTGTTATCAAAGCTTAGGGGTAAAGGCTAGGCCTTTTCTTGTTGGGTGCATGCAACTTCTCGGCCCGTGCAATATTAGTTGTCATAGAATATTGAAAAGGCTCTTTAATTGAAAAGGCTTTCGAAGCTAGTTGTTGCAAGGGATGTTTTTTTGGGGGTTTGGAGTTGGAGCTTGATTCCTACAAGCATGAAAAAAAATGTACAGGAAGAAAACAAAATTTTAGGGAATCTTGAGCTTAGTCATGTAGGGGCCACATTGGGGAATGTGGTTCCCCAGTTAGGGGGGCAATCCTGGTTAACCAAAGTAATTTAAACCCTAAAAGTAACAAAGCAAGGGGCCAGCTTATCCTTTTAAAAATTTTTAGGGGAAAGATTAACTTTTGGGGATATTACCTCGGCATATCCCCGGGCCCTTTGGGGCCTACGACCAAAAGGGGCACCCACCCGCAAGGCCTTGCGGCACCAACCAGCCCTCCGTGCTCTCCGGGACTCGGGGAGCTTGCTTCCCAAGGGGAAACCCTGGTAATAGACTGGGTCCCTTCCCTTAAGGGACCGTTTTAATCGTTAGGATAGGGAAAAATGAAACCCTGACCCACTAAAAAGGCGAGCAGGGACCCCCCCTCGAAACGATCTTTAAACCGGTAACCTAATACTCAACAACCCACCCACCAAACAAGAGGGGGTATTAGGGATTTGTGGGGCCCTGAACCTGTAAAATCGCCTGTCTGGGCCCTTCGTGTTACACTTGATCGTCGTCGCCAACCCCCGCCTAAAATCTACTCCGAGGGCACCCCCTAGGTAGACGGACGCATATTTCGTCGACACAACCACCAAACATCGACAAAACCTTTTTGTACTTGGGGGGCCTAAAAATCTGGGAGGGATTTTGGGGGAAATTTAAAGGGGGCATGGGGCCACGTGAGTTTGTGTTGAAAAAGATAAGTAATAAAGGGGAAACAGGCTATTTAGATCATAAATTTTAAGTTGGTCTAATGCCCTTATTTTTTGGTTTTTAAAATTTCCCTAGGGAACTTTGGGGAATGTTAATATGGAACTTTCCTGGGTGAAATCCCTGAAACTTCCCGGGGGAAATAACGTCCCAAAAACATTCCTGGGTGACTCTACAAAGGTGTATTTTTTTTTGTGCGTTTTTGGGGATAACCTTTTTATTTTTTGGGAGTAATTCATTTATAAGTACTATCTGTCTCTAGTTCATGTTGGGGATACAATTTTAACAGCAGCAAATAGTTTCCCCCTACTTTTTTGTGTCGTGCTAGGTCTCTCACCCTGTGCACTTTAAAAAATGTCAACAGTGCCAACGTACATACCTAGGGGGTTTCTAAAAGAACCCCAAATTTGGCCCCCCAAACCAGGGCTTAAAAAAAAGGTTCCATAATCCCCTAAATAGCAAATGAAACAGGGGGTTTTTTTAGCCACACCAAACCTTAAGCTATGAACTTTTGAGTGCAAAGGGTAAAAACCCTATTGGGTCGATAAAATTCAATAACCTCAACTCCCTTGATAAAGATTAAAATTGACCACCTAATAAAAAAGGGGGGTTTAAACTCAAAATTTTCCTGGTTTTTTTGGGTGAATCGTGTTTTCATAGGATTAATCAAAAAAACCATCAAAGACACCTACATGTAAAACCCTAATCATAAATTAAAACAGAAACCAACTCAAAGGGTTTAAGCGGAACCAGACCCCCATAAAAGCAACTCGTAGATACTCAGGGGGGGCCAACATCCCCAAAAGAGGCCGACCCTTAGCCCCACCAGCTTCCCTTGTTACATCGTTTCCCCCCGCCTTGGGGTTTGCACTAACCGTCACACTTTTTAGTTTATCCAAAGGGTCAAATTCATTGCTAAAGGGTTTTAAAAAAGTACCTTTCCCCCTACTTAGAAGCCTGATTCGAAAAACCCCTAAGTCCATCAAAAAAACCCAATCAAATCCAAAAGCTAGAAATTCAAAATAAGTTTAACCCCCCATAAAAGGGATCAGTCTTATTTTTAAAAAATTTAGAAAGGGGGAAGGGAGATTTCGAGGAAGTTTTGGGCCTAAAATGCTTGTTTTGTGCTTGTACCAATGGGATAAAGTTTTAAGTGTTTTCTAAGATTTTTGGGGTAATAAAATTTCAAATTTAAAGTAAGAAACAATTTTTTACTTTGTTCTTTGGGTTTGCGACATTTGGGGTACTTAAAACCCCTTATTAGCTCTTGGGTAAAGTATATTCGCTTGTAAGCAGGTGCAAAACTGGGTTTCACAGATGTCCCTATTACCGGGGATGGGTGGTACTCATGAAGGTACTTGTATGACCTTTTTGAATCTCATATTCTACCTCCCTTTGGGTGCCCCGAGCAGGACCTGTTCAAAATTTCATACTCTATTTGTGTTCTAGGTTTTTCCCGGGTTTGAATAATAAAAAAACATTCTAGTGAATTTAGAGCTAAAAAGGCTTTAGAGATATAAACGGATTAAACGAGCGAAGTTTTACTAAAAAGGTCCCAACTGCCTTTTTGAACATTGGCTTTATACCTTGCCCACATACCCAATTTGAAACAAAAAAAAAATATGGGTAACAAAAAAGTTTAGAGAAATACATCCCAAAAGATTTGCTAGCCATACAAACTTTCCCTTTAAAAACGGGGATAAGAAAGGAGAATCCCAAAATTTCAATTTGGAGAAACAAATTTAAAAAACAACGGGTAACAAGTTTCAACTGGGCACCCTTGGTCATCACCGAACAAGAAAAAGAGATTTGCCAACAAACATGCACACTTGCATGATTTTTACATCGTGGATAGTAAAACCACAAAGACATAGAAACCTTTGAATTATCATCCCTTCTGAAGGTTTTTTTAATATCCTGAAGAATTTCTCTATTATTATTATGAAGACCTCTTTAAACTCTTTTAACCGCTGTGGATCGCAATTATATATAGGATTCTGTAAGTTCTAACCCAACAACTTTTATAAAAACTACATACTACATTTGAATATTTCATGTTTTTTTTGTAGGGTTTGGCAAAATTGTGCATAATCTAGCAAAAGAGCAATTTATGACTTCTTGGACCCCATCTTTAAAATGAGACAAATGAAAGATTTTAAAGAAATATGTATCACAAATTTTGAAGATTGATTTTGAAAAAATGTTCGAAACCCAAAATCAAACATACCGCAAACCTACAACTGCGAGAAATTTTTCTCCACCCTTATTTAAGTTTTTTTTTTTCGTGATATGTTTTCAAAACATGGATTTTTTTTGGGTTGCAGAAAACCATTACATTTTCATTTAAAAAACCCTTTTAAAGATTAAACTATAAAGGTGGGGGACAAAGGGAAAAAAGGACTTTCTTTTCAAACCCCCTAGTTAAAGTGCTAAATAAGTAATAAACCCCCAAACACAACACTTTTCAATAATAATAGGAAAATGTCCTCCACCTTCACCCCTTCATTTACATTGTCACAAAATGAAGGCGTTACCATTGAAGAAATGGGAGCCCAAGAGGAAAATAAATGGAGAGCCCCATTCACAGTGAAGTAATAAAGGGGGGGTCAAGACCCTAATAAACCCAAATGGGGAACAACAAAAGCGGATTATATGTGATGTGGGCAATGATGTGCTACTTTGGGCAAAAAGAATAGGTCCAGTACGCAGCTCTCTTTTTCTTTTGTTTTGGTGTAATTTCATCTCAATATCATCTTGTATCAATTTAACAGCACAAAAACGAACAAACATTTTAATTTTAATAAAATTTAAAAATCAAATTATTTTAAATTTTAAATTCAAAAAACTCCTTATTAAAAACTCCAATTCAACAACTACAAAAACCGCTCAACATTTTAAATAATTAATCACAATTTTTTAAAAATTTAATTAAATAAAATTTATTTTTACCCCCCACAACCACATTTAATAAATCAAATTTAAAACAAAACCCCCCCCCACCCCCCCCCAAACCACCCCCCAAACCCAAAACCCCAAAATAAAAAAAACAATTTTAAAAAACTTTAAAAATAAACCCCCCAAAAAAACCCCTAATTTCCCCCCCCTTCATTCTTCACAAAAACCCTTTTCAAAACCCCAAACCCCTTTTAAAACAAATACTTACCACACAAAAACCAAATATTAAAACTAACACCCCCTTTTATTTTTTCAAAATCCCCCCCTAAAACCACATAATCCTTCTATTTTTACCATTTCTATTAAATTTTTTTCCCACCAAATTTCTTTTTTAGTTTATTAAAACTTTTATTTATAACACATTTTAACCCACCATTTAATTATTATTTTATAAAAAACCAAACCACCACCCAAATTATATAAAATAATAATAAAATAGCAACTAAACTAATTTTTTAGTAAACTTTTTTAATTTTTAAAACTTATAAAATGTTTAAAATTTTTTATAAATTTTAAAACTTTATCTTAAAAACTTAAAATTTTTTAGGGAGAAAAAACTATTTTTTTCCTTCGCCCCCCCTTTATTACCCTACACCTACATTCCTTTTTTCCCTTCCTCTAAAACTTCGCTTCCACCCGGGTCTACCTCCAATGTACTTTAATTATTTCTTTTTCCGGAATTTTTTTTGGGATCGAATTTTATATATAATTATTACACTTAATTAATGCATGCTGCAGTATTCCCGAAACGTACACAGCTGCACTTTTATTATATATAAGGGATGCAATTTTAGACGAGGGATCAGCAGACACTTTTGTATGGCCGGCCTCTTCAAAAATACCCGCAACACATGCATATAGAAAGAGCCAAAGCACCGGTCGCAAATTAAATTTGGCTACATACCCGTCCGGCGTGCAGCTCGATCTAATCATACTGCGCCACGCCAGCTCACGGGGGCCCCCGCCGGGGATCCAAGGGGACGCAAGGACGCCGATGGGGGCCCCCCACCGACCGGGGCGTCCGCAACGGCCTGGGCAAGTTTGCTGCCGAGATCCGCGACCGGACGCGGTGGGGTTTGGGTCTGGCTCGGCACTTGAAAAACCCGAGGGGGCCCGCGCGGGCGTACGACCGGGCGGTTTTTCCCCCACGCGGCGCCACCGCGTCCCAAAAATTTCCCCTGCGAGGTCGTGGGCTACCACAGGGGGGAGGTCTGTCGTCCCCCCCCGGCCGCCGCCGCCTGGAGGGGGGGCGGGGGGGCCCCCGGGGGGGGATGGGAGAAGACGAGCTGGAGCCCCGGGACGACAAGTCCTGGGGGCCCTCCTCGCGACGGCAAGTACCCCGGGCGTAAAAAAATAGGGGGCGGCACGCTTCAGTGGTTTGCTGCAGGCGACTGGGTTATGGAGGGGAAATCCCAACAAGATAATTTTTTAAAAATGCGCGATAATGAACCACTATCGCTAAAATATATCACCCATTATACTACATATAACTCTTTATTTCTTCTGAACTGCATATATATAAATCCGGCCCGGTGAGCACCACCTCATTATACATTCATACAAAATAAAAAATAAAAGCTTTTTTTTGGGTGCTCAATAAAAAGGGCTAAAAAAAATATTCTTTGGGCACAGTATAGTAGACGTGTATGCCATCAAAAGGGTTGTTGGGGTTACAGGGTTTAGCCAGAGGGCCCATGCCTTATATGTTTGTACCTAGTGCTTTAATTAAAAAATGGCGAATGCCGGGGCCCAATTTTTGTTGTCCCGAAGTATGCTTTAAGTGTGTGTTAAAATGTGCGCGACAATGTATGGCAAAACCAAAATTTATGGTATTCCCACCTTATTAGAAAACTACTCGAAAAACCATTACTCATCCTCACAACTAATTTATATATATAAAAAAAATAAAAATTATATATATTATTTTAAAAAATTTTATATTCAAAAAAACCCAAAATTTTCATTTCAATTCTTTTTAGTCCCAAAACCCGAGTGCGCGGGATATACCTACTCGATCTCCTTTCCCAAAATTATAAGAATTTAATGTTTACAAATATTTTTGCTACGTACTAACATTAAGTTTTTCAGTTAAAAAGTGCAAAAACCTGCCCCCCTAGTATTCCGATTCATATGCAACACGTATGAAAAATTTTATATTTTTTATTTTTTGGGGTGGGCATGTATGCTTTCAGCATTTGCTAATCTTTCGTTGAACTTGTCCAGACAGTACTTTTGACAAAATTTTAGTGCAATCGATCGTTTTTCGGGGAAATCTGAAAAAAAACCCAGGAAATCATAATTAGGTTTCAAAAAAAATTGAAACGGTTTTAAACCCATAACATCATACGTATTTGCACCAAAGTTATTTTGACTACATTGTTTTAATAATTAGGCTAATTAGTTAAAATTTTTATTTCATTTGATTTTTGACTACTGGGTTTTTTTCAAAAAAAATTAAAAATATCACTCCCTTTATTGTAGTTTGTTTTTTAATAAAAAAATTTTCAAGATTGACTATATTTTCAAATTTTTTTGAATAAAAACAAGTAGAAACAAAAGAAAAAAAAGTAAAACGAATTATTATTTGAAACAAAGAGAGTATTATATTGTTTTTTTTTCAAAGGACAGGGAATTTTTTTAAATTAAATCTTCCATAAAAAACCCCCTAAAAAATACGTATAAAAAAATAAAAAACCCAAAAAACTTCTAAAAAAATTAGTTTTTCCTTTTACTTTTCATGAAACATCAGGGCTACGTCTAGGTCTGACTGACACTGCGGGGCCTCCCTTTTTTTTATTTTATTTTAAAAATAAGAGGATATCCTCGCGCTCGAACCTCCAATCCGGACCATCGCCAATTGTTAGGCCCCGAAAAATTTTTCATACTCAATCGCCCCAAAATTAAGAAAAAAGGGTAAAACTAAACCCCCGGGGAGCGACGGAATAACGGAGGTAAAGGCGGGGTTTGACTTGGCATACGTGCAAGGCTCGAGAAGAAACTATTTTCAGTCGGCGCCAACAAGGAGCGACACATCGACTCAGGGGAAAAGAGTACGAAAGGAGCAAGTGCAGCTAGATTTTTAAGGCGGGACCCTCTCGCCCTCACTCGCTGACCGGGGGCAGTATAGTAAAAAGGCAGTGGGTTTTTGGCCATCGAGTGGGAAAATTCACGCCTGGTCCAACTGCGATCAAACACCTCCCCGGGCGCGGCCCCACTGGCAGGGTAAACATGTACACACGGGACTATAAACTCCCCCATTCGGGAACTGGATGTCTTTGATGTTCTGTTCTCACTAAAAAAAAGGGGGAACCTTGGATTCCCCGAATAAGTTTTTTTAGATGTGCACGGGGGGTGGGGCGGGGGCCTTTTCTTTTGGGCTTTTAGGTTTGGGTTTTTGGTTTGTAACTAGTGGGGGATTTTTTTTTTTTCCCCCCCCCTTAAATTTGTTTTTTTCCACTGAAATTTTGATTTGATCCTGAAGTTCTCGACATTCTGTAAATTTCCCCCTTTTTTAAACTACCTTGTTTTTTCCCCCAAAAAAAAAGTAGCCTTGTTTCCACTTTTTGTCTTTGCATTTAGAAAATTTTCATTAAAAACGTTAAAAAGATGGTTTTTACTTTTTCCTGCTGGCCTTATTAAATGGCTAACAAACCTGTTTGCACAAAACACACACCTGGCACACCCAGGCGAGCAGCGGTGATCATCACCGGCCACCGTATACAGTTCCCCTCCACTTGTCCTTCAAGTCCAGTGGGCGGGGTTGCGACGGCTGCCCATTCCGCCGTCTCGCCACCGGAAAGGAACCGTACGGGTCGAACTCCAGGTACACCCACAACCAAAATTTTCCCGACCCCGGGACACCTGACAAAATTTAATGGGCCTCGGGTTTATCTTTTTGAACAGGGAAATTTGGGACACCTAATCAAAATTTTAATGGGCATGCGTTATTTTACTTTTTTTTTTTTATTAAGAAAAATATCCATTATGATTTTAGGCCGATTAATTTTGGATTTCACTACTACTGCTAGGTCTATTATTTTGCCGTTAAAATTTGGAAAACGGCAGTGAAACCAAAAACACTCCCAATTCCAGACCTTCCTACCAAAAAATAATTGAGAAGACAAAAAGTATGAAACCCCTAGGTTTTTTTTACTGATTGGGTTTTAAAAAATAAAAGTGTGGTAAAAATTGGATTTTTAATAGAATTTGACGGATATAGCCCCCAAAACCTTGTACAAAAACTATAACAGAGGCGGAAAATTCTGGGTTAAAAACTTTTGGGGTTTAAGCAAAAAATCTAATCCCCGTTTTCGAATAAAACACCAAGTTGTAGAAAATTGCTTAAATTGTACTGATCTTTAGTTTCATGTGCCCATAGGGACACAAGGGTTCGTCTGTGTTGGGGTAGCAAGCAAACGTCTAGATCTCCTTTTTCTTGGGAGCCCACGAGGGGACGCGGTCGGTGGCGGATCTGGTTTTTCGAATTCCCCCAAACTAACCTTGACCACAAGATGGTTAGGGTGGCTAACCACGACTTAATCACCCAAAAAATTTAGACACCCTGCCCCCATCTTGTAGTTTGAGGCACGCCAGGCTAGGCCGGGGGGGTCTTTGTCTATGGCCAAGGGCCATATGGGCCATTAAACCCCGACTCCAACCCATTGACTAAGCGGAATCTTTCCAACTTTGGAAACTCTATTAATCATGGAATTTAAGATTGGCTGAATAAAAATAACCATCCTTCCAATCCCACCATTGAGACCACTCCGATCTCCACTATTGACCCTCTTCACCTCCCCCCAAAGCCCCACTAATAAAACTACCAAATGTTGGCTAGCCCTCGAGACAACCATCCCCAAGCTTACTGCCCCCAAGCAGGGCCTACCTCCACATCGACCCCTTTCCCCTTGGTTTAAGGAGAGAAAAAAAAGGGATGGTTGTGGACAATGCAAACTGAAAGGGGGTCCTCGAGTATGCATGCTTCCCCTTTTTGTGTATCATATATTGAAGGTCCTCATGGACAAGAATGTGAAGGGGAGAGAAACCAATCGAGGTCGCGAAAAACCCCAAAGGGAAAACAAGAAAACCACAACGATGACAAACCCAATTTCCACTAATGCAAACTGAAAGCAAAATGCATTTGGGAGCACTCAATCCACATTGGATGCAAATAGGATTTTTTCTATAGCTACAAGAATGTACCAAGAAAAAAAATGTGCAAGGGATGACTAGACCCGCCCAAACCTCTATTTAAAAACCCTAAGGGGGAAACAGCCTTTTCCCTTTTTGGGGGCCCATGGGACTCCCCTAGGGCCTCATTTGGGGCATTTCGACCAAGCCACAGGTCTAAAACCCTAATGTAGCCAATCACGCACTACCAACCCTAAAAATTTAAATTTCGCCCGCTCCTGCCTTCATGTGCGGCTAACCCAAAAATGAGCATCCGCCCCAATCCCACCATGGTCTAATCATTTAAACAGGTTCCTTAAAGCACAATCATCCAACCGGGGGTTTATTTGTGCCATTTAGACCAAGTCAATTTAGCCCAGCCTTCTCTTCCATCGCGCCACGCCACTTAATCTACAAAATGAAAATGGTTCAAACTCCCATCACTGGGGTTTGGCCCCAAATCATTAGAGAGTTTTTAGAAGTTTCCCACCCCGGGGTAAATCATCGGGATGCATTCAGATCGAGCCTCTAATCAACTCCATTGATGAGCTAAGCGGTTCCGGGATATAATTGAGGTTTGTTTTGGGTATTTCTTATACAAATTGAAAAATCCGCAAGCACGCAATTTTACCGCTTTTTACACTTACCAAGGAGTATTCCGGGGTTCGTAATTTTTATTACCCCAAAGGGAAACCTTTTGCTAGAATGAAACTAGAGAGAATCCAGAGGCACCTCAACTTTAGTACCAATAGTTAGAGGGGTAAACAATAATTGATGGGAAAGGGGTTTGATGAATAAGAATCTAGGGTAAAGGAACTTAAAGGGATCAGAGACTAGCTAGGGGGGGAGGACAACGAAAAAAAGGGGGACCCTATTACTTCACTTATTCAAAAACTTGCTAAATAATACAACACTAAAGTTTATCCTCAAAAAAGTAGCAGGCGAGGGGATAATCATAGGGGGACAAAACCCCTTTCCGGTCGCGCCCTCTTTCTTACGGGGGCCTTCCCTTTTTAAAGAATTGCCAAGACAGTGGGGGAATACAAGCTAACAAGCTGTCCCCTCTTGCTAGCTCCCACAAACAACCCGGCACAAGCAAAAACCCAAGGATAAGATAAATGTTAAACCCCACGCTTACACACAACTTCTACTCGACTAAATCAAATAATCAAAGCCCCCTAGACGGGCAATGATCGCATACGGAAAGGTCACAAGGATCACAAACAATGGGTGGAAGGCTTTTAAAAGGGGAAAAAGCATATAACAAGACAATCTATTATAAAATCTAAAAGTAAATCTAAGAAAAGAAAAGAAAAAGATATTATTGAATAAAAAAGTCTTACAAAAAAGAAAATCAAAGCTATACAGACTTTCCAAATCAACTCGGGAAACCCTGAGCGCAATCGCCCAAATTTAAACTCTACTCAGACTAACTCCTAGAAAAATTTAAAGGGAAATAGAGCTTGAAGGATTCTTCTTCTGATTAGAGAGGGGGTGTGACCCTCTATTTATAGCGGGGAGGTGGTAGGGGCTACTTCGGCTCCACGTTAGTGTCCGGGGCCACCATTCTCCCCCCTTGGATCCAATCAACTTGGAACCCCCCCAAAAGGGCATGGATGGGGTGATCCAACACGGGGGGAAAGCGGGCGGTTGGGGGACCCCAAACCGACCTAGGGGAAAAATTCGGCCAACCCCCCCCTAGGCCCAGGGGGGCCCCCCTTGCCTCCTTGGGATGGTCCCACCAGTCAGGACGGGTGGGGCCTTTTGGGGGCCCCAAAGGGCATTCGGCCAAACCCCCATGGGGGGTGCCGGGCCACCTCTTGCTCCCTGGTCGGGTCCCTCATCAAGGTGTTTTTTTTGGTTTGGTTTTGGTTGTCACGTTTATCCCTTGGGGGCCCCCCATGCACCCACGGCTTTGTTTGGGGAAAATTGAGGGGGAAACCAAAAGGATCCAATGGGGGATCCCACCAGGTGCCCCCCGGGATATGGTCAAGGGGGGGCTTGGGGCCCAAGGTCTCCTTTGCCCCATTTGTTATTCCTGCACTCAAACACCAGGGCTTTAAAAACCTATTATTGTAAAGTATGCCATGATTTTTTTTTTTCCTTGATCCTTGGATTGGGGTAACATTTTAGTATGTAAAATATGGTCATAATTTGTGCCAACAAAAAACCCCCAAGCTTACCTTTGCTCGTCCCGAAAAACAATCAAACTTAGCTTATGGACAGGTTGCTACTAGTTTTCATTTTAAAGAGACCAATCTACAACAATCTACTTCTTTTTTGAAGGGAAAATTTAGCAAAAAGACCACCCATTTTACCTTTCCTTCATGGGGCTTATAGTTTTTATCCTTTGTCTTAAAGGGGTTAGAGAAGAACAACTTGATTTGGCCACTTTTTTTCTCATTCTTTCAAAATTTCTATCGGAGGTTTTGTAAGATTTTTGTAAAAAAAATTATTTTTCCTCAAATGGTACTCTCGAGCCGCTCATAAGGTGTAAAGATCCTCACCAAGGAATATCAAAAGTTTGCCTTTTTTTTTCCTACTCTAAAGCTTAGTGGGCTGGGGAGTATCAAAATTAGCAAATTTCCTTGCTATTTGTAAAGTCAAAATTTCCCGGTTTGAGGATGAATTCAAAACCTTTTAAACAAATGTGAAGTGTGTGGAAAAAGGGAATGAAAAACACTCCTAATGTGGATTAAACTCTCTTTCCTAAAATTATATTGAGAATAGTATTGTTTTATTTTCGAGCTTTTAAAGCCATCATTTTTCATTGTTTTTTTATTTTTTTTTTCAAAAAGCTTTGGAAAAGCTCATAAATATTAGGACTTTTAAGCCCTTATTTTTTTTTTAAATTTTGCATAGCTATGTCCATTTAATAGCAAAAAACTAGAGAGAGTTTTTTTTACTTAACATGGAGTAAGAACATGTGGAAAAGTGAGGGTTTTTTTGCGTACTTCCATGTAGAAGCAGCATGTATGTGGCATGTACGTGATCTTTATCTTTGGGATCAGATAAACTCTCAACAAGGGTCACAAAACTTGACCAAACTCAACACAGAGCAACAGCTTAAGTAAAAGCTTATATCATGAAAGATCTTAGATTTGGTAGGAATTGTCACCCTTTAAAGGGAAAACAAAAAGTTTTTTTTCATTTTTTAATAAATAAGACTCCCCAAAGTCATTTTTTGAACAAAAATTTTTAGCATCTTATCTTTTCATATCTTCCACAAAAACTTTGACTTTGTTACGGCATTTTCAAAACCCACAAAAGTTTGAGGGTTTATGTGGGTTTTTTTAAGCCAAAAAATTCATACTAAAAAAGTACCAAGTTGTAAACTAATTCTGAAAACACTTTGCGGCAACTATTCACATTTCCATAGGGGAATTAATTTTCATGGAATTGGGAGGGATAAGAGAAAAATCTTTTATTTTTATTATCTATGCAGATTTTTTAAAAGCAAAGCAAGATAAGAAAAAAAACATAAATGTAAATCTGAAATTAAACTTACCCTTTGTGGGGGAGAGAATCTCCCCCAAGTTGTCTTTTGCTCAAAATCGCGGATGGAATGTTGTTGCCGCCAAAATCCCCCAACGCCATTTGTTCTTCGATTGCTTGAATGTTCTCGTCGTTTGTTGGGCAATGGTTTTGTCTCATCGGCTCAACAGCAACCCCCCAGGGGGGTTTGGGGAGGGGACGATTTCTTGCCAAACCTACGATGCCCCCCCTTCTTTATGTGGCGAGAAGGGTGCTCGTGCTCGTTGCGGCGTATGGTCAGGGGCATGCCACTTTAAGTTGCATGGGATCGGGGTGCATCGTCTTTTTCCTCGCCAAGAGCTCCTTGGGAAAGGGCCACCTTGCTCAGATGAAAAAAAGTGTAGCCCCCTGAGCTCCCCTTTTGACCCCGAAAGATCCTTTTCCCATTTTCCCGATCTAAATAAAGGGTTTTTTTACATTTCCTATAAAATTTGAAGTTGCCTTTTTGGGAAAAGGGAAACCCCAATTTTAGGGCCCCACTAAATCTTTTTTTAAAAAACCTTGGGCATCTCTTTTTTCATTTTGAAAATGGCAAGTATTTTTTGGTCTTTTCTAAAGGGAAAAAAATGTAAACAAAGGGGTTTTTTATCATCTAGCGATTCAGGTTTCCCAGAAGACGAGTAATTAAAGATGTGAATTGAATAAAACACATTACCTAAAATTTTAAATTTTTCCAAAAAATTCCCCTAAATTTTTTCCCCGGGGGAAAAAATTCACATTTTTTTTGACCAGGCAAAAATTTTTTTGTTCCTTTCCCTTTATAAGTTAGCATACTTCCAAAACAGAGCATTTTAACCAAAAATTTGAAACGAAAAGTTGGATTGTAAATTTTCCCCTTTGGTTTTTGGATTTGAGCAATTTTTTAAAGGGGCAGAAATGGGAAAACCCAAAAAATTTCCCCTTTTTTTAAAAAAAAATTTAGGAAAGGGGTTTAAATCTTCAACATAAATTTTCAAACCCCTAGGAAACCCATTTAAATGTTTCCCCGGGTAGGATGGTTTTGATTAAAAATGTAAAAAAGATTTTCCACTTTAAAGATTTTGGGGGGAGTTTTAAAAAAATTTTGCGGTGGCAACTAAATTTCCCAAAAACCTTCTATTTCCCCAAAACTAGCCCAAACCCAATTTAGGGGAAAAAAGATTTTTTTAAATTTTGGTGGTTTCCCTGCGTTGGAGAAAAGATGGGAAATCCAATCTCCATTTTGTGCCCCAAAAGACGACCCCCAAGGAAAGATACCTCTAAAAATTAGTTGGTTAAAAACCGGGTCCCTTTGTGATCATGGGTTTTCATGGGGGGGAAACCCAATAATCCCCTTTTATGGGGTTTTTTTCCCTTTTTTGGGGGTTTTTCCCTTCCTCCTCCTGGGGTTTTCCCGGGTTTTTTGGGGGTTTTTCCCCCCCTAGTCCGGGGCCCCAACCCCCCCCTTTTTCTTTTTTGGGGGGGGGATCCTGGTTTGGTGGGGGCGTCGGGATGAGCCCCCCCCAATAGCTTGTTCTTTTCCCCGAATGGGATGTAAAGGGGGTTTTTCACTTCTAAAAGGGAAAGGGGCCAAGGCAAACTAGAAAGGGGGATTTATTGGGGTGGTTTTTTATTTTCCCTTTTGGGGAGTTGTTTAGCAAAAAGGGGAAGCTTGATGAAAACAAGAATCTTCTTTGGTCAGTGAGAGAAAAACACTTTTCTTTGAGAACAAAGGGAACTTCTCTTGAATGTAGAGAGGGGGAAGAGCGGGGGCAAAAAGGGCTTACAGAACAAAAAACTTTTTAGGGTAGGGAATAATTTCCTTGCATGGGGTTTTTTTGGGGGGAAAGGGGTGGCCCAAAGGGGGGTGCCTGATCAATTTTCGGGGGGCCCCTTTCCCCCAAAAAAAAAAAAAAAAAGAGGGGGGAAAGGAGGGGAACAAAGTGTCGGCCCCCTTTTAAAAATAGAATTCCCCTCTATTTTTTTAGTCTTGGTGAAAGGTAAAGATGTGATTTATTGTAAAAAACTGAGCAAAAGTGGTCAAAATTTCCTTTTTTTAAAAAAAGGGAAAGGGGGGGACAAAAAGTGTGTCTTTTTTGGGTTTAAAGGGATTGAGGTCTTTTTTTTTCAAAGAACAAATGAAATAAAAAATTTTGGGTTCCCCCCCTTTTGGACAGGGGATAGGGGAACAAGGACTGCCGCTTTAACCAAAGAGTTTTATGTAATTAAAGTACAAACAAAAGAGTGCCCCCAAAAACAAAAAACTAAAATTTTGGGAAACCCCCCCCCCAAATCATAAGTTTTTTTGGGGCAAAGGATGGGGGGAGAGGAAAAAGGGGTTTGGGATGGGGCCTCCGGGTTTTCCCCGGCCAAACCCCCCAGGTCCTTTTTTTTTTTCTTTTTTTTTAAAAAAATTCCCAAAAAAGATCCTTAATTAAATAACCAAAGGGGTGCAAAAAGGGTTGGGGCCAAACCCCCCCTTTTCCCCCAATTTTGTCAAGTTTTTACTAAAAATTATAAAAATTTTTTTTAAAAAAAAAATTTTGTTTTCTAAATTTTAAGTATAAAAAAAATTTAAAAGGGTTTGAACAAAATTTTTAAAAAAGGGGAAAAAAAAAAAAAACCCCGATTTCCCTTTAAGCACAGGCCCTTTGGGTTTTTTTAATTTCCTCAGAGGCCCTCCTTCTTTTTCTTTCCCCCGGGGGCACTAATGACTCCGGGGCGGGCGGGGATTTTTCACCTCTTTTTTTTCCAAACCTGCCTTGGTTGGGGGGTTTGCCCTTCTTGGTTCTTGATGGGGGCCCCTGTTTTTTCTTCTTTTTTTTCCCAGCTTGAACCTTTTTTTGGGGGGTTTTTGTTTTTTCCCGTTGTTACAAAAACCCCTTTAAAGCACATTTTCCCTTATGATTTGGGGAAATTTTAAAGGGGGTTTGGCCCTCCCCTTTAGTGACCGCGTTCGTGGTTTTTGGGGAAGGGGCCCTTTCCCCCAAAAAGACGGGGATTCCGTGTTACCCCCCTGTCCAGGGGGATGAAGTCATGGGGATGAAACCATTTTTGGGATGTTCACCAAGAATCCCTTCGACCCCTGGGGAAAACCTTATTTTTTGGGCTGCCATCTGAAAGTAAACCCTTAAAAAAAGGGTCCCCTAACAGATTATATAATTCCTTAGACTTTTTTCAGCCTACCCCAGATCGAAAAGGGCGGGGGGGAATGTTTGTTTTCGTTTGGCACTTGATCGCGGGGGGCCCCGGATTTTCCCCTTTTTCATGATGAAAGGGGATCAAAAGAAGTTTCCCCCAAATTTGGGGCGAAGGGGGGGTTCCCCAACCCCAATTTAAAAACCCTTTTTAAAAAAAAAAACAAAAAAAAAAAATTTTTTTGGTTTTTCCCCAAATCTTACCTTGTTCAAAATTGGTTTTTCTTTACCCTTTCAAATTTTTGGCATTTTGGGTTTCTAGCATTTTATTAAAACCCCAATTGATTTTTCATATTTTTTTTAAAGCTTCCATTTTTTAAAACCAAGGGTTTTAAGAACTTTATCGGGGCAATCATTTTTTATTTATCCCTCTTAATTTTAAATTTGACCAAAAAAAAAGATTTTTTAACGAAGGTTGGGTTTTTGTAAGAATTTTTGTAATTATTGAATTCCCCTTACCTCCTTTAAACCTTGGTAAAAAAGGCTTTTAAATTTCCCCGTTTCCCTTGTTTTGGGGTCAACCCTTTTTTGTTGTTGTTTTTTTTTATGTTGTGTTTTGCTATGAAGTTACGTCCTCCTTCGAAGTCTCAGGGCAGTTGTTGCCCGAGTGATCATTTCCTCCGAAACACCTCACACCATGGATGGCTTCAATAGCTTGTGCGGCGGGGGACTGGGTAGATGCCTCTCGTTCCTTTTTGGAACCTTCTTTTATTTTCTTCATCAAGAGGTCCATCTTGGCAAGATATTCCACCCTCACTGCGGTGTGCATACCTCTCTTCTCACTAGAGACGTTCGCCCACCCCATCCTTGGTTTATCACCATTTTGTCGATGAGGTTCTTGGCATTCCTCCCTGTGTTGGAGGAACCCCCTCAGGGGGTAGCGTCAAGGTGACTACGGCCATGCTAGTCAACCATGGTAGAAAATTTGGGGATCAGGAGGAGTCGTCTTCCAGATGAGGATAGGCACGAACGTACTCCTGGAGACGTTCCCATGCTTCGGGAATTGTCTCGTCAGATTTTTTGCTGGAAAGCTTGAGATCTTCCCACGAAGAGCATTGGTTTTTCCCGTCGGGAAGAACTTCTTGGGGAAATGCATTAGCACACCCTTCCATGTAGTGGTTTCTTCTTTGTGGGCGTAGAACCATTGCTTCCCTTTCCCAATAGCAAGAATGGGAAAAGACGAAGGGAATGGCGTCAGACGCCACCCCCTTGAGGGTTTAAATGTGCCCCCATAACTCCATGAATGCTGGAGTGACATTGGCATCCCATGGGGTTTTTCCGCAAAACAGGTTGGCCTGCACCATGTGGATCAAGGGGGGGGCTTCAGCTCAAAGGTGGCATCTCCGAAGTAGACCTCTGGACCCTGAGCTACGTGGGTACGACGGAGCCGAGAAGTCAGAGATCGCTTTGGGCCATAGCTTCCTTGAGTGGTGGTGTGAGCCTCCTTCTTGAACGATCCTGGTTCGAGAGGAACCTCTGAGGGGGAACTTGACGACGTCTAGTCCCCCTCAACAGCTGCTCGGGATCTTTGAGATAGTTTCCAGGCGATGGAAATCGCCATACACTGTCTGGCTTCACAAGAAAGGAAGACACAAACAGGGGTAAACCCTATGACTAATTGATAACTAAGTTAACGAGAATCTATGGATTCAATCTAATTAAAATTTCTTGGCTAAGCTTTCCCGGCAACGGCGCCAGAATGCTTGTTGGTATTTCTTTTGACTATTGGATAAATCCGCAAGCGCACAGTTTATACCGCTAAGCCCTTCACCAAGGAGTATTCCGAGGTATCATAAATTATATTATCCCAAAGGAAAGCCTTGCTAGAAATGATAACTAGAGAGAGATCCTAGAGAGCACCTCAACTTTAGTACCAACTAGTATAGAGGGGGAAACGATATATTTTGATAGGAAGGGATTGATGAATGATGAATCTATGGTAAATGATACTTAGAAAGGACCTCAAAGACTAGCTAGGTGGGAGGACAACGAGAAGAGAATAGGGACTCCTGTGTACTTCACTCTACTTCAATATACTTAGCTAAATAACTAGTCTAGACACTATATTTGTCTCCTCAATACAAGTATGCTAGGCGAGGGGATAGATCAGTAGGAGGACAAAACTCCTACCGGACCGCGCCCTCTTCTTACGGGGCCATACCTTTTAAGAACTTGCCTAAGAACACGTGGTGGAATACAACAACTAGACAAGGTTGTCACCTCTTGCTAGCTACCACAAACAATCCGTGCAGCAAGCGATAACCAAGGATAAGATGATGTATAAGCACCACGCTTACACACAACTTACTACTCTGACTACGATCAAATAATCAAAGCACCCTATGACAGGCAATTTATCGCATACGGGAAAGGTCACAAGGATCACAGATATGGTGTGAAGGCTGTTAAAGAGCAAAAGCATATAGCAAGACTATATCTAGTTATAGAAATGCTCAAAGTAAATACTAAGTAAAGTAAAGAGAAAATATATATATTGAATAAGATAAAGTCTTACAAAGAATGAAATATACAAAGCTATACTAGACTTTCCAGAAGACAACTCCGGAAATCCCGAGCGCAGCTCGACTCAACTCTAACTCCCACTCTAGACTAACTCCTAGAACAATCTAAGGAATAGAGCTTTTAGGCTTCTTCTTCATGATTAGAGAGGGGGTGTGACCCTCTATTTATAGAAGGAGGTGGAGTAGGGGCTACTCCGGCGCCACGTCAGCGATCCAGGGCCATCCATTCTCCACCTTGGATCCAACCAAACTTGGAACCGACCAAGGCATGGATGGTGGTGATCCAACATGTGGGGAGAAGCTATGGCGGTTGGGGGGAGCCAAACCGACCTAGGGGCATTCGGCCCGAACCCCCCTATGGTCAGTGGGCCCTCCCTTGGCTCCTTAGATGAGGTCCCACCAGTCGGGACTGAGTGGGGCCTGTTTGGGCCCAAAGGGCATTCGGCCGAACCCCCTAGGGGGTGCATGGCCCACCTCTTGCTCCCTGGTGCTCGTCCCACTCGTCATAGGTGTTGGTTGTTGGTTCTGAGTTGGTTGTCACGTTTATCTCCTTGATGTGGGCCCATGGATCCATAATGTTTGCTTGTGAGCCGTTGAGAGGAAACACAAAATGATCCAATGGATGGATCCCACTCTAGAGTGCCTTCTTGGATCATGGTCAAGAGGGGAGAGCATGGTGGGCCCATATGGCTCTCTTTTGCTCCATTTGTTCATTCCTGCACTCAAACACTCATGGACATGTGGAACTAGTTATTTGATAAAGTATGCTCATGATGTGTTTGTTTATCCTTGGATTGGTGGTAAAATTTTAGCTATGTAAAAGATGATCATAATTTGTGCCAACAATGGTCTAGACCACCCAAACCCTTAGTTTGGAGCTCCTCTTCTACTCTTGTTCAACTTCTATCTTCTCCCTTGTTCTCACATGCTAACACCAAAGTGTTTGACCACTTTTGCACATGTGTTAGTATTTTACAAAGCACTTTCAAGGGTTAAGTTAGCTCATTAGGTCCTAAATTATATGCATGTATGATTTCACCTAATGACACTTTGATAACCGCAATCACAAACGATTTTCTCTTCTTAATAGTACACTATCAATCCTAAATGTGATCACACTCTCTAGTGTCTTGGCCACTAGACCAAAAATAGTTCCTATGGTTATACCTTTGCCTTGAGCCTATTTTTGTTTTTCTCTTTCTTCTTTTCTAATTATGGAGCATTTGATCAACACTTAGGGTCATCACCATCTTCATGATCACCATCTAGCTCCATCACTTGGATTGGATCACCCTAGCTTATATACACACTTAGTCATAGGGTTAGTCCAATTGGTTTCATTAATTAACCAAAACTAATCTATGACTTTCAACTAGCCAATCATTATTACTTTACTAGCCAATGAACTTTAACATCCAAATGGATGTCCAAATTGCTTTTTTTAATGGACATGTGGAGGAGTAAATGTTTATGCTATTGTTGGGGATACCCTCGTTGTGCCACCCTATATACGCTCCGGCTAAGGCAGGGCTCCCATACCCTCCCCCTTGACTGAATGGTGTTGTACCCTCGTTCTCTTATCTAAATCTCGCCTAGGCCTCGGCCACTGGTACCACCCCTGGCAAGCCTCACTCGGCTCTGCCACCATGACTTCATTGATGCTCCTTGGCGAGTGGCACCTCGACTCTTTGTATCTCACAGGTTTAGGAGCGATCTGCAGAGCCGGTCAGCTGGGAGGAACTCTCAAAGCCGCCATAAGAGCGTTATTTCTAGTGGACTGAAGAAGGTGGTCCGCCAAGTAGAGACCTAAACAGTGTTAAGTACGATCTAACATCCAAAGGTATCTATTTCTTGTTTCCTCCATCAGAGATTCATCGCCATCTAAGGCAAACACTATATCTATGATCTATCTCATAAGGTTGATCGCTTACATTAGAAACAAAATAGAAAATGGGGAAATCATAAATGGACATGACTTCATGAATGTCAGATATTATTCAAACAAAACTAAGCCAAACAGAAACATGGTCAAGAATGGGTAATGTAAAGTCACTAACAGGTAGAACCATTGACTTCAAATAGTTTACGTAGCATAAGCATTTTAGCAATACAACATACTAACATATAGGGTACCTATATGGGGCAATAGGTACACGTCAAGAAAGTTTTATTCTTACATATTCAGTGGTATAGAATCTCACCCGGTTTTCAAAGCACTATAGAAGTCACGCTGCACTCCACGTGTGAAATTTTTTGCTTGGCTCATTTTGGTTGATAGACTGAACACAAAAGCAATGCTGCAACGACGCCATCTGAATGTCCAGATGATACACTCTGCATCATGTGCGATAGTGGTGAGGAAGAAACCATAGATCACCTGTTTTTTGAATGCTCCTTTGCGAAGGAGTGTTGGGCGACAATCCACTTTCAGTGGGATGAAACACTACAGCTGAATGATAGGCTGGTCCATGCAACAATAGTGAACAATTTTCCTTTCTTCATAGAAGCAACGGTGATAGCAGCTTGGGAATTATGGAAACTCCGGAATGATAAAGTCTTCCAAAGAAGAAATCCAAGTCATAGCTTATGGTGGTCAAACTTTAAGAGTCAATGTTTACTCCAGTCAATTAGATGTAAAGAGGAACTTAGGTTAGCCTTTTGTGTTTGGCTTGACGCTTTTAGTTAAAAACTCTCTGTAAGTATGGCTATTTTTGTTTTAAAATTAATATATAAAAAAAGAGGTCGACACTGTGGGGGTCTCCCCCACAGTCTTTTTTGGTCAAAAAAACATATACTCCCTTTGATTTTACAATGCTTGTCCATAGCGTATCATGCATGCACACTAACCAAGGGACGGGGTACTATTTCTAAGAAAAATCAAAGTTAATTAGACCAAACTTAATGGGAGTTTTATTAGAGTTTAATTTACATTTAATATTCTGCCAGATATGCATTTTTATGACATGGCAATGTTTTCATGAAGAGAGAGGAAATTAGTTTCATGGAGATCAAACACTACCATATATGCATTTTTATGACGTGACAATATTTTAATGAAGAGAGAGGAAATAAGTTTCATGGAGATCAAACACTCTTGGCATGACTATCAACTCTCTACAAGTCATAGAATTAAATGTATGTAAAAACTATGAAATTGAACTTTGTATTGAGAGTGAGTATTTCATTTAAGATTTATTTCATTCTAGATGATATGGTAGTTTTGGAAAAAACGTAACAAAACTTCCCACTGAAACTGGCCTTAACATTATATATCCCTAATAAATAATGTCATACAACTATTTCTCTAATTTTAAGGCATTTAAAAGGTGGGGGAGAAAGTAGAATTGTAGCAATAACTACGCTCATGGTATCCTCATCAATAGACAAACATGGTAAAAATATGTATTTTCTCAAGGACATGGACGAATACTATAGAGTAAATGGAGTTTGAGTTTCCTTTATATATTATGATATTGTTTTTATTATTTATATTGACAGTGGCAGCATCGTATTAATCACCAGGTTAGAGGAAACAAAAAAGAAAAACAAATGACAGGATAAAGAAAATCACGGGGAAATTAAGAGCAAATATGGGCTGCTTCCTCCAGCGCTAGGGCCGATAACTTGGGCTGAAATCGTACAGAGCAGAACAAGTTATGCGTATGGCATTGGAAGGCCCAATAGCGAAGGTTCATGGGCAATTGAGTTGGCTGACGGGAAAAAAAAATCCTTTCCGAGATCACGGTCCCAACAGTACGGCCAGTCGGCCAGGGAAAGCAGTTAAATCATTTTTGCACATGTTTCCGGATGAGTCGTCCAGGAATATAATGATGTATACAGAAGTAGAAAGGATAAATAGGTCGTCCCATTACTAACTTAAAATTGTAAAAAAAAAGTAGTGATTTGAGACTTGAGAGGAGATCTACTAGCTCACTCTATTCTAAATTATAAGTCATTTAAGAATTTTGAAGATTTAAAGCTCTTAAGTTTAACTAAAATTAGAAAAAATAACAAAGATTTATATCATATGAAAATATAATTAAAGAGAAATTTTTATAGTTTTTTTATAATGATTAGTCCAATTTTAAATGCTTTAACGCTCCAAAATTTTTAAAATATTTTATAATTTAAGATGGAGGGATTAAGTAGCTAGTACGGCCGTCTTTTGCCATGTCATGGAACAAATTTGTTTTCTCATGTCATTAGAACAAATTTCTCTTGCTAAAATGCTAAAAAGACCGTGCAGAAGAAATTAAACGTGATCAGCTTATATATTTTAAAGTCCTCGCCGTGACCCTATGCGCACATGCATGTTGACCTTCATCACAACTTAATTTGTCCTTTCCGTTCAGTTCCAGAGGAAATTAAAATAGATCAATGTTGCAGCAAGTACAGATACATAGACACGTACTGTATTACACAAAAGCTAGCGTGATACGTCCTCTCTCCTCCGATTCACTATTTGCATGCAAAGTTATTCTTCATCATTATTTTTTTCTCTGGGAGGTGTCACCTTGGCGCGGCCTTCCGGAGGTCAGGGTGCGGGGCCACTTGCCCGTCCTTGCGAGTTACTCTATTCTTCATTAATTATTTGCATGGAAAGTTGTTAATTCAAAGTCAAATGGAGCAGCTTCTGTATACTCCAGGTATCAAGTCAACGTACGTACATGTAGATATATATATATTCTCAGATACATGGCTAGAACCGTGCATTGCTTGCACGCATAATAAGGGCCTGTTTGGATGCATGGCAAAACATTTGTCATGACACTTTTTGTTAATTTGTTGGTAAATGTATCCAAACACCTTAGCAAAATTTGGCAAATGGTAAATATTTTGCCTCTTTTCATTTGTCAAGATAGGGTGGCAAATTGTAGCAAATGCACTTGGGAGTCTGTGCTGGTCACATTGCCCCCACCCACCCAACTTGACAAATACAACTGCATATCATTTATGATGGACAAATCAGTCATTTTGGGACAAATCCTGTAATCATTTGCTAAGTCATCCAAACATCAAATCAAATGACAAATCTTTTGCCAAATGTCCGTGGCAAAACATTTGCCACCGGCAAATGTAACCAAACACAGCCCAATGTGGAGTCGACCTCTGCGTGCACCATCCGGCCAACTATAGATTAGGTCGTCCAGGGTACATAAATCGTAGGAGCACTTAGATCAACTCCAACAGTTTGATAATTTTGGTTTGGCAAAACATGAAATTTGTCAACTCTGAAATAGATATGTCAAAGCAAAAAATATGCAATCTCCAACAGTTCCCCATAATGATTTGGCAAAAAAGGAAAAAAGGAAGGAAAAAAAAAGATGCCGCCCTGTGTTTCGCCGTGAAAAAAAAGGAAGGAAAAAAAAGGAAGAAAGAAAAAACCGCCGCACAGTGTTTCGCCGTGAAAAAAAGAAGGAAAAAAAATTGCTTCCCTCTTTTCACGGTCGCCAAATTGCCTATTGCGGGCTCTTATTTGCAACTTTGGCAAAAATGCCCAAGCCCAAATGTCAAACTATTGACCACCAGTTTTTTTGGCAAAATTAGATATGCCAAGTCTAAATGTCAAACTGTTGGAGTTACTCTTAGGGCTTGTTTGGTATAACTCTGCTTCGTTAGTGAAGTTATTTTTTTTAGAAAATAGCTTCATGAGCAACTCTCTAGGTCAAGCTAAGTTATTTTGGAAAAAATGTTTGACAAAAACAGCTTCACCAATAACTTTATGTATGGATATGAGAGAGAAAGGGAGAGAAAAACAACTTTAGGGTAAAGATGTTTTGAAAAAAGATGTTTGACAAAAAAAAACAGTGTGAACTGTACCAATTATACCCGAGATATTTAGGCCAAAGTACTACAAACATCACAACATATAAGTTTAATACACCCAACATTTTTAATTATAAATCATTATAACTTTTTCTAAGAGTTAAAACATCTTAAATTTGATGAGAGAAATATGTATATTATGAAAATACAGTGAACACAGAATTTCATGATACTTTTTATATCACAAATTTTATTATTTATTATATAAATTTAGACAACCTTTTAAAATGTTTTGACACTTAAAAACATATTTATATAGCTCAAATCAATCACACTCCATCATCGATTTAATTGAAGAACAATCCAAACATCATCCAACAAATTCAGACCAGATATTCCCAACTCGGATGCTGTTAATTATTAAGGAGCAGCAATCACCCTGTCAATTAGTTATAAAAGTCTCATCTATCTGTAATAATAGTATATAATTATGAATAATATGAGCTGACACCCAGGTCGTCTCCTTTCAACCTCATCACCACCAACCATAGCAGGCTACATACATATACACGGCCATAATTGGCCCATATTTTAGTCCAACTGGGCCGGTGCCGGTCTTCAACGACGGCTGCAAGCCGGGGATATTCCTGGGAACATTCCATGCCTTCTTGTTGGACTGCCGTACGTGCCGCCCGCGTCGTGTAGAATGGAGCGGATAGGCCGGTCGATGTCATCCTCCGTGCTAGCCAAAACCGTATATATTATCAACAAAAAAGATAAGCGGCTCGTATGTACTCCCTCCATTCCAAATCGTAAGTCATTCCAAGAATCTTGGAGAGTCAAAATATCTCAAGTTTGACGAAGAATTATAGATAAAACTATAAAGATTTATAACATCAAATGGGTATACTATAAAAATATAATTGATAACGAATCTAATGATACTTATTTGACATCATAAATATTATTTTATTGTTATATAAGTTTGGTCAAACTTGAGAAACTTTAACTCTCCAAGATTTTTAGAATGACTTATAATTTAGGAATGACTTATAATTTGGGATGGAGAGAGTATGTTACACAGCTACGACCAAGGATAAGAGGGCTTTACACGCATTACGCAGTTGCGGATGAAAATAGAATAGGGGTTGATGATCATATGATTTTCATACAGGTGCTCACGTCACGACAACACGAAACATTAGCGAAAGAAAAAAAAAGTCACCTTTTTCACACAAAAATATTGCATAGTTAGCCCTATATTTTTCTCCTTGTGCAATTATCCACAATTTACTCGCCACCTTCCAATATCTTATGCGTTTAATTAGATTTCCTATAGGTAATAATATGAAAAACCTCCATAAATAATTAATTGGGTTATTCAAATGATATCGTCTCATAGATTTTTCACATGGGAAAAAGTCATGGATTCAAAGAAAATTTGAGTTTCCCAAAGGGGCCTCAGTCTAGGCGAAAGTTTCAAGATACATTATTACAAGAGGGCTCAGTCTGTTTCGATTAGCTTTAGATGATTAGAATTATAATCATGAGAAATTGTAATATATAGAATGTGGATTACGGATTATAATAAGAGCAAAAATCTATTTCTTAACATCCAACTTGCATGGCATCCAATTTATAGCCCTAACTACGATATAGGATATCAAACAGTAGTCTAACTATTCTAACCAGACAAACTTGGTCTTCCAAGAGTTGGTTTCCTATTTTTGAAAATAATAAAAATATTTTGAGTCATGTAATAGAAACTTGAGTCATGCTCACCGATAATGTGGCCACATGTATAATTTGAGTCAAGCACTAAGGTTCAACCAATATCGCACATGCTCAATCATTAGATTATATCTTATAGTAATGTGAGAACAAACTCTTAGTACACATGTACTTCCACAAGACATAGCCGACTATGAGATATAATTAGCCTAACTCTCAAGGATATGCAAGTCTATCTGGTATGTTGATTTTAATTGTCTAGAAAAGTTCACTATACTCTTGATCTTTAGACTATCAAGTTTTAGCATCAAGATTAAGTATTAGCCTAAGGTTAAAACTATATAAGCAGTCCCATGCTAGTTTCACGCGCTACTCCTGTGTACAGAACGGACTCGAGTTCGATCCAAGGGCCTCTGTCTAGACTGTGGAGCCGGCAGCGGACCGAGACCAGAACCCGGACCCAGACGCGTTGTGTTGTGGCTGGTCAAGACCGAGGGCGGAGACGGGGACCCTGCTGACACGACGGTTCCTCGATCGCCTGCCCGGACACACTCCGCCCCTGCCAACGACCGACGACTTTCTCTACAATAGGCCCTGCCAAGTGGGCCCCACCCCCAACACGCCTTCAATTCGTTTGACCGAGTAGAGTAGAATTCAACGACGCATTGAGCATATTTACGTTCGCACTTACAGTAATTCAATCGTACGTACAACGGGGCGCCGTACTGTACTGATGGAAATAAAGTACAGCGAGTCATTTTAAGAAACCATAAAAAAGACAATTTTCATGTGCTGTGTGGCAAAAAAACAATTTGGTACACATTTCATTTATTGCTACTTATGCTTCATTTCCGACTGGGACTGGGACCGATCACTGAGTACGTTGAACAACGGAAATGAAAGGCAACTTACTCCGTCTCTTGTAATCTCTAAATTCTTTATATATGAAATATGTCTTCATAATACACTTGATTATTTCAACTTTGTGTTTTGTAATAAAGTTAAATAATTTCAAACGGAATGAGAAGAGTTCAGGGTAGTAGCTACAAAGTCATGTATCTTCTCCTACGATATTAATTATCAGCATGTTCGTTTGATCGTTTCGGTGGCTGATATCACTATGTCAAAACCTATTAACGGTGACGGTCAAAAACTGTTTATCACAGCGGTCAAAACCGTCCCCTGCGATGATAAGACCACTGTTAATCAAGCATTAACCGTGACGGTCACCAGCGTCCGCTGCGGTAAATAGCATTAACCGCAGCGGGCACCCTACAGCGCCCGCTGCGGTTAATGTATTAACCGTAACGGGCAAGTTACAATGTCCGCCACAATTAAATTTTTTAATTAAAAAAAATAAAAATGCAATTTCAGAATCTGGAGCAGTATTTACAGATTTCATACAACAACCAGAATTCACAGAAATCATAGCAGAGATAAACATCATATATATACATTGAACATCCATACACAGATTCAAATTCATATAGCCAAATATTCATACACAAGCACATATAAGTTGTTGTCATCCACCATATACATAAAAGAAACACATGATTACATTTCAAATTCAAATTTCCACTTGGTGTTTGTAATCCGTGGGACAGAGCATGGTGTCCCACTTCCTGAACTTCTCGAACTCAGGTAGAACCGCTAGGTCACCCTCATCATCGAAGAATTCTTGTCCTTCTAGCACACAGTTCTCTATTAGGAACTTACAGATGTCGGCCTTGAGTTGCTTGAAAGCAAGTTTGTCTCTCGTAATGGATTCCCAATCGTTGATTCCCGCCTTGAGCTTCTTCCAGCTGCTGGTGTACTCCTTGCACTGCCTTAGGTGTGCGCAGGTGTACAAACCACATGCCTTTGATCCATATGGTTGTTTAGCGCACTGCACGATCAAAACAGAAATGTGAGAAACAATATATATATATATATATATATATATATATATATATATATATATATATATATATATATATGAAAACATGACTGAATCTTTGGAATACTTACGGAGAATTCACGCCGGATCTTTAAGTGGTATGAATGTTTATTCTTGAACTTTTCACTTCTTCGATCCCAGCATTGGGGCTCCTTTAGGTATTCCCTGTAAGCACTGTATGAAATGCATTAGTGTTAGTTAGCAACAATTTGAATACGTACGAGAAAACCTTAAATGATCAATAAGCTAGGTGACTTACGTTTTCAAGCAATCTTCGAAGGCCTTGTACCCTTTTCTATTTACTGCCCTCAACGAGTCAAATATTACTGCCCTACCATCTTGAGGATCGATGAGAAATGCAACCCAATGTCCATCGACTTGACCCTTACTACACCATTCAAACAAAATACATGTTACGACGACGATGTAAGTTTATGATCCTAGCCACTTAGTTCTATGTACAATTTTGACTTACCCAAAGTGGTAAGCCGCCTTGATACAGTGCGGCCCATCCGGGCGAATCTTCTTCATCACTCCATTTATGTACCTTGACAAATTCTTCTTCTCCTCTTTCATATTCTCGTCGTATTTCTGTTGCCTCTGCCGCGCTATCAACTTTGGATCCGTTATCTCGTACCCTTTGATGACTCTCTCAGCAATATGCATTGGAGAGAGGTAGAGAGCAGGATGTCTGCTTACTATCACTGATGTCCTGCACGGAGAAGTCATCGAGTCATACTAAGTATATAGTTGACCATTAGTATTGCTGAAATCTGTGAAACTGACAATGGGACTTACAGAGTGAATAGGGTGACTTGGACAATATCTAGGTCTTCTTCCCGGAATAGATGCCACATGTCGCGGAAGTCTACGGGGAGAGTAATAGTGTCGGGCAAGTGGAAGTACTTCGGGGGAATCTTGATTGTAAAACCTAACATCTCGACTTTTGCAGCTTCCATATACCACCTATGAAATCTCCTTGTTTCTCATAGTTCCTCATCTATGAGTTGTGCCTTAGGAATCAAGAACTTTCCACGCTCATAGATGTCAGGACAGTCTTCGTCCTCCAGAAATAGCTGTCGGCTAGTATTTGGAAGCCTAGAGAACGGTTAAGAGAGTATAGTAAAGGTTACTACCATCTTATAGCTAGGATAGAAAGTTGAACATGATATTATGCATCACGATACCGTACCTTTCGAATGTAGTAGTGTACGACAGCGATTTGGCGCTCATGCCTGGATCCTTCCTTGGTGGGCTCCTTGGTGCCTCCTCCGTGCCTTGTTGCCCCTCTGGCCCTTCCTTGTCCCCCATTGGTGCCTCTGCACTTCCCGGTGGGTCCATAGGTGGCTCCACAGGTGGGTCCCCCATTGGTGCCTCTGCACTTCCCGTTGGGTCCACAGGTGGGTCCTCTATTGGTGCATCTCCACTTCTCGGTGGGTCCACAGGTGGGTCCCCCATAGGTGCCTCTACATTTTCTGGTGGGTACGCAAGTGGGTCCGCAACTGGACTTCTCAATGGATCACCATTACCATCTCCTTTTTCCTTGCCCTTGCCCTTGTCCCCGCCATCGTCCTTGTCACCATCTCCGCTGTCATTCGGATCTTCCGGTTCAGGGGGACAAGATCCGGCAACTGATGGTTGTGATCCGCCGGTGGTCGGCGTTGCAGTTGGTGTGTCCGGGACGAGCTCAATGTCTTCTTGATTCCACAAGATTTCGCTTCCCATTGTTGTCCCTAGAATTTTCCAACCACTTCGGGAAACCATACACAACATCGTACTCATCTATGTGCTTCACTAAATCATCAAAAAGTTGCACATCCTCGGGTTCCTGCACGGTGGCCTCTTGACCACCATGATCATCTTCCATGTCCTCGAGTAGATCCTCCACCGTGATATAATCACAATCGTTGTTGTCGTTGCAGGCTGCCGTTGTTGTATCTGAACATGAGACGTGTGGCGCTTATGACTCTTGGTGCGCCGTCGTCGATGCCGAGCTCACTCCAGATGCACCACCACCACTGGGGTCGACACTTTCGCCGTGCTGAGTCCAGACTGTGTAATTCTCTATGAAACCAAACTGAATCAAATGAGATTGCACCTGGCCATCGTTGGTGAAGGCTTTTAGATTCTTACAGTGAGAACACGGACACACGATTGTCCTCCGCTTCGATCGGTCACGGTGAGCTCTCGCAGCGGCAATAAACTTTCTCACTTCGCTGAGATACCGCGGATCAAGTACCCTACTAATCTTGTACATCCATTCTGACCTATCCATATTAGCTGCAAATCGTACACATCAACAACATAAGCTTTTAGGCATTTAAAATTATAAAACTAGATAAAAAAGACACAAGTTTTTCTCTTTCCTCCTTTAATCTAGCTAATCTAGATGTAGATCTATAGCTAGAGAGCTCAAAAAGTAAGGAAAAAGAGAGAGAAAAGAGCCCTCTAAAAGCCTTTAGTCACCTAATATTATGATTCTAGATAAAAAAACACAAGCTTTCTCTCCTTCCTCCATGAAACTAGATCTAGATCATCCAAAGAGGTCAAAAAGCAAGGAAAAGAGAGAAAATAGACCATGAGAACCTTTTAAATACCTCTTATGATGTCCTCCTCCTCCAAAACAACACTCAAAACCGAAATCCAATGGTTTGGTTAAAAAATCGGGCAAAACCTCCCCCCATGAGTTTGGAAGAGAGAAGACTTAAGGAAGAAGAAGGTCGAACTGTAGCTTATATAGAAAAGAAATAACCGCTGCGGACGTTGTTATTTGACCGTTGCGGTTAATAGCGATTAACCGCAGCGGGCGGCTGTAACGCCCCAGAGTCCAAACGGCTCAGATCCACTCTGCACGCTGAGCGAACCACACCCACCACCATCCCACTTAAGCTTTCATCCTCGCTTCGCTTAAAAGGATTAACCCGGGGATGGTGGGATGGACTCTAGAAGCCTTATATGTTGGTCTATCCCACCTTAAACAACCAAGGTGGGACTAAACCCTCCACAATATCTCATTAACACACATGGGCCACTACGGGCCAAACGGGCCGGATGTGACATACACCCCCCCTCAAAGAACTCGACGTCCTCGTCGAGCCCAACATACCCACAACCGGGCAAACGATGACCAGGAACGTTCCCTCTTAGCACACGCGACCGTGCGCCCAGTGTCGGCACATGTGCCATGCCGTGCGCCCCGCAGAGCCTACACGCGCAATGAACCTACCATGTCCGCACACCTGGCCCGCACGCGCCCGCTGCCGCGAAGGTCGGCTCTGATACCATTTGTAACGCCCCAGAGTCCAAACGGCTCAGATCCACTCTGCACGCTGAGCGAACCACACCCACCACCATCCCACTTAAGCTTTCGTCCTCGCTTCGCTTAAAAGGATTAACCCGGGGATGGTGGGATGGACTCTAGAAGCCTTATATGTTGGTCTATCCCACCTTAAACAACCAAGGTGGGACTAAACCCTCCACAATATCTCATTAACACACATGGGCCACTACGGGCCAAACGGGCCGGATGTGACAGCGGCATAACATGACCGCTGCGGTAAACACATTAACCGTGGCGGTCACGTTATGCCGCCCGCTGCGATAAATGGTTAACCGCAGCGGGCGCTTAAGCTGCCGGTCGAGGCGGCCGGTGCAGGGAATAACCACAGCGGGCAGGAAGGGTGTCCGCCACTAAGGCTATTTTTTCAATGCTACGCAAAATCCATTTTGACGTAGTGTAAGTCGGACAAAAACACTGTTTCGGTGGCTGATAAGTCGACTGATAAGCCAAGCGAACAAGACGAATTGTTGCTATCATCTATGCTAATAAATATAATCAAATTTAGTAGTATTAGTAACAAGTTAAATGTTAGCAAATATGCATGAAAACATGTACAATGTAATCAACACGTGCTTACTAGCTAACAAGAGCTCAAGCTTGTAAGTGCAAACTGTTTATTATATTCATTTAAAGAATTCAAGGTCGTGAGCTGTGACGACAAGGATATGATCAAATACTTGTGAAAATTTACAGTATATATATCCAAAGCTTGCGATCAAGACATGTATTTATAGTGTTGTTTGGCTATATCTTTCGTAACTTAAATGGAAACGAATTAAAGCTGCGGATGTTACCTCAAGACATAACTATTTGAAGTAATTTCATTTCCATTTACGTTGCGGATGTAAGAACCAAACAGCAGGTAAGTGGCTTCGTAATTTAGCGGTACTCCTATAGATGCCTTGTTCACACCAATAGTAGTGTACACGCGAAAGATAAGCACTTCATCTCCCTATGCACGTGGTACATGCATCTGACATAATTTTCCTTATAACAATTCCGTCCATTTCGCATGGCTGAAACGAAGCATCAGTTTTCTTTCATTTTACCAAAAATAAACGGTTATAATAACAACTGCTCTCTCCCATTTCAAATTATAAGTTATTTTTATTTTTTTATTCATCTATTTTACTATATAACTAAATATATTATTATCTCTAAATTCATAACAAAATGAATGTATAGAAAAATCAAAATGTCTTATAATTTTGAGGGGAGGGTGCACTCGCTTCCTCCAACAATGTAGAGAAAGTGAATTGTCATTTATAATTTTGAGGGCTTGTAAACTTAAAACGAAGTTAAAGTGAATTGTCATTTAAAATAGAGAGAGAAAGTAATAATGTTACGTAAGTCCAGGACAAATTAAATGAGGCAGAGAAGACCAAGACTTCAAACCGACCTGAGCAAGCAGGTCAATCATATTGACGGTACAAGCTAATAACCATATAGGGTGAATCAATGACACACGCTATCGGTTGATGAAGGACCAGTCCAAGAGCTAGCGAACAAATTCGGTGCAATTACTTGGATGCTACAAGCAATTAATCAGTAGAATAGCAATCACCCTGTTATTAGTTTAACTAATAATCAATCAAATAAAGTTCCTATTTTTTTCTGACCCTACCATTGTTTTTTTTAAACTAATTCACATCAATAGTGAAGCCACAGCTTACGATAGCTGCTGAGACGGGGAAGGCACGGGGGGCGGTCTTTCGTCAACGGTTGAAGCGAATATACCCCCGTACATTCCATTCCAAGCGTCCGTCCTTTCCCTTCTCGATCGCCTGATTCTTATCTGACGCAGCGTCGTCCTTGTTGGTTTTCCCATGGCAACTTGTAGTTGTCCGTCCGGCCAACCGCGACGACAAAAACACAAACCGGCCGGGTTCCTTCGGTTGCCGCGTGTAGAATCGACAGGCCGAAGTTACCTGCCGAGTTTCCCACTGTACTCCATGGCAGGCGACAACCCAAAGACGGAGACGTTACGCGGCTGCGGTTGAATAAGTGGGTCTTGATTTTTGTATAAGCTCAGTCGGGGGTAGATGCGACGAGGGTGCTATCTGACGTCTCTTGCCTCCGTGTTAATCTAGATGAAACAGGTACCAAACAAATGAGAAATAATATATTTTTTATTAAAAAGTATACAGCCATTAATTTGATAGTTATAAATATCATGAGAATCTATGTTTTTAAGATGACGCCGATGGCGCATATCTCATTAAACAGAAAAGAGTTTTGGTAAGAACAACACCTGGGGACAGCCCCTAGAACCGAAACAGCAACACGCGGTTGCCGACTAGCATTACAAAAACAACCCGGACAGGTAGAACAGAAACTGAACACAGGCCAGACCGAAGACCGAACACCTCAAGCCAGCAAGTCTAAGAACACTCCACAGCTTCTGAAACCCGCAGAGCACCAAGAATGTCCCTCTGCCATAATCTCGACGACCAGCTGCTGCGGCGAAGAGACGACGCAGTCAAACATACAGCGATTGCGAAGCTTCCAGAGGCCCCAACCAACTAGGAAGAACAAAGAGTCGAACGCCGGTCTTAGCGACTTGCAGAGCAGCTTCCGCTGTGCCAACCACCAATTTAACGTAGACCCAGGGTCGACATCGAGAGTCACCAGGCTGGACAGGTGCACCAGGAACCTCTGCGACACCTCCCTCGCAAAAGAGCAACCTACCAAGATGTGGTCGATTGTCTCGGGGTCTTGATCGCACAGGATGCAAGTGTTGGAATCTTGCAGCCCATGCCTCCGGCGCCGGTCCGCAATCCAACACCTCTGGTGCAAGACCAGCCAGAAGAAGAAACGAACTTCCGGAGGTGCCGACGTTTTCCAAATATTTTTTGCTCCAGCAGGCATCGAAGACCCAAGAAACATTGCGCTGTAAGCCGACGCCGAGGAGTAGGAACCATCAGGCGTGAGTCCCCACCTGAATGTGTCTGGTTGATCTGAGAGTGACACCCCCTCCAGGACATCAAATAGGCGGTCAAGCTCGACGATTACCTGCATGGTCAGCGCGCCCCTCAAGTTCCGCGCCCAGTCATCGTTGTTCAGAGCCCTAGCAACCGTCAACCTCCTCCATCTGGGCGGCACCAGAACAAACACCGCAGGTGCAAGCTGCAAGAGAGACTGACTGCCAATCCATCTATCAGACCAGAAAAAGGTGGACTCACCATTGTCAATGGTGAGGGTCGAGTGGAACAAGGCTAGCGCATTTTCATCGCTGCCAACCGGCCAGACACCTTGCCTCCTGTCCTTCCTGATCCAACGAACTCTCAAGGCTACCCCCATGCGCCGCAGATCAGACACTCCCAACCTGCCGAGTTCCTTGGGTCGACAAACGAGGGTCCAGGCAACTCTGCACCTCCTGCCATTGACGACATCAGACCCCGCCCACAAGAACACCCTTGTCGATCGCCCGGATAGCCCATGGTGATAGGCAGAGCGCGATGGAGGTATGGATTGGGATCGCCGAAAGAGTTGCTTTTACCAGCGCCAGCCGACCAGCCTCATTGAGAAGATTACCTTTCCATCCCGGGATCCTTGCGGCGATCTTGTCGACAAGCGGTTGTTCATCCGATCTCTTGAGCTTGAAAACGGCCAAGGGAATGCCCAGATAATGACAGGGGAATTCCTCGATCCTGCAGGAGAGGAACTGGAAAACCCTAAACATGTATGATTTAGAGCAGTGCAAGGGCGTTGCCACGCTCTTGTCTAGGTTGGTGGCCAGACCTGAGGCCAAAGCAAAGATATTCAGAGCTGCCATGATAGCTTGCAGATCTTGTTCCATCGGGCGGACAAAGAGAACATGATCATCCGCGTATAAGCTTACGCGCGTCCCGGGAAGACCTATGATTGGCGATAGAAGGCCCCTCGTCTCCAACCACCGAAGGAGATGATTAAGCGCCTCCATTGCTAGCACAAAAAGCATGGGTGAGAGCGGGTCTCCCTGCCGTAAACCACACGCATAGCAGATGCGTCGACCCGGCTTTGAGAGTCCCCATGTGTTTTGGTTTTGAGTAATTGATGAAACTCACCTAAGTACTAACCTTGATCTCTAAGTGTGAATCATGAGATAGGTTGGTACATACCATGTGATGGAGCAAGGTGGATAAAGAGAGGATGGCACAAGCTCTAGCATGGTGGTGGAAAGGAAAATGGTGTGAAGGCAAAGGTGAATGCTAGGAACCATTTTTGGTTTGGTGATCAAGACATCATAGAGGATGTGATCACATTTAGGATAGATAGCCGTACTATAAAGGAGGGAGATCTTAAGTATGATTACGGTTATCATGTGCCACTAGGTTCATATGCATTGCATTAAAATCAATTGAACTAGTGAAACAACCAACTTAATCCAAGATAATTGTGAACTAAAAGCTAACACACGTGCACAAGTCCGGATCACTTAGTGTTGGCTCTTGGAATGTTGGAGAAGTTGGAGAAGGTGTTTGGGTGGCAGAAAGCAGTCCGGACACTGGGTCCGGACGCTAGGGTTGTGGCCGACCGGACCATCGCGTGTGCGTCTGGTGGCAAACCCTAGATGAAGCTGTCAGAGAACAGGAGACCGAACGCACTGTGCCGACCGGAGTTGAGCTTTGGATGCGCATTCGGTGAGCAGGAGCTCTCTGTTGTCGCTGGTGAAGATGATCCAGACGCAAGTGAAGGTCCGGACTGAGGCTCCGGACTTGTGTCCGGAGGTGCTGTCTGCTCGGTGGAGTTCTCGGGTGCTCTCGGGCGCTCGGAAATATATTTCCGGACGCAAGGAGCAGTGACTCCGGACCCTGTGAACAGGAGAGTCCGGAGGCACGTGGCAGGCAACGACAAGCGCGGGAAGTTGGTCGTTTGAACTGGTAGGGGACCGGACGCGCAACCATTAGTCCGAACGGCGCGTCGCGCGCGACCGGAGGCTGCGTCCGGAGAGCTGTGCAGAGCCGTTGGCTCTCGGCTGGCAGTGGGTCCGAACACTGATGATGGTCCAGACCAGTGAAAACTACGTCCGAAGGTGGCACAGAGAGGCAGTTTTGGGGGCAAAACGGTTAGTTGTGAGTGAGGGCTATATATAGCTATATGACCGGCCCTTTGGGGCACTTCTTGCAAATTCTATTCATTCACACACTTGTGGTTGCTTGTGAGAAGCTCCAACACTCATATCATTGACATAGTTGATCATTTCATGAGAGATTGAGTGAATCCAAGTGCATTGCTCTTTGATTGCATACTAGCGGTACTTGGTGATCGTCGTCATCGCGGAGCTCTTGTTATTCTTTGAGGTTGCCACCTCCTAGATGGCTTGTTGCGACGAGGATCGTTGAGCGGAGGAAGGTGATTGTCTCCCTCTCTGATCGGTGGATTGTGAGGGGTTCTTGAACCTACCCTGCGGGAGATTCGCGAAAGGTATCTCTAGTGGATTCCACGTAGCTTGGGGATCCCCATATTTCGTTGGTTGTGCGGAACCCTTGAACGGGTTTGGCTTGGATTGCCAATTAGCGCGTGAACCTCCAAGTGGGTGTATCGCTACAATGAGGACTAGCTTGTTGGCAAACAAGTGAACCTCGGTAAAAAATCATTGCGTCAACTTGTCTCTACCGAGGATTCATCTTGTGACTGATTGGTTATCTATTGGCTTATCTCTTCACGTCAGTATAACCATTCTATCTCTAGCTTTGTATTACATTCTTTACATTCTTGCAAAGTAGAGCCTATAGCTTAGCTTGTGTAGCTTAGTCTAGTAGCACTAGTTATCTAGCTCTTGTGTGTGACATAGAACATATCTTGCTAGTAACTAGAATTGGTAGGTGGCTTGGCTAACCTTAGAGCTAGAGCAAACTTGCTTATCGCCGTGTTTTATTCTAACAAGTTTGCTAAGTGTTGTTGTAGAAAATTTAATTAGGCTATTCACCCCCTCTAGCCATACCTCGACCTTTCAGGCTTGCCGTTGAGGAGAATTTTGGTGCTAGTGGTTGAGAGGATGATAGAAATCCAGTTCCTCCACCTGAGCCCGAAACCCATGTGTCGTAAGACATCAAGCAGGAAGGTCCATGCCACCGAGTCGAAAGCCTTTGCGACATCGATTTTTTAGCAAAATGCAACTTATCTTTTTCTTGTGGATATGCGCACAGGACAGCTTTACATTTCAGAAGTTATCATGAACACACCGCCCTTTGATAAATGCGCTTTGATTTGCTAACACCAGCCAATCCAGATGCAGCGCTAGCTGGCCCGCTAAGCATTTGGTAATCAGCTTACTGAAACTGTGCATGAGACTTATTGGTCTGAAGTACTTGATCTCCCTCGGTGGATTTTTCTTTTTAAACAATATCATATAGGTATCATTCAAATGGTTAAAGCTACGGGAGTCCAATGACCAGAAAGAGTTAATCGCATTGAGAACGCCAACTTTGATTGTTGGCCAAGCCACCTTGTAGAATCTGTCGGTGAACTCATCCGGGCATGGTGCCTTGTTATTGGGCCACTCCTTGATGACCCGCCAAACCTCCTCTTCCGTAAAGCAGCTTTCCAAGTCCAAAAGGTCAAGAGACGGGACCCCTAGAGCACCCAGATCCAAAACCCTAGAGCGAGAGAAGTCTGAGCCAATGATGCTGTTAAAGAAATCATAAAGAGCGGTTGCCATCAGCTCATCCTGCACAACCTCGACACCACCCACATCCAAGCATTCAATCCTATTTTGCCTCTTACGATGACAAGCTTGCAAATGGTAGAAACGAGTATTGGCATCCCCCTCGTCCAAAAACAGTTGTCGAGACCGCAAACGGGCTATTGTACGAGAAAGCGAGGCCAGGCCCAAAGTGCGCAGCTTCAGGGACCGGCGCAAGTCCAGCTCCCACTATTCCAAACTGCGATGCTCCTGGTCTTCATCCAGGCAGAGGATAGCTTCCTGCACGAGTGCCAGCTGAAGGCGGACACTCCCAACCTTGGAGTTACTCCAAACCGTGAGGGCCTTAGAAGTATTCCTAAGCTTGGCATCGAGCAGCCTGCAGGGGTCAGCCTGTGTAACAGAGATACCCCAGGCCGCCGCCACTGTGTCCTGAAAGCCTTGGAAGCATGGCCAAAAGGATTCAAGCCGAAACCTCCTATGAACACCACTAGACGAGACTCGCAATTGCAACAAAAGCGGGCAGTGATCAGAGCAGTCTGTCGATAACGGCTTGAGGAGGTGATTTGGGAATTCTTCCAACCAGTCCATGGACGCAAAAAACCTGTCCAGCAACTCCAGCGTGGGGCTATCACATTCGTTCGACCAAGTGAATCGTCTGCCTATCAGAGTTAATTCTTCCAATTGCAGTTGGTCAATGAAGTCTCTAAAACGTCGCATGCCTCTTCGATCTAGCCTGTCATTACTCTTGTCTTGCACATGATAGATCATATTAAAATCCCCACACAACAACCATGGTCCAGGCCGCGAGGATCTGAACTGAACGAGCTCGTTCAGGAAAGCGATCTTGTCAGCATCAAGCTGCGGTCCATAGATAGTCGTGATTGTCCAGGGGGGCCGAGGTGCCGCACTCCTTCAGCGTGGCAGACACCACAAAGGTACCAACGCTTAGACCCGAACACTGTCACCGATCACGCCGCCAGCCCAGAAGGACGCCGCCCGCCGCCCCCACAGATGGCAAGAAAGTGTAATCAAACAGACTTCCGAGAAGATCAGTAGCGATTGTGTTACAAACAGAGATGAGTTTGGTCTCCTGCAAACAGACCACGGACGACGCATGATTGAGAACGACCTAACAAACAACTGCCCGCCTCGCCCGGTTGTTAAGCCCCCGGGCGTTCCACATTAGCACAACATGGTTTGAGGACATCTGAAAACCAAACTGCAAGAAGTTGAGGACAGCAGGCCGTGCTACGGGAGCATGCCCTCCTGGAGCCCTGCCATATCCAGGTCCATGGCCGCGAAGTCGATGTCACCATTAAGGATAATCTGCATGACGTTCTTCTTCCGCCCAGAGAGATTACCACGGAACGCCGCCTTGAAATTCTTCTCAACCTCTGGATCTTGCGCATCACAATGCACCTCCATCCCCAGCTTGTTTAGTAGAAGGTTCTAGGCCTGTCTAGTGGCATTTGCAGCTCTTGGCTGCACAACAATCCTTCCACTCCGTCGAGGCCCTTGGGGAAGCCGGAGTGTGCGACCTGCGCAACCGCGACCTAGATCGAATGATGGGCATGCGCAACGGCAGACAAACTTCATTCTCGATTACGTCCAGCACGAACACATCGGGGGACGGAGCCAACAAAGAGGCGCCTAAGACGCAGGAAGGCTCCGGGGCAGCAGGAAAAACAGCCGAGAAGCCCAGCTCAGCCCCAAGGCAATTCTGCCACCAATCCTCATGCAGAAGTGAAGGAGGCACCGCGTAAGAACAGCCCACCTGCAGGAGATGAGGCGCCACGTTGATGAAAGAATTGACAAAGCCGACTCTCTGCTCCGTCCTGTGCACATCCAGGGACGAAGTGTCGAAGAGGAGTGCACGGTGGCAATTACGCCGCTGCAGAGAAACCGAAGTAGTGAACTTGGCATGGTTGGAAGTTGGAGTTGCCGGGGCGGAGGACGCTGGTGACGACGGTAGTGCACATGTAACGCGGGCCGCCGGCCGCATGGGGCAAGCGATTCCGCCCACCAAGATAGCCGTGTCCCCAGGGGCGATGCCACTTTGAAAACCGACCAGCGAGTGGTGGATGGTAGGGTGACAGTTACGGTGGCGAGGATCCGTGTTCACCGAGTCGCGACGCGGTGTCGGCCAATCCTCCTGCGCGTCATCATCCCTAGCCTCACCACCGCCCTGGGCATCGTCACCCGACGGTCCACCACCGTCCTCCGTTGGAATTGACGACCCACTAGGCGCCTGGTGTGCAACCAGGCGTATCCGTACTAGGTATTGCAGGCCCCGACGGACGCCGTGCCCCTTCGCGTCGGTGGTGTGCACAACCGGTTCGAGGATGAAGATGATTTTCTCCAGATCGATGAAGGACGGGTTCCAGCACCAGGCTTCCACGAAGTATTCTTGATCATCCTCTAAATGACGGTCTCTGATTTCCGACAGCTGCACCTCCGCGCAGCAGTGACCTAGCACCAACTGCGCTGTCGCGACATCCCTTGCATGAGTCGAGACATTCCTTATCGCGACAACCACCCGGTGAGCGAAAGCCCCCACAACCGGGTTCGCCACCCGAGTCCACGGTCGCCATCTGAGGGGCAAAAGATAGCCCCAGTTTGGTGAGGCAAGCACCCTGTCCCGGTGCTCCCGCCTGGAGAAACACACAAGAAAGTCCTCCGTCTCGTGCAACCGAACATCCACTTCATCACACCGGATCTCGAAAGTGTTGTATAGAGCTTGGTAAACCATCTTGACAGAGACCCACAGACGAGTACCACCGATTGTGGCCATAAGCGCAAGCGCGAGATCATCCTCCGCCGCTTGGACATGCGCCGTTCATGGCACCACCACAAGAGAAGAGTGACCCCGGTGAAGGAAGTCATCCGAAGCAAGAACAATTGCAGTGACGGAAGGGGGGTCCTTCGCATCCGCATCCCCCCTTCCCGGCAAGGGGGTCCAGAGCCCGGCGGAGGAGGCAATGGTGGTGGCGGCGGAGGAGGTTGAAGCGGCGAGCTTGATTGGTGAGGTTGCTGAGTCGGCGATGGGGCGCAATGGAGAGGCACCGACGTTGAACGACCCGTAGAGGCGGAGCGGCCAGAGATAGTGTCTGTCGATCCCCGTCGGTGATGACTTCTTCAGAGCTGGCGCTGCGAGCGTCGTGCCTGAACCAGGTGCTGTTGATCCATTGCACGGGGGGACCGCAGGTGTTTAAGCCCTCGACGAGGCACCCGACAGTCCGCAGCAAGGTGTCCTTCACACCAGCAGTTGTAGCAGTGCGCAGGGTGGTGGCAACGCGACCGGACGTGCCCCAACCGGAGGCAGTTCAAACATACCCCGTCCAACTCTGGCGGCAAATCCCCCCTAGCGTCGGCGAGCGCAGAGGGGAATGACAAGGCGGCGTGCGCGAGCGGCCGTGTCGCTTACTTGAAACCAAATAGAAGCCCTCCCCGTCTGGCATGCCGCGCACCAGGGCCAGATGCGAGGGAGGCGGGGAGCGACACGCTACCCGCGGATCCACGAAATCGTGTGCGCGGAGAGCGGTCGCCATGAAGCCCTCGGGGCGCCGACGGTATGGGTGAGGCCGGGCCCTGTGCCGCCGTCTAGCTGGGGCCATGGCCGCCTTCCCCTTGCCAACAGGTGGAGCTATCTCTTGCTTGAGCTCTGAGTCTGAATCCAGAGAGGCCTCCGACTCATTGAGGTGCAGCCGGTCCTCAGGACCACGACCGAGGAACTCCCGGAGCGGTCCAGGCGAGCCCTCGAAGAAGCGCGACGGCGGCGGCAGCTCTTCCCCATTCAGATCTACCCAAGTACGCCCTTCTGTCGAGACGAAATCCGCGCCATCGGCCAGCGCCTCCAGCAGGCGCCCTGGCGAGCCAGCCTCCAGAGCGTCCTCAATGGCAGGCGACCGAGCGCGGGACGAGGAGGAATCACCCATTCCGCCTCAGATCTGGTGGCTCACCAGCGACATAGGAAGGGCGGGGGCGAGGAAGAAGAAGAGGGGGAGCACTGGGTGGCAAACCTTGGGGAGGGGGTGTGGGGAGGAGGGGGGTCAACGGGCCGGCGCGGCGGCGCCAGCGCCAACGAGAGGGGACCAGTCGCCACCCGAGCTCATGTGTGGCCGTTATGAGAATCTATGTTGGAGTTTATTGGGCTCCTTGGCCTAATTTTATTCTATTAAATAAAATACATCCTAAGGTCTTGATTAAATGTGAGGTGCACCTGGAAAACCACGATATGATGCCTGGTGTTCTCTAGTTTAGCCACTTTTGGTTGATTAATGATGACATTTTTGTAGATGATTAGAGAAACTCTGCCTCCCCATCATGTATCCTCTTCTCTAGAGATGTTGGGGATGTTTGGTTGCTAGCCACACTTTGCCACACTCCACCTTAGGCAAGTTTGACCAAGTTAGTAGGTGTTTGGTTGGCAACTAAAGTTATACATGATTCTTTTGGACTCCACATGTCATAGAGTATAAAAGTGTGCCAAGATTCCCTTAGGTATGGTAAAGTGTGGCAGCCAAATTGGTTGCCACACTTGCCTAAGGTTAGTTGTGGCAAACAATGGCTAGGAACCATCATTGATGGTTCGAAACCTCATAGTTTTTTTATGAACCCCTAAACAGAAGATGACAATGGGAATGGTCAATATTCTGATTTTTCTTTTAATTTTTACAATCGATACATGGATAATGTATGTATCCATCACCATTGTTTGCCATGGGGCGGCCTTCATAAAATAATTAGTGTCTTCCATAGTCATTCACGAATTGTGAGTGGCAAGAACCAACCTTAGACTTAAGAGTAATAATATCGGTGATGTGCAACCTTCACAATTGGGGAGCCTCTTGAACAATTCTTTTAAAAAATATCCTAAAAAATAAAACTAATTAAATTAAAGATGATCTCCATCACATTCATTTCAATATGTTGAAAACAATACAACCAAGCAGACAGTTAAAGTATAGACTACATAGTAACCCCTTAGCGTAAGTTGGTGTGAGCGCAAACTGTTTAGTTCCCCTCTAAAATTCAAAAAAAATCAAGATTCCCCATCACATCGAATCTTTGGATGCATGCATGAAGGATTAAATATAGATTAAAAAAATTAATTACATAGTTTATCTGTAATTTGGGAGACGAATCTTTTGAACCTAATTACTTCATGATTGTGTTAAGTATTTAAGCAATTTCCAAGTCAATTTAATCCATAAATTAAAAAGTAATAGCATGATGATGACATATATTTGCATGTGAATAATACTAGCGCTAGCAGTAGACACTTCAAGCAAATATCCGATCGATACAGTAACGATAAACATGAACAACATGTTTAACAGTAAGATTTGAGTGTACCCAGTGGAGGGGCCCATGCCGAAGGCATGGGAGGCTCCATTCGCACTAGACGACATAGTGCGTTGCTCGAAGTAGCGGACCACAGTCGATGCAGGATGAGGATCGCAGTGCAGTCCCGCGAAAGGCTCTGGGAAGAAGACGTTGCAGTAGCCTCACGGGGAACTCCGGGAAGTAGACGTCGCAGCGGCTTCACGGGGAACTCCGGGAAGTAGACGTTCGCGAGGTCTCCGTCGGTAGCGAGCAGTCGCAGATCGCTCCCCAAAAACCTAATCGCCGCGCACCCCGTGCAAGGCTCTCAGGGCGGCATCGGTTCTGGAGGCACCTGCTCTCTCGAAATCTCCGTGCGCGCAGAGGAACGAGACGGGGAAACTTTTGAAGCTACGCAACCGAGAAGGTCTGTTGCAAGGTTATAGAAAGGAGAAGACAGGCGAATGCGGGAGAAGGAAGGGAAACAGACAGGCTTGAATCTCGGGATATGAATTCTATTCAATCCTGCCGATTCAACATTAATCGCTGATTGATGTTTCCTTTTCGTCCGTGAGTCCAGGTTCAGTGAATCGATCGAGTCGCAAAACCAGACCAAACGGCACGGCAAGGCACGGCACGGCACGACACGGCACGCACACACGCCACGCCACGCCTCCCCTTGCCACGCCACGCTACGGCTCGCGGCGACGGCAGCGCGCGCGTGTGGCACCCAGTCATCCTCCTCTCAACGTCTCAATGGGTGCACATAAAGTTCACCTATTTAAGTTGAGTTATTTTATAGTAAATATCCCGTATGGGACTATACTATAATGCAACATAACATATACTGTGAGACTAGAATTTATTAGATTATTAAAATATGGGCTAAGCCCATTTTATTCAACAATCCCCACCAAACCCTAGACATCATAGTTAAGTTTTCATTTCTCATGTTGTTTGATATACCAGTGTTTCGATGGAGACTGTTAAGTTGAACATCCATCTAGAACTTAGGCTACACGGAACATGAGTATTTAGAGATTACCCAAATCTCATAGATTGTGACTAGCAATCTGACTCATAGGTATGTTCTTGAAAAGATGTTCTGTAGGACAACATCTTTGCTTTGATAAACCACTCGGAACATATTAAGGTAAAACCAACCTTCCTTACAGATAGGAAAAATTTGCATCAAAGATGAATTTTATTAAGGGTCTTTCCTCTCAACTTACTACTAGCTTGTTGCACCATTCTACTTCACGGGATCTCCGATCACATAGAACAGGTTACCACTATAGTAAATTATCAAGTGGGTCTCGAACCCATCTCTCTCGATGCATTTTCTATCACATTACGTGATAGACCCTTAGTGAATTGATCTGCCAGATTGTTGGATGTATGGATATAATCCAATGCAATCACTCCGGAGTTTCTCAACTTTCTGACAGACTTTAGTCGCCTTTTTACATGCCTTGTAGACTTCATGTTATCCTTAAAACTGTTAACCTTTGTTATTACAGTCTAGTTATCACAGTTCATAGAAATAGCTGGTATCGATTTTTCAACTACCGGTAAATCCATAAGGAGCTCACGAAGCCACTCAGCCTCAACACAGGAGGTGTCCAATGCTGCAAGTTCTGCTTCCATAGTTGACCTCGTTAAGATGGTCTGCTTGCAAGACTTCTAGGAAACAACGTCACCTTCAAGTGAAAACACATATCTACTTGTGACATATAACTCATTAACATCAGATATCCAGGTGGCATCACAATAACCCTCCAGCACCCTAGGATGCCCGGTAAAGTGAATACCATAACTCATTGTACCTTTTAGGTTGCGCAAAACTCTTTCGAGTGCATTCCAATGAGCATCTCCCGGTCTTGAAACAAACCGGCTCAATTTGCACACCACAAATGAGATGTCGGGCCTCGTTGCACTAGCAAGATACATGAGTGAACCGATGATCTGGGAATATCTCAATTGATCCCTTGCTATTCTCCGATTTTTCCTCAATAGCACACTAGGGTCATAAGGTGTAGGAGCAGGCTGACAGTCACTATATCCAAAGCGACTCAGCACATTTTCCACATAGTGGGATTGTAACAAAGTTACCCCACCATCACCTTCTCTTAGAAGCTTGATATTAAGAATAACACCAGCCTCTCCCAAATCTTTCATCTCAAAATTTTTAGATAGAAATTCCTTTGCCTCCTCTATTACTTTGAGGTTGGAACCAAAGATCAGAATGTCATCAACATATAAACATAGGATAATTCCATCACCCCCACCATACCGATAGTATACACATTTGTCAGCTTCATTCACAACAAAGCCAACAGATGTTAAAGTTCTGTCGAACTTCTCATGCCATTGCTTAGGTGCTTGTTTTAAGCCGTATAAAGATTTCAATAATTTACACACCTTGTTTTCTTGACCACTTGCTACAATCCCATCAGGTTGATCCATATAGATCTCCTCATCCAACTCTCCATTTAGGAAAGCTGTCTTAACGTCCATTTGATGAACGATAAGACCATAAGAGGCTGCCAAAGAAAGTAACACTCGAATTGTAGTCAATCGGGCAACAGGCGAATAAGTATCAAAGAAATCTTCTCCTTCCTTTTGGGTATAACCCTTGGCAACAAGCCTTGCCTTGTACCTTTCAATTGTACCATCAGGCCTAAGCTTTTTCTTGAACACCCATTTACATCCAATAGGCTTGCACCCATAAGTATGATCAATTATTTCCCAAGTTCTATTAGACATAATTGAATCCATCTCACTCCGTACTGCTTCCTTCCACAAGTCAGCATCAGGAGAGGAATATGCCTCTTCAATGGTTGTTGGTATGTCATCCACAAGGTACACAATATAGTCATCACTAAAAGACTTTGCTGTCCTTTGCATCTTACTCTTTCGAGTGACTATAGTGTCATCCTCCTCAGGATTTTCCACATGGGGTTCCTCAATTTGTTCTACCAGAATAAAATGTTCATGGGGATTTATAGATTCATGACCAGATATGCTAGGTGTATTTTTCATTGGAAATTCATTCTCAAAAAATGTAGCATCTCTGGACTCCATTATTGTACCAACAATCATGTCAGGCACACCAGAATTTATAATTAAGAACCCATACCCAATGCTATGAAATGAATAACTAAGGAAGATACAATCAACAGTTCTAGATCCAAGTTTGCGTTTCTTGTTGATAGGCACATTCACTTTGGCCAAGCAACCCCAAGTGCGCAAATAGGAGAGATTTAATCTTTTCTTTTCTCATTCCTCAAATGGTGTAAGATCTTTATTCTTTGTTGGAACACGATTCAGGACATGACACGCTGTCAAAATCGCCTCACCCCACCGTTCCTTAGATAGTCCCGTAGTGTCTAACATGGCATTAACCAGTTCAGTTAGAGTACGGTTCTTTCTTTCGGCAACCCCATTGGATTGTGGTGAATATGACGTTGTCCTTTCATGAATAATTCCATGTTTCATGCAGAATTCAGAAAATATTCTCCTCCTCGATCCGACCTTAAACGTTTAATTTTCCTCTCTAATTGGTTTTCTACTTCAGCTTTATATGCCTTAAAATAGTTGAACGCTTCATCTTTTGTTTTTAACAAATACACATAACAAAATCTAGTACAATCATCTATAAAAGTTATGAAATATCTTTTACCGCCCTTAGTCAATTCACCATTCATCTCACATAAATTAGAATGTATGAGTTCTAGTGGTGCCAAGTTACGCGCCTCAGCAGCCTTGTGAAGCTTGCGCGGTTGCTTAGATTACACACACACATGACACTTAGAACCTTTGACCAAGTTAAACTTCGGGATTAAATTTAAATTTGCAAGCCGCGCAAGACATCCAAAATTAACGTGACAAAGTCGTGAATGCCATATATTCGACTCGTCCGAATTAATAGTATTGTTCACTACCTTATTACACACATCATCAAGCAAAGATAAGCGGAACAAGCCTCCACAATCATAACCTTTTCCAACAAAGTTCTATGTCTCGACACAATATATTTATTAGACTCAAGCACAATTTTAAATCCATTACAACAAAGCTGAGAACCGCTAACGAGGTTCTTTAGGATGGAGGAAACATGTTGCACGTTCTTCAATAGCACCGTCTTTTCCGAAGTAAACTTTAGAACGACCGTACCAACACCAAGAACACGCGCATGAGAGCCGTTCGCCATCAGCAAGGCTCCTATCCCTGGCCCGCCGACCTGATAAGAAGTAAATAAAGAAATATCAGCACACACATTAATATTAGCACCAGTATCCACCCACCACTCAGGCGAATGACAGACTGAAAAAACAAAAGGTGATGAATTACCATACCTAGATGTCCCTCCTCCAGTCTCACTGATCACCATATTTGCTGATTTTTCCTTCTGCTTAAATTTGCGGTCTGGGCACACTTTTGCCCAATGGTCATCAGACCCGCAAACAAAGCAGCCTCCTTTCTTATTACTCTTCTTAAATTCAGTAGTCTGCTTGGGCTTTGTGCTGTTGTTTTCCTGCTTGTTCTTCTTCTTCATATTATTACGAGATACAAATGAAATTTTCTTCTGTACCACATTGGCAGCAGAAGATTCAACTCCTTTTCCATGGTTGTCTTTTGCTCTCGCCCTTTCCTCAACATCAAGAGACCCAATAAACTCAGCCATGCTAAACTCTTGCTCTTGTGTTTTAGAGAGGTAGCAAAATCCCTCCAAGAAGGTGGCAGCTTAGCGATAATACCGTCTGCCACAAACTTGTTAGGCAAAACACATGAAAAATGTTCTAGCTCCTTAGCTAGCGCCTGAAACTCATGAGCCTGTTCCACTACAGAACGGTTATCAACTATTTTGTAGTCATACAGCTGCTCCATGAGATATAGCTCACTGCGAGCATCAGAAACCCCAAACTTGGATTCAAGTGCATCCTATAATTCCTTGCCAGAGTTGTACGTAATGTAAAAATCCTCATACTTCTCATGCAAGGCTGAAATCACGGCTCCTCAAAACAGGTTATCGGCAGCAAAGTACGCTCTCTCCTCATCTTGAGTGAGCGGACCTTGTGGCTGCCCCTGTGAGACGTGATAACAGTTCATTGCAGTAAGCCATAGGATCTTACTACGCCATCTCTTAAAATTGATGTCATCAAAATCATTTGGTTTCAACGCAGTAGCAAATCCTCTGACAGAAAATTGCCTAAAATTAGGTTTTTGGATCGTTAAGTATTTAAGCAATTTCCAAGTCAATTTAATCTAGAAATTAAAAAGTAACAGCATGATGATGACATATATTTGCATGTGAATAATACTAGCACTAGCAGTATACACTTCAAACAAATATCCGATCGATACAATAACGATAAACATGAACAACATGTTTAACAATAAGATTAGAGTGTACCCAGTGGAGGGGCCCATGCTGAAGGCATGGGAGGCTCCATTCGTACTAGACGACATAGTGCGTTGCTCGAAGTAGCGGACCACAGTCGATGCAGGACGAGGATCGCAGTGCAGTCCCGCGAACGGCTCCAGGAAGAAGACGTTGCAGCAGCTTCACGGGGAACTCCGGGAAGTAGACGTCGCAGCGGCTTCACGGGGAACTTCGGGAAGTAGACGTTCGCGAGGTCTCCGTCGGTACTGAGCAGTCGCGGATCGCTCCCCAAAACCCTAATCGCCGCGCACACCCCGTGCAAGGCTCTCAGGGCGGCGTCTGTTCTGGAGGCACCTGCTCTCTCGAAATATCCGTGTGCGCCTGATTGATGTTTCCTTTTCCTCCGTGAGTCCAGGTTCAGTGAATCCATCGAGTCGCAAAACCAGACCAGACCACACGACACGGTCCGTCGGTAGCGAGCAGTCGCGGATCGCTCCCCAAAAACCTAATCACCGCGCACCCCGTGCAAGGCTCTCAGGGCGGCGTCGGTTCCGGAGGCACCTGCTCTCTCGAAATCTCCGTGCGCGGCTGATTGATGTTTCCTTTTCCTCCGCGAGTCCAGGTTCAGTGAATCCATCGAGTCGCAAGACCAGACCACACGGCACGCACGCCACGCCTCGGCTCGGCGGCGGCGCGCGTGTGTGGCACCCAGTCATTCTACTCTCAACTTCTCAATGGGTGCACATACAGTTCACCTATTTAAGTTGAGTTATCTTATAGTAAATATCCCGTATGGGACTATACTATAATGCAATATAACATATACTATGAGACTAAGATTTATTAGATTATTAAAATATGGGCTAAGCCTATTTTATTCAACAGATTGAACAATAATTTACCAAATACAAACGAAAATGTTACGGTGTTATTTTGTCAACAAGCTTTTGGACCTAAACGCCAAAGTAGTAACGGAAAAATAACTGATCATAGATATCATGGCACGCATATGATTGATACTATCTCAGTTTTATAATCTGGACAACAAACGAAGCAGACAAGAAAACGTGCTTTGGATTGCAGAGCTGCAGGTGCAGACGGCCGCATGTACTTTGCTTGTTTTTTCGGATTCGGATTCAAGCTGATTGATTGCCCGTTAACAAAGTAACGAGGTCAAATGGAACGGCCGATGCAATGACGCTAGCAAGGAATCCTTTTGATAAAATTATGGTCAGAGCTTGTGGTACCAATTTTTTTTATTTTTCTACTAGAGCTGAGAGCCCTTGGTTGCAAATACTGTATACTATAGCACGCCGAAATGGCAATGTCAGCACGTACGTACACTTGTACATCGCCGACAGGGCCAGCAATAATGTCGTGCTCAGCTGAAATTGTTTTCCTTTGAATTGTATGAACTGATGTCCCAGTTTTATAATCTGATAGCGATGTAGTATAAACAACGTAAGAGCATCTTCTATAGTTTGCTAAATCATTTTCATCCTTTAAAATTTGGTAAATCAATCAAAAAACACTCTCCAACAGTTTGCTAATTGGACTTATCAATTCTATACGCTTGCTAAAAGATTGTATCGGTTTGCCATTTTTATAAGCGCGCATCGGCTTGCCATCCTCTTGCCCGCGAGTCCTCTCGGTTTGCCGCATGTAAATTTCCTCCGCATGCAAGTTTCCTTCCTTTTTAATCTTCTTTTTTGGTTTGGCAAGTGAGAAATATCAAATTGTTAGAGATGACCTCTTTCCAACTTGATAAATTATTATAGTAATTTGCTAAAACACAAGATTTGATAAGTGAGAAATAACAAATTGTTGAAGATGCTCACAGAAATCGTATGAATTGGATTGCCATTACAAAATGAAAAACTGCAAACAACAGTAGCCGGAGTGTGCACAAATTAAGGTGCAGTTCATATACGGTAATAACATCCCATCGGCATGGCGCGGTGCTGTTCGGTGTCCGTCGCAACGAAATAATATCTCGTACCTGCTGCTTCGCTGGCAGTGACGACGACTAGGATTGGTCAACGGCCGCTTTCTCAACGGAAAGCTACGTCGTGGAGTTGGCTCGAGTTATTTATTTATTTATTTTTGTGCATGCGAGTTGTCTCGAGTTGTATGAATAGCATGCAAACTCACCCGCGCGATTTCAGGGAAGACTGAGATAAGGATCTGATTAAGGAAATTGTTTTACCGTCAAATAGGAGGCCTGACACGACAAGGTGTTAGTTTCGATTGTTTGTTTAATGTTTAATTAATGATTAGTGTATACCCACATACATATATATATTGGGAACATATGCTATGAGAACATAAATATATGTCTTTCTCAGTCCCAAAATATATGTCTTTCTCACTCCCGAGAAAAAACTTAAATTAATTTTATATAAAAAATTATTAATAGTTATGATACATAATTGATATCATTAGATAGATCTTTTGATCTAGTTTTTTAATTTTTAATAAATTTATTTGGAGACACAAATGTTGCACGTATTTTATATAAATCAAGTTGTGACACGAAAATAAAAACGACAATTAATTTGAAAATTAACTAGATCTACGAGACACTATGCCAGAAATAAACTACTCCCTGTCCACAAAATGAGAATGGGTGGGATTAAGATATTTCTATAATATAAAGGCTTCTGGCATACTAACATTAAACCATTACTATTGGATTGTCATTTATGACATCGATTAACTGAAAAGGTACTCCCTCGTTTTTGAAACTACAAGTTATTGTAGTTTTATTCTAATTCAAATATTTTTTATCTTGACTAGGGTTTTAGAAACAAAAATGAACCAACATCTATATTATCAAATTAGTTTCATTGAATTCTTCTTGAATCATGTCTTAATAGTGTCACTACTACAGAACTTGATATCAGTGCCGGTTCAAAACCCCCCCTTTAGTGGCGGTTTTTGAACCGGCACTGACAATTCGGCAGTGATGAGGTCAAGCCATCACTGTCGGTTATGTCAAACCGGTAGTGATGGCTCAAGCATCACTGCCGGTTCGTGTTACCAACCGACAGTGATGCTTGAGCTATCACTGTCGGTTTTAATTGAACCGGCAGTGATATAATTTTTTGAAATTGCATTTTATTAATTGTTTTATTTTCATTTGGGGTTTAGGGTGAGGTGGTGGGGAGGGAGATCGTGGAGGTGTTTGCTATCGAACCATTTGATATCGATGTGAATTGAAGGTGGTTGTGGACTAGCGACAATACAAACCCATCACACATTTATAATAATTATTACAAAACATCCAAACAAAACTTAAAGTATCGAATTAAATGTCGCATTACAATAGCCTTTCGAGGCGGTCTTTTTCGTAGATCTTCTTGAAGTTCTTACTCTGCACAATGGACAAATATCCTTTTCTATACACTATCTCGTCCAGAATAAGAGCTGCTATCTCCTCTTGAAATCCTCTTCTCTCAAAATCTAGCAACCTGTTGTGGCCCTGATCTTTGCGTTGTAAATTGATACAAGATGATATTGAGATGCACATACGGAAGACAAAACAATAGAATTAAAATGAGAGCGTACGTACCATGCTATCTCCTAATCCTAGTTTTGCGCCAAAGTAGCAAAGCATTGCCCACATCACATAGAACTCACATTCGTTGTTCCCCATTAGTTGCTCTAGGGCCTTGACCTTCTTCATATACTCCACGCTGAATGGGGCTCTCCATTTCTTTTGCATCTTAGGCTCCACATTTCTCCAATCAGGTAACGTCTTCATCCTATGTGACAATGTAAATGAAGTGTGAAGGCTGAGGACATTAATTACAATATCATATGTGATTGAAAAGTGTGGTGATATTAGGTTCACTTACATATTTAGCACTTTGACTAGGGGTTCGATAAGTTTTAGTGGCTTCTTTTTTAAGTCCCACACCTCGATAGTTGAATTTTTAAGACTTATATCTACGAGGACGTAATGGTTGCTGCAATCACAAAGTTCATGTTATTGAATCATATATCAAGAAAAAAACACTTAAGTAAGGGTCGAGAACACATACTCGCAATTGTAGGTTAGCAGTGCGTTTGTTTTGCCGACTGAGAACATTCTTTCAAACTCAATCTTCAAACTTTCTGCCACATAGAGATTTGCGAGACTGGCTGTGCATGTTGTCTCATTTACATAGATGGGGTCCAAGAAGTCAAAATTGCTATTTCGTTTTTTGAGGCAGAATTTTGCTAGACCTGCAAAATAAACATGCATGGATATATTCAAATGCAGATCACGTAGTTTATTATAACGTTGTTAGGGTATGATACTTACAGAGTCCATAACATCATAATCTGCACATCCAGCGAGCGTCGTTGAAAGAGTTGAAAGAGGTCTTCATAATGAATAGTATGCACAACTTCTTCAGGATGATTAAAATGTGTTGACACCGTTTTTCGTACGGGTCAATATTGAACTAAGTGCGTTGATCGGCAAGAAGGTAAACGTTGTTCCTCATCGGCGTCAGGATGCCACCGGTCAAGTTACCGATGGAGGTAGAAGAAATCACCGATGGTAAATTTGATTGAAGAAGCGTTAAGGGTGAAAGATGTGTTTGTCGATAAGGAGGGATTGCCGATGGAAACAAGAGATTGAAGAAATAAAGGAAGGTATTGGCTGATTAGAAGGGTATTGCCAATGAAAATAGGAAAACATTGTCGATTAGGAATGTTGCCGATGGATGCGAGATGATGTAGCTGACGTCAGCAGAAGGCTGCCGATGAAAATAGAAGAAAGTTGCGGATTGAAGGAGTCTGCCGATGGAAGGTTTCGTCGCAAAAGAGACGGATATGGAAGCTGGTGATTTTATGCCAGTATTTTTATTTACAGTTTGAGTCTGACTCTTGCACGAGTCATTTATTTCTTTAAAAATAGGCATTATTGTTGTAGTTTGAGTCCGACTCTTGCACGAGTCGTTTTATTTCCTTAAAAATAGGAGTTTTGTTTAGGAAAGTTAGAGTCGTGATTGTTTATAACTCCCTTGGCCGGAGTATAAATATGTACTGGTGGTGGTGTAAAAAAAGACAATCAATCAATCAAAAATACAATCTATTACTTTTCATCTACTTTTCCAGCATCTACTTTTATCATACTAGTTCTAGTTTACCTATGAGTTCTTACGATCTCGACGGGCTGCATCTACAAGATCTCCGTCTATTTTGCAAGTTCCGCGTTTTGATTAAGTTGAGCTTTGACGTCCGGGCGCATCGCTGTCGTCTCGTTCAATCTTGTTCTAGTTATCGTCCTTGTCAATTAATTGGTCAAATTGACTAGCACACCTTTGGATATCGAGTTCGGGTATAAACCCGAGGTGTTCGGAGATCCGACGCTTTTTGTGTCAACAAAATGTAAACAGGAAGGGATGCATACTTCAAAGGTTGCTATCTTGTCTTCGCAGCTATTACTATCTATGAGGTAATAATCATGCAACTGTCGCATGTTTGTTGGCATTTTTTATGCTCTTCTTGGCTGGCGACCATAGGCTTGCCTAGTTCAAACTTGTATACAACTTTGGCCTTTGCAAATTCGGTTTTTTCAAAATAGAGATTCTCGGCATCCTTCATGCTTATGTCCAGTTCCGCGACCAAGTTTTGTATCTCTAGCTCTGAAAGGTGTGTATTTCTCTAGATGTTTCTAGATTACCCGGAATTTTGCTTTGCCTTTCAAATTCGCTCTGTTTCTCAGGTATATAAGCCAGTCGTTTGTACAAGGCAAGTTTGGCGGGCTTTTCTGCAATCTAAGCTTGTAGAATTTTATCCTCAGTCAGCGCTAGCTTCTGCCTTTTACTAGTCATCTTGGGATCTTTGCCAACCGAAACTGATGACCTCCTCTGTTGCGAAGTCGAACCTGATCTAGAGCTAGGCCATCGAGATGTCAGTCCTGAGGACTTTGAAGCTGGTGGAGGAGGTGGTGGAGGAGGAGGAGTCTTCTCCTTTGGCGGTGGATAAGGAGTCTTCTCCTTTGGCGGTGGAGGAGGTGTCGGTGGATCTTGACGAGGAGAGAAACCAAAGAGAAGAGGAGTTCCAAAGGATGCGAGAGAAGAGGAGAAAGGATGCGTTCTTCCCCATCCGTGCTCAAAGCTAACCACAGATGCCTTACCTCTCCACCAATGTTCTTATAGAACATAGTGTTCATAGTCCTCTAGTCCAACCCATCAGCGGGGTGTCTCATCATTGAATCTTTCTTTCGCTCTTCGCCGTGCCAACGCAACAACTTGGTTGACTTCTCATTTGCAAACAACCTATGCACTCATGGAGCTATAGGAAAATACCACACGGACTTTACTGGCCCTCCTCTGGTCTTGCTTCCATCATTTGATGGCCCTTGCTTGTATCGGGGAGTTTTACACTTGGGACATGCATCCAAGTCTTTGTATTTCTCTCCATGGTACAATATACAGTCGTTGAAACACGTGTGTATTTTCTCAACCTCGAGACCAATTGGGCAAATCATTTGTTTCGCAAGGTAAGTCTTTTCTGCTAACTCGGCCTCCGGAAACAGTTTATGTAGTATAACTAACAAGTTATCGAAGCCTTTATCACTCAACCCATTCGTTGATTTGAACTCCAATAGCATGATGTTGGCTTCCAGTTTGTTTGTTGGGGAGCACGGAAACAATGGTGTTTTTGCATCCTTTCTCGTCATCAACAGTTTTTTCAACTGCGAAGCACTAAGGATTAAGGAATCCCCCATGCACATCATGTAGAAGCTGTGAAATGCCATCATTTTCCTCAGTGTTGTCAGCTAATGTATTCATAAACACATCATCATTCGTAGGCACATGTTCTGTGTACTCATGAACAAGCAATAATGCATTCAGAGATACACTAGGCATGGGCACATCATCATTAACATTTTGACCAACCTCCCCATACAAAGTTCAAATCGTGTAGTTTCTCATGAACCCCCTTGTGATCAAGTGCAACCGTATATGCTTCACGTCGCCCCATTTTCTCGTATTCTTATAGTCTTTGCATGGACATAAAAAAGATGTGAGTCCCTAGCATTGGCTCTAACTCGCTTGATGAAATTGTCGATGTCCGTCAAGTACCGTGGGTCTGTACGTGACAGATGGTACATCCACCCTCGAGCCATATCTGCACTGATAAAATGGACAGAGCAGAGAAAACATAGGAACATATTAATAGGAGCATTTTTGAACAATATTCTTTTCTTTATAATTTGAATTTGGCCGCGCTATAAAAAGTGAGACAAGAAAATAGGTGGATGCATGGAGTATTAAATGTGAGTATTAAATGCATGCATGGAGTATTAAATGTAAGTATTAAATGCATGCATGCATGGAGTATTAAATATAAGTAATAAATACCGAATCTATTCCACATCCCATCAAATCTTTAATACATGCATGGAGTATTAAATGTAAGTAATAAATATAACTAATTACCATTTTTATCCATAATTTTCGAGACGAATCTTTCGAACCTAGCTACTCAATGATTATACAATAATTATCCAATAAAAACAAAGTGCTATAATTTTTCTAAATACTTTTGGATCTAAAAGGTACAAAAAATTGACACAAATTGCAACATCTCTCTTCTTGATCATGAAAACTAGCATAGCTCTAAACTATAGATTTACACACAAAAACAATGTAAACCAACAATTCAAAAGAATTATGTTTGTTACTAACCAAGAGCAAGAAGATATGAGGATCCAAGAGTGAAGAGGAGCCAACAATGGAGTTCAAGAAATCCACCAGCCGCAACAATGGAGAGAGGAGCTCCTGTTCACGCATTGTTGGAGCAGAGGAGGGAGAGGAGCTCGTCAGCTTTATACTGTACACAATATCACTGCCGGTTCAAGACACGAACCGGCAGTGAAACTCGACATCACTGCCGGTTGATGGCTTGAATTGGCAGTGATAGGGCCGAGAGGCATCACTGTCGGTTCAAGCCACGAACCGGCAGTGCTGTGGTGTTTCACTGTCAGTTCGGCCCCTGCCCCCAATAATTGGGGGCTTGTCAAAAAAAGAACCGGCAGTGATGGGCCGACAGTGATTGCCGTTTTTATAGTAGTGTGTATTTAAACTAGCAGATGTAATATAATTTTCTAAAAACTTATGAAAGGTAGATAAATTTGGCTGAGGGCAACGGCATTATAATTTGGCATTGGTTAGAGAGTGGGGTTTAAGACTTATAGACCACAAGCTACCATCTTGGTTGTCCTCTCTGGGTTTATGGACCGTAGCCTGTGGACTATTTTAGATTATGAAAGGCCGATTGTAAACAAATGTACTGTTTGGATTAGCTAGAACTTTTAACACGCACAATCAGGTATAAGCTAACAAGAGACACTTTGTGGGTTGTAAAAGCTATATTGTAAAGGTGGAACAAAAGCTGTTATTTTTACCCTAAGCCTAAATTGTGAAAGCTATATTACATAATTTAATTAGTGAGATCCAAACAAGTCCCTACTTGATCCATTGTGATTTGGGCTGGTTTAACGAGCTAACTCGGCTCGGCTCGTTCTAGCTCGTTAAGATAACGAGTAAGCTCGGCTCGTTTACAAGCTCGAGCTGGCTCGTTAGGCTCGCGAGCTAGAAAAAAATCATGAAAATTATAATATATGCATTTATTTAAATTTTGATAATAATAATAATAATACAAAAAGTTATATATTTATAAGTCTTAAATAAAAAAAAACAAGATGTATTAATATATTATACTACTACACCATATCTATATCTCATACTATACATAATGCATCCGTAATCTGTTATTGATTATCGTACATCCACTTAAAAATAAAATAAAATCATATAATCTCAACTTTATAAAGTCAAAGTCCATTCATTAACTAATTATAAAGTGTAAGACATGAGTCTTATAAAACTAAGAAAGTTTAAGGTGAGTAACTTTGGCTCATTAGGCTCACTAGCCATCTCGAGTTAGCTTGTGAGCTGGCTCATTAACTACACGAGCTAAAGTGTTGGCTCAATTGAGAGTCCCTGTGTGTTTGATTTTGAGTAATTGATGAAACCTACCAAAGTACTAACCTTGATCTCTAAGTGTGAATCATGAGATAATTTGGTATATGCCATGTGATGGAGGAAGGTGGATCAAGTGGATGGCACAAGCTCTAGCATGGTGGTGGAAAGGAAAATGATGTGAAGGCAAAGGTGATAATATGAACCATTTTCGGTTTGGTGATCAAGACACCAAAAAGGGTGTGATCACATTTAGGATAGATAGCAATACTATCAAGGAGGGAGCTCTTGTGTTTGATTACGGTTATCATGTGCCACTAGGTTCATATGCATTGCATTAAAATCAATTGAACCAAGTGAAACAACCAACTAATTCCAAGATAATTGTGAACTAAAAGCTAACACACGTGCACAAGTGTTGAGATCACTTAGTGTTAGCCCTTGGAAGCTGTTGACACCGTTTTTTGACACGTGTCAAGTGGGCTGAGGCTTCACTAGTCAATGGCCGTTCTCCATCGGCATCAGGAAAATTTTGAGCCGATGTTGCCGATGGGAGACTGCTTCAGAGGACCAAGTGCGTTGCCGATTGAGGCTAGATGATCTTTGCCCACAAAGATTAATTGGTGAAGTCTTGCTAAAGCTGATTGCCAATGAAGAACCATTGCCGATGCCCGGTGAAGAGTCATTGCCGATGATCGATGAAGAGTCATTGCCGATTGCCGATGAGGAATTATTGTCGATTGCCGATGAAGGGTGGTTGCCGATTGCCGATAGGGGATGATTGGTGAAGACAGTTACCCGCACGAGGTCACTAATCGGGAATGTTACCGATTGCCGATCGGGAAAGTGTTGCCGATGCTGATGGGCGTGACTTAGCACTTGGTGACAGCAGAAGACTACAGGTGGCCAATGGAGGAAGTTGCAGGGATCTGCCGATGGAAAGCTTCCATCGAGGAAAAGTATAAGGAAGCTGGTGTTTTACTAGTATTATTATTATGGTAGTTTGAGTCCGGCTCTTGCATGAGTCGTTTATTTCCTTTAAAATAGGTGTGTTTGTTTTAGGAAGGATACGTGTCGTGTCTTTGTACAACTCTCCATGCGGGAGTATAAATATGAGCCCGAGGGCTATGGAATAAACAATCAATCCAATTCAAAACAAACCAATTTTTTCTTATTCTACTTTTTATCGTAATTTACCCTTTTACTGCATTAGCTGTAGTTTTCAACGAGTTCTTCAAGCTTTCGACGGGCTGCATCATCCTGATCTCCGTCAAATCCTTGCTAGTTCTGCGTGGGAGTACCTCTGAGCTTTGGCAATCCGGGCGCATCGCTGTTTGCCTTGTTCAGCTCTGCTCTAGTTATCCTTGATCAATCTGAGACTTGACGTCTGGGCGTATCGCTGTCGTCTCGTTCAGTTTGTTCTAGTTATCATCCTTGTCGATTGATTGGTCAAATCGACTGGCACGCTTCCGGAAACCGAGTTTTGGGTAATAGCCCGAGGTGTTCACAGATCTGACGCTTTTTGTGTCAACAGAAGCTTGAGAGAAGTTGGAGATATGTTTGTGCAGTGAAGGAAGGTCCGGACGCAAGGTCCAGACGCTGGGGTTCTGCTGTCCGGACTATGGCGTGCGCCTCCGGAAGCAAACCCTATGCTAGTAGTTCTGTGGACAGAGGTCCGGACGCTGTTGGTCGTCCGGATCGTTTGGAGCTCTCTGGTCGGCAATGGAGGAGTACAAGCGCTCATATCTTAGATCCTTCAGCCTAAACGGGATCGGCGAAGCAGTAGAGAGGCAAGATCCGCCGTCGCCACGGCAGACTATTTTCTACGCCGATCCTGGTAAAGTACAAGATATAGTTAATTATGTATTAAATAATGTATTAATTAGCCAATCCAATGTGTTGTCTGATACCGTGTGCAATGCTATCAAGCGAGCTTTCAAGGGACAGACACCATATCATGTTGGTCCAGAGTATAGTCAGCTCAGATCGGCATCTGCTGCGACTCCATTGGCGGTTCCAAGGGTGTTTACACCAATTATGAGCCGGTCTACCGATGAGATCGCGCCACCAGGATGAAGCCCAATAGGCACTACTCAAGTAAACACAAATCTGGTGGCTTCAACAATGTCTGGACCCGTGATCCTGAATCAGCCGGTGTCAGCCAACGGCTGGGGATACGGTATGTATTCAAATCTATCTGCTGATTTCAGATTGGTCTGAGTTAACCATGCAGGGGGGGGAGGTTCCTATGGCATTGGCAACATCCGTACAACCGATGGTTCCAGTGATGCATTATACTACGTCTCCTCCAACGGCGCAGTTGCTGACAAGGAATCTAGAAACAGCAATACCCAGAGTGTCGTACGCCCAAACATCGGCAAGTCACCTGCCGATACAACAAAGTCCAGCTGCTGCCAGTCAACCCATGGTGGCAATGAATTACCCGACGCCACAAGAACAAGCCTCAGCTGGTTATCCGTCACCGGCAGCTGCTTGGTCGGTGCGGCAAGGTGTGTCGATTGCCAATCAACCTGTATCGGCAATCACTGCTCAAGTTGTGGTACCCGTGAGTCCAAGCACACATCCAAGGGTACAACAAGAACAAGCGTCAGTCGGTTATCAGCTATCGGCAAATGCTTGGCCAATGCGACAAGATGTGCCAACAATTAATCAGCCTACATCGGTAAATTCTTGGCTGATGCAACAAGGTATGTCGAGTGTCAGTCAGCCCACATCAGCCGTAGCTGCTCAGTCCTTGGTACCTACAAATCAAAGCTATCATCCAAGAGTATAAGGGTTGCAAGAGTCAGTTGGCTGTCAGCCATCGGCAAATCTTTGGTTGATGCAATAAAACATGCCGAGTGTCAATCAGTCTGCATCGGCAATAGCTGCTCAGCCCATGGCGTCCGTGAGTCGAGGCTGTCATCCGAGTGTACAAGGGCCGCGGGAGTCAGCTAGTTATCGGCCATCGGTAAGTCATGTGCCGATGACGCCTAATGTAGGTTGGATCGGTCGATTGCCGATTCAGCGGCAATATGCGCAGTCTGAACACCAAGTGGCAGAAGTTCCGCAGCGTCGCCCAGCGAGTCTTCCGAGTGAAGTATCGGTACATCAACCGATAAGTGCTACACTGCAATACTCGCAAGAAAGAGTATACAATGAGACATCGGTACAGCAACCGATGAATGCAATAAATATAACTCCACAGCACAAGCTAGCAACGGCGCAAAATTACTCATCGGCAGCAAAGCCGATGCACGGTGTTATCATGGCTAGTGCTGTGCACGCACCAATCGTCCCAAGTGCTTTGACGTCAAGATTTGGAGAGATAGATCAGCATAATCAACCGGCAGGCATCCGGAATTGCTCATCGGTTAATCAGCCGATGGACAATATTCAGCAGATTGGTGTTACTGATGTATCGGTTGCCCCGAGTTGCTCGCCACAGGGATATGAAGTACGTCAACTTGTGGACATCCAGAATGGCCCATCGGTCAATCAATCGATATACAATATTCAACAGGTTGGTGCTGTTAATGAGCCGATCGCTCCGGCCTACTTAATGCAAAGATGTGAAGAGGTGCATCAATCTACTCAATCAGTAAGCGTCCAGGATTGCTCATCGGTTAGATAGCCGATGCATGATATCCAACAGATTGGTGCTACTGATGTATCAATTGCTCCGGCTTGCTCGCTACAAAAACACGAAGGGATGCATCCATCTGCTCAGCTAGAGAGCGAATCTACACATCGGCAAGGTCCAGACACAAAGGCGTTTTTGACCGAGAAGATAGAACATTCAGAGCTGGACGAAGAGCCAGACCTCGACACTGCTGAGCTGGAAAAATTCACCTTTGATATCACAAAAGTCGATCAGGACGTTAAGTCACCTGGGCCTAGGAAGGCTTGGAGCGCAAGAGTGCTTTTTGTTGGGCAAGGGAACTCCGAGTCAGATGAGGAGGAGAACATCGACACCGTTGAATGGGTGAACGATGAGGAGCCGGTGCCTTGTGTGCTCGATCAAAAGAGGATTGGAAAGTTTACCTTTGACGTCACGAAGGCCGATGGGATATTCGACTTATTGCTTCAGGAAGGGCGAATTAAGTTAGCCCTTAATCAAGTAATTCCATCGGCCGAGGAACTCAAGAAGACCAGGTACTGCAAGTGGCACAATGCAACTTCTCACAGTACTGACGACTGCAAGGTGTTCAGGCAGCAGTTGCAGTCAGAAATTGACTCTGGACGAATACAATTTGAAAATCCTGAAGTCCAAAAACCGATGGAAATTGATCAGCGCCCGTTTCCAAATAATATGGTGGAAGCCGGTGGAAAGACTAAGGTGCTGACATCAGACGCTGCTAGAAAGAGTGCGTCAGTAGATCCTGATCATCAAGTGGCTGACGTCAGAAAGTTTGCCGATGACAGGAAAGGCAAGAGAATTGCCGATAAAGGTGCCTGTATTAGCAGGGCTTCGGGTATAATAATCACGCACAAGCTACCAAGGCGGAACTATCGGCAATCACGAGATAAACAATATCGGCAGGAAGAAAAAGAACATCGGGAGTGGCTTCGTCGGAAAAATCATTGGAGGTGTCCCTTCTTCATTCACTGTTGGGAAGAAGGCGTTAGGCTACCCACTGCCGATGACTATCCTGAATGCAATGGGTATCACACTGCGGATCATTTAGGTAAGCTTTGTTTGGATGGTCGGGCATCTAGGTGCGCCAAGTCGCTCAGAGAGAGGAGATCGGCACATGACCAACTGGGGGGCAAGCTTAATGCCCATAGCAGCCTTGGCGAGCAGGTTGATCAAGAGGAGAGCAAGGAGCAGGCCAAGACAAAAACACCCAATGAAGAAGTGCTCTCCAGTAATTCAAACATCGGAAGAAATACCGATGTAAGTAATGAAAGGCAGCACCAGTCTGTCTGGAAAACCAAACTCCCTCAGTGGTGCGCTAAGGGTTTAACAAAAACCCAGAAAAGAAGGATTCAGCGCCAACGCCGCAATGACCTATACAGTGATGCGGAACTACCAAGGGAGAAGTAGTGGAGGCCAAAGTGCAAGGATGGAGATCCATCGGCAGACAGCAATATTTTGCCGATGGTCTGATCGAGGTCAATCTTGGACCTGTTGGCTTGAAGGCTGTACTCGGCAAATTGGCGATTTCAGTGCTTGGGGGCACTTGTCGATGGTTTGTGTATGGGGGTCGTGCTGCCGATAAATTTGTTAACTACCAGAAGATGGTTGTAAGAATGATTCTGCTGCGCTTGCGCATGATGACTAAATGTGTGGTGCGTGCGTTCTGGGAGTTACTCATACTTTTTGGGTCTGTTAATAAGTTGGGATTACTCAGGATTTTAGCCGACTTGGTGAGTTATGGTATCAGCGGTAAATGCCGATGACTGGGTGAACGAGTTTGCCGATGGTACTCTAGCGTGGAAGATTGATTTTACCGATCGGAATTGAATTCTAGGCCTGAAAGTGATTTCCTAATCAAGTTCTTATTGGATAAGACAGTCTGCCTCCAGCAAAGCATACATTTCAAAAACTCTCGAAAGAGTTGACATGTGACGTGCTCGTTTGGATGCCGAGGAAAGGGAAAATTATAATGCATCGGTAAAAACGTGCAAACGTTATATTACAAGGCCCAGAATTAAGTATCAGAGTTACATTGTTGCCGATATGATAAATGAATTACAAAAAGGAGTGAATGACTGATATCGCACGCAGGCGAATCTGTTCTATCTCGTCCATCTCCTTGGCGTCGGCATTGGCAGAGCCCTCGACCGGCTTGATCTTCTTCTTCCACAAGATGGCTTGCCGGGCGTTCTGGTCCCTCTCTTGCCGCAGGACCCCGATGACATCGGATAATTGGGTTCTCTGCTGGTTGGCTGCGGTCAGGTCCTCTTCAACCTTTTGTCACTTGGCCAACAACTCTTCTTTTTTGGCCGATAACCGAGTGATTTCTTGATCGAGACCGTTGATGGAGGCTTCTGCCTGGCCGATGCCCTTGTGCTTTTCATCGGCAATATTGTTGAACTTAAGCTTCTCTTCCTCGCTCTTGGATTGAGCGGACCTATTGGCAATGCGACGGGAAAGCCGCTGGTATTGAATTTGCTTGATGTCGAGGAAGGTGGCCTGGAGAAGGATTTCTGCCATATCGGTAGGGAGATGACTTTGGATGTCTTTGAAAGCAATCCTTGCTGCCGATGAGTCTTGAATGAGCTGGGATGTGTCTTGTAGCAGCAAGGAAAGCAGTACCTCGAGCTTGGTCTTGATCTCTGCTGATAGAGCTGGGACAGAGCTCTCTTCCTCTCCATCGTCATCAGGTATGTCGACTGAGAAGGAAAACAGGTTGTCTGCTTGGAGGGGGCCTTGGCGTCTATCTTCATCCTGCGGGTTGAGGCTGAAGGAGAAAAGACTATCTGGGGAATCTTGGGCCTGAAGACAGAAGGGTTATAATAAGCCGATCGAAGGATTATACTAGAATTTTTAAGTGATTAACTTACCATCTTAAAGCGGATTTCTTGCCCAGGACTTGGCATTCTAGATGGCCCAGCCTCGTCTTGGACATCGGCAGCGGTTGCCGATGAATGAGCTTCTGCTAGAGGAGCAGTCGACGCCATTGGTGATGGTAGTGTTGTCGCTGGCGTTGCTACTGGCGTGGTACTTGGTTGTGGCGGTGATGCCGCTCTTTCATCGGGATCTTCGGTTGGTACTGATGCCGGTGTTATCTTTGCTGCTACGACGGGCAGAGCTGTCTCATCAGCAACTTCGACTGGCGGCACCGATGCTGATGTTGCTTCAGCTGCTGCAGTAGGTGCAGTTGCCTCATCAGGGATATCGGCTGATGGCGCCGATGCCGATGCCGCCTCCACTACCATTGCGGGTGTTTCTTCATCGGGAGCTCCGGCTGACGGTGCCGGTGCCGATGCCGTCTCTGCAGCGGATGGAACTGTCTCTTGAATGAGGACGTCGTCCATCGGTTGGTCCGGAATAGGAGCCGATGGAGTTTCTACCGATGACGTACCGACAGTTGGTGGTGTTACTTGTGCCGATGATGAAGCTGGGCTAGCCAGCTTTAAGCGCCTCCTCTTCTTTGGCGCGGCAGCAAAAGAAGATCCAGCCCGTTTCGACGAGGACTGGGGGGCATCGGCAGCCGAACTTGGAGGTGCTTGTTTGCTTGGAGCAGTTGCCGATGACCTCATAGCCTGAAAATATTCAATGGAAGTTATGCAAAGTAAATGTTGCCGATTAAACAGTATATAATCGGTATGAGTGAAGATGAGTTTACTGCAAACACCCGCATCAGGGCAGCAGCGGCGGCCGATGTAGCCTTGGCTTTTGCAGGTGTCGATGTGGGTACCTATCGAGGAATGAAGGCAGCTAACGAGGGAGCTTTATTGCCGATGAGTGATACGGGACTCATCATTCGAAGCTTGAAGGGCTTGCCGCTCTTACTCATCGGAGGAATCGGGTCATCAACCTGTCAAACGCAAGAAGGTTAAATACCGATGGCGAAGGTAAAAGTAAGGAATACATCGGAATGAGGACTTACTGCGTCGTCGGGGAAGATGTGATCGGCATCGATCATGTGCCGATAATAGTGCGACGATTTGGCGAACAGTTGGCACCTCCATTCTTGCCACCAAGACTTGTACTCATTTGTAATAAAGGAGGTTGGGGACCAGGAGGACAAGTCGAGATCTGATACATCGGCATCGGCAGGAAGGTTGACAACCTTGTTCCAGTCCAGAGCACTGGAGAATGTATGCCTGGGCTTCACTACCTTGGAGTAACAAAGCTTGATCGGCAGTTGGCCGAACGCCAGTTGTCTTGCCGCTACCGATGGGTAATAGAATTCAAATGATGGAGGGGCATTCTTTCCTGATCCGAAGATGTTTACTGGAATAGCTCGAGGAGTGATGCTGGCCTTCATGGTTATCTGGTTTTCAGGCACAATCCCATCGGTAAGATTAAATAGCAGCGGGAACTGGTTGTCTTCATCGGCATATGGCCACCAGAGCCGTTCTGTGGCAGGAATTCCATTGTAAAACTTCTGAAAAAATAGACCGAATTGCGCCGCATCGGCATCCGTCCCTGGCAGCACTATAGTGGCCTCTCCAAAGTTGAGTGGAGGGCGAGTTGCCGATTCATCCTCCCCACACTGGTGGTCTTCTGGTATGTCTCGTGGGAAACGTTGGGCGAACAAGTCAAGTTGAAGTGCCTTCTGCATATGTGCGTTCAACCACATATTGATAAACCACCAGGGGCCTCCAAGGTTGCCGATGTGTTCACCTAGCAGTAACTTCTGGAATACTTGGTGAAGAAGACGGTATACCGATCCTAGAAGATATCTACCCAGAGGAAGTCTTGTCCCATCGGCAAGCAACTCAGCTGCTGGAAGATACATGGTCGTAGGTCCAACTGCCCTACCGTAGAAAATGAACTTGTCCAGTCACATGTTCAGGAAGGTGACATGCTCTCTCTGGTTTACCGATCCCGTTTTCTGGTATTCCTGAATGTAACCCGTCCAACCGCCGATGTTCCGAGTGTTTACTCTGTGCTCAGCTTTCCTGTTGAATAAGGAGAAGGTATCGGCAGAAGAGACGTCTAGGCCGGTCAACATGTGGACATTGGCAAGAGTGGGGGTGGCTGGTCCATGTCGGAATAAGAAAGCATTCAAGGTGTCCGACCAAAAGTAAGAGGCAGCTATTAACATGTTCTAATTCTTCTCTATATCAGCAATGGAAAGCCTGATACATTGGTCCAAGCTGCGCTCTTGCCAGTAAATTTGTTGCGCCCTAGCAACCCTGAAATACCAGTTCTTCCACCCTTTGGTGGGCTTGGGCCATGATCGAAAAACATCCTTCCACAGTCCTAAACCGAAACATTCAGATCTGAAGGGGATTCGGTTGGTTTCTATGTTGATTATGTAGCTAGGATCCGGATTGCCCATGGGGCCTAAAAAGCTAAAGGTGGAACCAGTAAGTGGGATCACTACCTTGTTGTATAGCTCCTAGAGTTCGAAAGGAAGAAGAGGAAAAAAATCAGAAAAGGAACGGGGATAAATCCAGATTTGTGCGAGAAAAGGACCAGCAGAAGGTTGGATTGGGAAGGAAATAGGTCTCACCTTGGGGATGTCAACTTGGATTGCCATCGGGATGCTTGTAGTTCGTCCTTGGATTGCGGAAGAGTACTGTTGCTCGAGTTCGTGTTCTTCAGGGCGGCTGGAGGTTGAAGACGAAGGCAAGGAGGTGAAAGTGAAAGTAGACTCAGGGTGAAAAGTAATGTGGACCCCGGTAACTTTTATAAGCTTACTCAGGGGTATTTTGGGGTTCTGTTTCACACTATGCAGGAATGTGGAGAGACCCACGGTAGATACGCGTGGTGATCGAGGTGGTCTGCAACTGTTTGTGCTACAATCGAGGGATTTTATTATTAAATTGTGGTTCCACACGCGGGGATCGAGGAAACCGTACATCTATCTCGGAGGTAACGGCTACAGCAACAGCTACAGCAACGGCTGCAGTGGAGAGAATTTCGGCACGTAAAGTTATACGCTCCGAAACTGGGGGGGCATGTGTTGACACCGTTTTTTGACACGTGTCAAGTGGGCTGAGGCTTGACTGGTCAATGGTCGTTCTCCATCGGCATCGGGAAAATTTTGAGCCGATGTTGCCGATGGGAGACTGCTTCAGAGGACCAAGTGCGTTGCCGATTGAGGCTAGATGATCTTTGCCGACAAAGGTTAATTGGTGAAGTCTTGCTGAAGCTGATTGCCAATGAAGAACCATTGCCGATGCCCGGTGAAGAGTCATTGCCGATGATCGATGAAGAGTCATTGCCGATTGCCGATGAGATCATTGCCGATTGCCGATGAGGAATTATTGCCGATTGCCGATGAAGGGTGGTTGCCGATTGCCGATAGGGGATGATTGGTGAAGACAGTTACCCGCACGAGGTCGCTAATCGGGAATGTTACCGATTGCCGATCGGGAAAGTGTTGCCGATGCTGATGGGCGTGACTTAGCACTTGGTGACAGCAGAAGACTACAGGTGGCCAAAGGAGGACGTTGCAGGGATCTGCCGATGGAAAGCTTCCATCGAGGAAAACTATAAGGAAGCTGGTGTTTTACTAGTATTATTATTATGGTAGTTTGAGTCCGGCTCTTGCATGAGTCGTTTATTTCCTTTAAAATAGGTGTGTTTGCTTTAGGAAGGATACGTGTTGTGTCTTTGTACAACTCTCCATGCGGGAGTATAAATATGTGCCCGAGGGCTATGGAATAAACAATCAATCCAATTCAAAACAAACCAATTTTATCTTATTCTACTTTTTATCGCAATTTACCCTTTTACTGCATTAGCTGTAGTTTTCAACGAGTTCTTCAAGCTTTCGACGGGCTGCATCATCCTGATCTCCGTCAAATCCTTGCTAGTTCTGCGTGGGAGTACCTCTGAGCTTTGGCAATCCGGGCGCATCGCTATTTGCCTCGTTCAGCTCTGCTCTAGTTATCCTTGATCAATCTGAGCCTTGACGTCCGGGCGTATCGCTGTCGTCTCGTTCAATTTGTTCTAGTTATCATCCTTGTCGATTGATTGGTCAAATCGACTGGCACGCTTCCGGAATACCGAGCTTTGGGTAATAGCCCGAGGTGTTCACAGATCTGACGCTTTTTGTGTCAATAGAAGCTTGAGAGAAGTTGGAGATATGTTTGTGCAGTGAAAGAAGGTCCGGACGCAAGGTCCAGACGCTGGGGTTCTGCTGTCCGGACTATGGCGTGCGCCTCCGGAAGCAAACCCTATGCTAGCAGTTCTGTGGACAGAGGTCCGGACGTTGTTGGTCGTCCGGATCATTTGGCGCTCTCTGGTCGGCTCTGTGTAGAGCTCGGACGACATTTTGTGTCCGGACAGGTGACTCCGGACGTGTGTCCGGAGGAAAAAGAGCTTCTGGATGCTCTCTGCGTAGCGTCCAGACGCTACTGTTGAGGAGTTCGGATCGGAGCTACAAGAGCGTCTGGAGCCACGTGTAAGGCAGAAGTGTTGGGAATATGCCCTAGAGCTAATCATGTAGATGATTATATTCCGATTGTATCCATGATTAATATAGTGTTCTGAGAATATCCATTATAGACAACTGGTATTGATTGATGATTATGTGAATTGTTTGTGGAACTCAATTACCTGAATGGTTATTCTAAAAGTTGTCCCTGGTCGGCATTCTTGTAAGAGCACACTTGAATATTAGACCAGCACATGTATTAGTTGATGGCTATGTTTCACAAGTCATAGACATGGAGATGTCAAACTAATAATGTGGGCACATGTGAGACATGTAGGCTGGACTGACCCAACAAGAGAAAGTCTCTATTCATGTCATGTACGTTATGTCCTTAGACCTGAGATTGTGGTATGTACTCAAGATGTGAAACGATCTACTTAGAGACTATCAAACGCTACTCCGTAATTGGGTAGTTATAAAGGTGGTCCTTGGGTGGTCGGGAAACATGCTGTGAGACATAGACAATCAAGATGGAATTTGCCCCTCTCTTTGTGAGAGAGATATCACTGGATCACTCATGTGATTGGATCAACAAATGCATGGCCATGCTTGGGTTAAGTGTTAACCCACGAGTTGAACCATATATCGAGTGGCGAAGGGAATAACTTGTACATGGTCATAGTGGTTCGTCTGATATGATCATAGCGTATGCATAGGAGTTGACACGCCTTGCTAGAGGCCGCTATCAACTATTGGTCGAGTAAGAGTACTTGGGCCATGTCTATGTATGCGTGAGCCCATAGGGTCGCACGCTTAAGGGGCTGGAAGCCTAATTCGGGTTGGACCCGAATTAGACTAGGTTTAGGGTTTCTAATGGGCCTCCACCGTGGGAGCTCGTTAGGACGCCTATATAAGCAAGGGGTGGGCGCGGGGCGAATTGATCCACGCCTTTTGGCAGTCGTCGTCGCCTCCCCACGCTCGCGCCTTTTGCTCCTCGCGGACCTAGCAGTCCGGAGGCGCAACGCTTCCTCCCTGCACGTGTGGGATTCCTCGGAGGTGCTGCATCTGGAGCACAAGGACGAACCGCGCGAAGGGGACGTTGAGACGGACAACCACGCAACTGCACTGCCTGCTGCGACGCGCATGACTACATCAAGTCGTCTTCCGCTGCACCTGCGCGTCTAGTGGTAATCCCGTAACCTATAACTAGCAGTAGATCCTGGTTTATGAGGTCGAAAAGTTTTGTTTTCCGGCTAGCGTAGCAACCTCGTATTCCTGCAAGAAGCAGGCACGAGAAAGTGACCGTTTGAATCAGCAGGTGACCGGACACGCGACCGTGTGTCCGGACGGCGCGTTGCGCACGTCTAGAGGCTGTGTCCGGAGGTGAAACAGAGGGGTTGTCTATTCTGTAGAAGGGCGTCCGGACGATGTTGTTGGTCCGGACCCCAACTGTTGCTAGCGTCCGGAGGTGGCGCAGAAAGCGTTTTTCAGGGGCAAAACGGCTAGGTTTGAGTGTGGACTATATATTGAAATATGGCCGGCCCTTTGGGGCACTCCTTGCACATTCTATTCACTCACAAACTTGTGCTCATTTGTGATAAGCTCCACCACTCATCCTCTCCTCATAATTAACATATTCATGAGAGATTGAGTGAATCCAAGTGCATTGCTCTTTGATTGCATACTAGTGGCACTTGGTGATCATCGTCATCGCGGATGAAGGACCGGAAACGACGACCAGAGGGGGGGGGGGTGAATGGGAGCCAAATAAAAATTCCTTTCGGAAGATTTTGACCCTCGTCCCAAGCACAACCCAAAGCAAAAACTAGGCTCACGACCCACAAGTGGATGGATGTTCTAGGAGATGTCCTAGGAACATAGCGGAGCTAGTCACGAACTCAGAGAAACAAACCGCGAAAAGAACGGAGGAAAAACAGCACCAACAGAGGCTCTGGACCAGTTGGGACAGAGCCACCGGACTATGGCAAGTAGTCCGGAGCTATGGTCTGACGCTTGGCCAAGCCGAGACAGAGAAGTGCAGTGAGCACCCGACCTCCGGACTACCTACTCCGGACTAGTCCGGTGGTATGGGAGACTAGTCCAGTGCTCACTCACCAAGAAGTCCAGTAAGCTACCTACCTCCAGACCAGACCACCGGACTACCCCGTCGGACCAAGGAGAGTGGTCCGACGCGTGGTAGTGATTCTCAGCAGAGCCACCGGACCACTCATCAAAGGTCCGGTGCTCAAAAACTAGGAGGTCCAGATGGTGATCCAACTCCTCTAGCTGCTTGACACGGGAAAGGTCAAGACCATCGGACCACTTGCTATGGTCCGGAGCTTAGGGCTAAGTGGTCCGACGCTCACAGGAGAAAAACTGTTCCTCGCGAAAATCGTTTCCACTCCGCCAAATCTTCTCAAAACTCAACCAAATGATCACCAACTGCAACTAAACTTTGTAGGCATGATCCTAGTGCAGTTGGGGAGCTATCCCGAAGAAATCATCGCTCAATTTGGAGAGAATAAATGAGAACACTCGGATTTGGGGGAGAAAGAGGAAAACGAAGAACACCACAAAGAAAACGCCCGATCTACGCACTCGTGAGGTTTGAGGATAATTCCTTCGGTGCAAAGAAGCTCGTCACGAATACGAACAACTTGGTTCAAGTCGATTTTGTAAAGCTACTCTCAACAAAGAGAAATCATCTAGGGAAAAAGAGAGAGCAAAAGCAAAACGGGGAGAACTCAAGCAAACCGGGGACACAATCACGAAAACGAAGCCACCATGGCTTACGGAGGTTATGGCCTCCGATTCCTTGCAACAATCACAAGTTCTTACACCGGTGATAGGGTGGATCTGAAGCAAGAAGAAGCTAGGGAAGGGAAAACCTAGGAATAGGTGGGAGAAAGAGTAATGCAAGAGATAGGATGAGGATACCCCTTCATCCTCTATTTAACGGGGCTTTGGCTATTTCCCAAAGACCCCCCTAGATACATTGAGTGAACTACCTAGCCTAAGCATTGCAGTCCAAGCTCCAGAAAATATCTCCATCGATTTGAATGGACGGCCTCGCTTCCTGCCGGGAGTTGCCGTCGCCTCGACGCAACCTCCAGGATTCCACCACGTGCCATCCCCGCTTCCTCGGAAGCTCCGCCTAGGTTTTGAGGCCCAAACCCAGGAAACCCGCCACCGGTAGCTTTGGGATCAACTACCAAACCCCGAGTTTTGCGGCCCAAACTCAGAAACCGATGCGGATGGTTTTGAGGTCCAAACCACCAAACCACTCGACGCGAGCCACCTTGTCTTCGCCCGGTCGGCCTCCGAGTCCCCTGAGCCTCTGCTCGATTCGTGCGTACACCGTCTTGACTCGGCCGACTCGGTCTACCTCCATGTCTTCTCGCACTCGCCGGTGCCAAGTACTAGCCACCACAGCTAGTTCGCCGGCGCCCATGGTCTCTCAGTCCGAGCCCCGCTTCCGCCCTTCACCGCTCTCAGTCCATCGGCATGGCAAGCCTCTACTCGACCTTGTCCACGCCATTGACCACTGTCACTAGGCATACCACCTGCACACCACAAGCCGATAGACAAGCACATGTTTCTGCTTTCGCAGAGATTAGGGTAAGCCACTCAAACTGAAACACTCACATGTTAGACGAACACTCATCATCAAAGCTGAACAATCATGGGTACTTATCCACCATGTGTTCGCAATCTCCCCCTTGATGAGTGCATTGTCAACACAAGTGCATTTCAGATTTGAGCCACAAGGTAAAGCTCTTCAAATGACCAAAAAGCTGCCAAAGCCAAAACGGGGTCACTTGAGAGAAGCAAAAACGATACCAATAGAGATGACTTCAACACATGATACCAATTAAAAGCATCCTTAAACACCTCATGACAAAGCCACTTACATATGCCAATCAAAAGCACATGGGCAACGGCTCGACGCAACCAAGCAAAACAAAGCTAGCAAGTCCAAGATACCAATCACCGCTCTCAAAGCTCAGACTTCCAATTTAAACACTAGGGGAGCTCAAAAGATACCAATTGAAACCACTTACGTCCCCTAATGCTCAAGAAGCAATCGAACCCTGTCGGAGCCAACAAAGTAAGCTAGACCCTCCAGAAGAGGCAAAGTCTCAACACATCTAGCAAAAACTACCCCTGGGCAAAAGCACACTCAAGATACCAAATGAGCTCAAAACCAATGAGATGCACTCTTTCTCCCCCTTGGAAGTAGATGGCTGAAAATGGAATGACTCCCCCTTGGAAGTAGATGGCTGAAAGTGGAATGAAATGCACATCTCTCCCACTTGTTGACACATGTAGCTCATCAAACATCAACAACTCAAGATCTGGCTACAAATGCCATGAAATGAAAAAAGAGTGCAAAAGCTTCATACTTAGAGCTAAGACAATGAATAGATGCTCTTAGTGATGTGATCCTGTGAGAATAGTAAAAGATCTACGTGCCCAACAAAGACTCAAGTTGAGCTTAAGATCACTTTAGAAGCTTTTTTAGAGAGCATTACATGTGTGAGCAAGGAATGGGTATCACCTCCTAGAGACAACTAGACATGGCAAACAAGATAGGATCTATCTCAAAGCAATCTCATGTATAGCAAGTAAAACTATCCCTAGCAAAGTTCATACAACAAGCCAATGACCCAACTTGTGTCAAATGAGCTAAGACTTGTGTTGATCGGCAACCTTTTTCCATCGGCACCGGGAAGTTATGAGTCAATATTGCATATGGGAGTGTGTTGTGGAAAGATTAAGTGTGTTGCCGATGGAGGCTAGATGATCCTTGCCGACAAGGGTAATTGGTGAAGTCGAGTGGCCTTAGCTATTAAGTTGCTGGTGCCGATTGCCGATGAGAAACTGATGCCGATTGCCGATGAGGAGATGTTGCCGATGTCGATTGCTGGTAGGGATTGATTGGTGAAGACAAGTTACCAGTACAAGGTTGCCGATCGGGAAATATTGCCGATGCCGATGGGCATGGGGTGCCGATGAGTACAGGGTGACTTAGCGTTTGATGTCAGCAGAAGCTTGCGATGGCTGAAGAAGGAAGTCGCGGATTGGAGGGATCTGCTGATGGAAAGTTTCCATCGAAGGAAAGACGTAAGGAAACTGGTGATTTTATACCAGTATTATTATAGCAGTTTGAGTCCGACTCTTGCATGAGTCGTCTATTTTCCTTTAAAATAGGTGTGTTTGTTTAGGAAAATAATATTGTTATTTTAGATCCGACTCCTGCGCGAGTTAGTTTCCTTAAAGTTAGGAGTTTGTTTTAGGAAAGATACGAGTCGTGTCTTTGTACAACTCTCCATGTGGGAGTATAAATATGTGCCCAAGGGCTGCGTGTAAAAGATATCAATCATATCAAAAACAAATCAATTTATTCTTATTCTACTTTTATCGCAATTTATCCTTTATTGCATTAGTCTTAGTTTGTCTACGAGTTCTTCAAGCTTCGACGGGCTGCATCATCTTGATCTCCATCAAATCCTTGTAAGTTTCGCGTGGGAGTACCTCTGAACTTTGACATCCGGGTGCATCGCTGTTGTCTCGTTCAGCTCTGCTCTAGTTATCCTGATCAAGTCTGAGTCTTGGCATCCGGGCGTATCGCCGTTGTCCCGCTCAGATTTTGTTCTAGTTATCGTCCTTGTCGATTAACTGGTCAAATCGACTGGCACGCCCTCAGATATCGAATTCGGGTAATAGCCCGAGGTGTTCGCAGATTCTGACGCTTTTTGTGTCAACACCTCTTTTGGCACACCCGGTGGGACACGATTAATCAAGTCTATACATCTATCATGGGTGATCATGCCGACGTTAACCAAAGGAACGTCATTGAAGTCTCCGAGGCTGATCTAAAGGATGATCAGAAGCTGGCCATGGAGCAGGCTGTGGAGGAGTACAAGCATTTGTATCTCAAATCCTTCAACCTAAGCAGGAGCGGCGAGGCAATCCAGAAGCAAGATCCGTCGTTGCCACGGCAGGTCACGTATGACACCAACCCTGGTAAGCTACAAGAGATGGTTAATTCTGCTGTAAGTCAAGCATTAATTAGCCACTCCAACGTGCTGTCCAATACTGTCTACAATGCTGTGACACAATCATTCAAAGAAGGACGTGCACCGCAATATGTTGGTCCAGCGTACCATCAACCTGGATCGGCATCTATAAGCCCATCGGCAGCCCCAATGGCGTCTTCCACTCCTGTGGAACCGTCTTCTGATGTGGCTACATCGCCAAGACCGAACCCTAGCAGCGTCACCAAGCTCAACACAGATCTAGTGGCGTCGGCAATTTCAGGACCTGCTATCCAAAGTCAGCCAGCCCCTGCTAACTGGTGGGGATACGGTATGCCTCCGAATCTATATGTTGGTTCTAATCTAGTGCAGGGAGACAGCTCAGCTTGGAAGGGCTCTATGGCATCGGCAACGCAATCACAGCCGGTGGCCCCTATGATGCATTACTCGACACCTTCTCCAACTGTGCAACTACCATCAGGAGATCTTCAAGTAATTCCCAAGATACCTCTGATGTCACCATCGGCGAGCTCTGTGCCGATGCAGCACATGATAGCAGCCGACGGTCAACCTCCGGCGGCAAATCCTCAAGCTGGAGTGCTAGTTCCCCAAGGTAATCTGGTGATTGATTTCTCTAGAATACGAGAACCACATGCTCTGGTCAGCTATCAGCCATCGGTAAGTCATATGCCGATGATCTATAATCCTAGGTGGGTCAACCAGCCGCCAGCTCAACAGCCTGGCGTATCAATGTATCATTATGGAGGCCCAGCGCATACTCAGAGCGGACCATCGGTGCAGCAACCGATGAATGCGATGATTCAGCCTAATCCGCCAAGTGTGCAAAACTATCCATCGGTAAATCAACCGATGCATAGTGCTCAGATGACTGGTGCTGCGCCCGTGACTACTCCGCATCATCTTCAAGAGGCGCATCAGCCAACTCCACCAGTCAACAACCAGCCAATGAGTCGGCAAGAGCAGGATGCATATTGGGCTGATAAGATCGCCGAAGTTATGAAAGAACAATTCGGCATTAAACCCAAAGTCAATACATATTCTTATCGGACTCTATATCCTCCAGCGTATGACTTGATTCCTCTCCCAAATCGGTACAAAGTGCCTGATTTTACCAAGTTCTCCAGCCAAGATGACACATCAACAATGGAGCATATTAATCGCTTCATTATCCATTGCGGAGAAGCTGCTAGCAGGGAGGAGTTAAGGGTGAGATTATTCTCTTCGTCATTGTCTGGATCGGCATTCACATGGTTCATATCATTGCCTCCAAACTCTGTAATCACATGGGCCGATCTAGAGAAGCAATTTCATAAATACTTCTTCGCTGGCATACATGAGAAGAAGCTTACCGATTTGGTCAAGATGAGGCAACGCAATGATGAATTGGTAGAGGGCTTTGTTCAAAGGCTACGGGACGTGAAGAACAAGTGCTACAGTCTGGTGCTTGATGATCGGCAACTCGCAGATTTGGCCTTCCAAGGGTTACTGCCGCACATCAGGGACAAGTACGCGTCCCAAGAGTTTGAAAGCCTAAGTCATCTGGTGCAAAGGATTGCCGATCAAGATACCAAAACCTTTGAACCCAAGAAGACTTGGAACAAGAAGGTAACCTTCATCGGGCAAGAAGAAGACTCTGGGTCAGATGAGGAGCTGAGCATCAGTGCGGCCGAATGGGTGAAGGATAAGAAGCCTGTGTCTTGTCCGTTCGGCCAAAAAGAAACTGAAAGGTTCACTTTCGACATCACCAAGGCCGATAGGATGTTTGACTTATTACTTCAAGAAGGGCGAATCAAGTTGGCGCCTAACCAAGTAATTCCATCGGCCGAAGAGCTCAAGAAAATTAGGTACTACAAGTGGCATAATGCAACTTCACACAGTACCAATGACTGCAAAGTATTCAGGCAGCAATTGAAGTTAGAAATTGAATCTGGGCGTATTAAGTTTGAAAATTCTAAAGTCCAGAAACCGATGAGGATAGATCAGCACCCGTTTCCAAACAATATGGTGGAAATCAGTGAAAAAACCAGAGTGCTGACATCGGGAGCTGCCAGGAAGAGGGCATCGGTAGATCCCAACCATCAAGTGACTGAGCGTGATGAAAGGAGGTTTGCCGATGACAAAAAGGGCAAGAAGGTTGCCGATGAAGGTAGCAGTGCCAACAAGGCTCCTGGTGTTATAATTACACACAAGCAGCCAAGGCGAGATCATCGGCAATCACGTGAAGAGTGATATCGGCAAGAAGAAGAGGAGCATCAGGAATGGCTTCGACATAAGGACCACTGGAGGTGTCCCTTCTTCGTTCACTGCTGGGAAGAAGGCATCAAGCTGCCTACTGCCGATAATTGCCTAGAGTGCAATGGATATTACACTGCCGATCGGTCAGGTAAGAAACCTTGTTTTAATGATCGGGCATCCAGGTACGCCAAGCCGCTCAGAGAGAAGAGGTCGGCACATGACCGACTGGGGGGCAAGATCAGTGCTCATGACAGGCTTGGCAGGCACGTTAATCAAGAGGAGCTAGAAGAGATGGCCAATGCAAGAGTGTATGACGAGGAAATACTCTCCAGAGATCCCAACATCGAAAGAAGTACCGATGCAAGCAGTGGAAGGCAGTACCAGCCTGTCTGGAAAACTAAGCTTCCTCAGTGGTGTCCCAAGGGTCTGACGAAGACTCAGAAAAGGAGGATCCAGCGCCAACGCCGTGATGACCTGTATGACGATGAAGAGCCCTCAAGGGAAAAGCAGTGGAGGCCAAAGCGCAAGGACAGGGATCCATCGGCAGATATTAATATGGTCGTCATGTTGCCGATGGAGTTCATGGCACCTGTCAGTGATGATGAGGAGACTGCTGAGATGGCACAATTGGTGCTGGACCCGATGACAGCTGTCTTTGAGAAGCCTGCCAATGATGAGAGGCAGCACCTGAGGGCCCTATTCGTTAAGGGCAAAGTGGATGGACAGCCGATGACAAAGATGTTGGTGGATGGCAGCGCGTCGATCAACATAATGCCATACGTTGTGTTCAGAAAACTTGGGAAAGGCGACCAAGACTTAGTCAAGACCAACATGAAGCTCAAGTATTTTGAAGGCAACGTGTTGACAGCCATGGGAGTCGTGTGTGTTGAGTTGACCATTGGCAGCAAAACTTTGCCGACAACATTTTTTGTAATCAGTGGCAAAGGCACATACAACTTGCTCCTGGGAAGGGATTGGATCCATGCCAATTGTTGTATTCCTTCCACCATGCATCAGAGCCTTGTACAGTGGATCAGGGATAGAATTGAAGTTGTCCGAAGTGAAGCCCCATCTACTGTTACGACGGAAGAATCGGAAACTTATGAGCAAACCAGATGCATATCAGGTGAAGCTTGGGACAAGGAGTTCCTCAAAGTTGCCGATTACCGCATTACACCGATCCAAGCAGTCGGTCCTGAAGAAGAGTTTTAATGGATCAGTTCGCTGATGATGGAAAACTGGGGCAGGGCTTCACGTCCGCCGACGATTTACTCAAAATAGACATCGGTGATGGTAGTAAACCTAGGCCTACTTTTATTAGTGCTAAGTTAGATTCCCAATATGAACAAGAATTAACCGATTTATTGAAAGAAAATAAAGATTGTTTTGCTTGGGACTATACAGAGATGTCTGGTTTAGACCGATCGATAGTTGAACATCGGTTGCCCATCAAGTCTGGTTTCCAACCACATCAGCAACCTGCACGCCGATGCAATCCTACTATTCTACCCGACATCAAGGCTAAGATTACCAAGTTGATCGAAGCTGGATTCATTCGGCAATGCCGATACGCCGAATGGATTTCTAATGTGGTTCCTGTATATAAGAAAAATGGAAAACTTCGTGTTTGTATTGATTTTAGGAATCTTAACAAAGCTACACCGATGGATGGCTACCCGATGCCCGTTGCCGATCTGCTGATTGATGCTGCTGCCAGACATCAAATCATTAGCTTCATGGATGGCAATGTTGGGTATAATCAAATATTCATGGCTGAAGAAGACATATCCAAGACTGCTTTCAGATGTCCAGGTCACGTCGGTTTATTTGAGTGGGTTGTCATGACTTTTGGCTTAAAGAATGCCGGTGCTACTTATCAGAGAGCAATGAATTTCATCTTTCACAAGTACATCGGCACGATAGTTGAAATCTACATTGATGATGTGGTGGTTAAGTCTGGAAATTTCGAGAAGCATCTTGCCGATTTGCGAAAAATATTGGAATGCACAAGGGAGCATGAGCTGAAGATGAATCCTAATAAGTGTGCATTTGGCGTATCGGCAGGCCAATTTCTGGGCTTTATGGTGCATCAAAGGGGCATCGAAATCGGCAGAAAATCTATTGATGCAATTAACAAAGTGGTTGCTCCTACAAACAAGACTGAGCTGCAGTCCTTGATCGGCAAGATTAATTTTATTAGAAGATTTATATCTAACTTATCTGGTAAGATTAAGTCCTTTAGCCCATTGTTGAAGTTGAAAGCCGATCAAGAATTTACATGGAAAGAAGAACAGCAGTTGGCCTTGGAGGAGATCAAGAGATATTTAGTGAACCCTCCAGTCTTGGTTCCACCTCAACACGGAAAGCCTTTCATGTTATATTTGTCTGCCGATGACAGTGTTATTGGATCAGCCTTGATTCAAGAATTTGAAGGGAAGGAACGTGTAATATATTATCTGAGCAGAAGGTTGGTGGATGCTGAGACCAGGTATTCGGCCATAGAGAGATTGTGCTTATGTTTATATTTCGCTTGCATTAAATTAAGGCATTATTTATTGTTGGCTGAATGCACTGTTATCTGCAAAGATGATGTGGTTAAGTATATGCTGTCGATGCCGATATTAAGTGGACGAATCGGTAAGTGGATTTTGGCACTTTTAGAGTTTGACCTGAGGTATGAATCGACTAAGGCAGTTAAAGGTCAAGTGATGGTCGATTTTGTTATTCAACATTGCAATATGGTAAGCTCTGTAGAGATTGCTCCCTGGACTTTATTCTTTGATGGATCTACGTGCAAGGATGGAGCAGGTATCGGTATTCTCTTAATTTCACCCCGAGGACGGAAGTATGAAATTTCATTGCCGATTGTTGCTACTTCAACAAACAATCAGGCTGAGTATCAGGCTTTGCTTAAGGGGTTGGAATTACTCAGGGAGGTACATGTCGATGCTGTTGAAATCTTCGGTGATTCTATGTTAGTGATCAACTAGTTGATTGGGACGTATGAATGCCGAAGTGAAGCTTTAATTGTAGCCCATGGAAAGTGTTTGCAATTATTGAAAGAGTTCAAAGAGTACCGCCTTGAGCATATTTCTAGATTGCATAATGAAGAGGCTAATCGGTTGGCGCAGAATGCCTCAGGGTATCAACCGATTCGAGAAGTCATGACATCGGTAACGGTTACCGATGACTGGAAAAAGGAGATTGCCGATTACTTAAAAGATCCATCTAAGAGGGTTGAGAGGCGTCTCAGGTTCCAGGCCACCAAGTATGTGCTCCTTGACGATGAATTGTATTATCGGACGATTGATGGAGTTTTGCTCAAATGTCTTAATAAAGAGGAATCAAAGGAGTTGATGGGTGAAATCCATGAAGGTGTGTGTGGAGCACATCAATCGGCATTCAAGATGAAGTGGATGATTAGGCGGAATGGATATTATTGGCCAACAATCCTTGAAGATTGCTTCAACTATTTCAAAGGGTGCCAGGATTGTCAGAAGTTTGGAAATGTGAAGAGGGCACTTGCATCGGCAATGAATCCTATAATCAAGCCTTGACCGTTTAGAGGATGGGCTATTGATCTCATCGGCCAGATTTATCTGCCATCAAGTAAAGGGCATAAGTTTATACTTGTTGCTACCGATTACTTGACTAAATGGGTTGAGGCAATTCCTTTGAAGACGGTGACATCGGCAAACATGGTGGATTTTGTTAAAGAATACATTGTTTACCGATTCGGTATTCCTCAGACTATTACTACTGATCAAGGAACCATGTTCACATCAGGAGAGTTTGATGAATTTGTTGCTAGTATGGGGTTCAGAGTGTTAAACTCTTCTCCTTATTATGCTCAAGCCAACGGTCAGGCTGAAGCGACTAATAAGGGAGTTATTAAGCTTATAAAGCGCACGATTGAGGAAAACCCTAGAAGATGGCATGTCGTGTTAAACGAAGCCTTATGGTCATATCGGATGGCTTGTCATGGTGCAACCAAAGTCTCGCCGTATCAGTTGGTCTATGGACATGATGTTGTACTGCCTTGGGAAATTAAAACTGGCTCTAGGCGATTGGCTTTTCAAGATCAATTGGCGACCGATGATTATGCCACTCTAATGAAAGATGAGTTAGAGGACTTAGCAGGTCATCGGTTGAAGGCATTGATTAGTATTGAGGAGAATAAGAAGAGGGTTGCCATATGGTATGACAAGAAAGTGAAGGTAAAGGAATTTGCCGATGGCGATCTGGTGTGGAAGTTGATTTTACCGATCGGGACTAAGAGCTCTAAATTTGGAAAGTGGTCTCCTAATTGGGAAGGTCCTTATCGGATAAAGCAGTCTGCTCTTGGTAATGCTTATATTTTGGAAACTCTCGAAGGAGCTGCATTTTCTAGGGCAATCAACGGTAAATACTTGAAGAGGTATTACCCTAGCATATGGGTAGACGCATAGTGCTTAGTTGAATGCCGATGAAAGAAAAGTTATATAAGCATCGGTAAAAATGTACTGACATTGTATTACAAAAGCCAAAATCAAGTATCAGTGTTACATTTGCCGATACAATAAATAAATTACAACAAGGAGTGGATGGCTGATATCGCACGCAGGCGAATTTGCTCTATCTCATCCATTTCCTTGGCATCGGCATCGGCAGAACCCTCGACTGGCTTGTCGGGCATTCTGGTCTCTTTCTTGCCGCAGAACCCTGATGGTGTCGGACAGTTGGGCTTTCTGCTGGTTGGCTGCGTTCAGAGCTTTCTCAACCCTTTGTAACTCAGCCAATAGCTCCTCCTTCTTTGCCGATAGCTGAGTGATTTCTTGATCAAGGGTGGCGCTGGAGACTTCTACTTGGCCGATGCTCTTGTGCTTTTCATCGGCAATGCTTTTGAATTTGAGCTTCTCTTCCTCAGCTTGAGATTGGGCAGCCCTATCGGCAATGCGATGGGAGAGCCTCTAGTATTGGATCTGCTTGCTATCGAGGAAGGTTGCCTGGAAAAGAGTTTCTTCCATATCGGCAGGGAGGTGGCCTTGGATTTCCTTGAAAGCTATCCTTGTTGTGGTTGAGTCCTGGATGAGTTGGGATGTATCTTGTTGCAACAAGGAAAGCAGTGCTTCAAGCTTGGACTTGACCTCTGCCGATAGAGCTGGAGCAGAGCTTTCTTCATCCTCATCATCACCGGGAATGTCGATGGCGAAGGAGAATAAGCTGTCTGCTTGAGCGGGGCCTTCTTGGTGCTCCTCCTCATCCTGGGGGTTGATGCCGAAGGAGAATAGGCTATCTAGAGAGTCTTGGGCCTGAAAATGAAGAAGTTAAAATGTGTCGATCCTAAAATTATACTATTTTTAGGTAACTGACTTACCATCTTGAAGCGAATCTCTTGCCTGGGACTTAGCATGATGGATGGTCCAGCTTCATCCTGAAGATCGGCAGCAGTTGCCGATGACTGAGCTTCTGCTGGGGAAGCAGTTGACGCTGTTGGTACTGGTGGTGTTGTCGCTGGCGTCGCTTCCGATGTAGTGGCTGGTTCTTGTGGTGGCGACACCGCTCTCTCATCGGGAATTTCGGCTGGTGGTGCCGATGCCGATGTCGCCTCCGTTGCTGCAGCGGGTGGAATTGTTTCCTGATCGGAGATGTCATCTAGCGGATGATCAGGAATTGGAGCCGATGACGGTCTTGCTGATGGCGCATCGGTAGTTGGTGGTGCAGTTGGAGCCGATGGCGAAGATGGGCTAGCCAGCCTCAAACGCCTTTTCTTTCTTGGCGCGGCAGCAGGAGATCCAACCTGTTTCGACGAAGACTGGGGAGCATCAGTAGCAGAACTTGGAGGTGCTTGTCTACTTGGAGCAGCTGCCGATGACCTCATAGCCTGAAAATGTTTGGTGCAAGTTATACAAAGTAAATATTGCCGATAAAAACAGTATGTAATCGGTATGAGTGAAGATGAGTTTACTGCAAACACCTACGTCAGGGCAGCAGCAACGGCCGATGTAGCCTTGGTTTTTGCAGACATCGATGTGGGTACCTGCTGAGGAGTGAAGGCAGCTAGCGTGGGAGCCTTATTGCCGATGAGCGAGATGGGGGTCATTATCCGGAGAATAAAGTGCTTGCCGCAACTGCTCATCGGGGGAATCGGATCGTCAACCTGTTGAGTATGAAGGGTCAGATGCCAATGATAGGAGTAAAGTGATAAGGAATGCATCGGAATGAAAAAACTTACCGCATCGTCAGGAATGACGTGATTGACGTCAATTATGTTCCGATAGTAGTGCGATGACTTGGCGAACAATTGACACCTCCATTCTTGCCACCAGGATTTATACTCGTTCGTGATGAAAGAAGTTGGTGACCAAGAAGACAGATCAATGTCTGACGTATCGGCGCTGGGAGGAAGGTTGACGACCTTGTTCCAGTCTAGAGCGTTGGAGATAATCTGCCTGGGCTTTACCACCTTGGAGTAGCAGAGCTTGATCGGCAGTTGGCCAAATGCCAGTTGTCTTGCCGCTGCCGATGGGTAGTAGAATTCAAACGATGGAGGGGTATTCTTCCCGGATCCGAAGATGTTCACTGGGATAGCACGGGGAATAATACTGGCCTTCATGATTGTTTGGTTCTGAGGCACATTCCCATTGGTAAGGTTGAATAGCAGCGGGAATTGATTGTTCTCATCGACATATGGCCACCAGAGCCGCTCTAAAGCTGAGATTCCATTGTAGAATTTCTGAGAGAATAGACCGAATTGCTCCGCATCAGCATCGGTCCCTGGCAGCACTATAATGGCCTCTCCGAAGTTGAGTGGAGGGCGAGTTGCCGATTCATCATCCCTATACTGGTAATCTTCTGATATGTCCCACGGGAATTGTTGAGCGAACAAGTCGAACTGAAGCGCTTTTTGCATATGTGCGTTCAGCCACATGTTGATAAACCACCAGGGACCCCCAAGATTGCCGATGGGTTCACCTAGCAGTAACTTCTGGGATACTTGATGTAAAGTCTTGTCCCATTGGCAAGTAGCTCAGTTGCTGGAAGATGCATGGTAGTGGGTCCAACTGCCCTACCACAGAAGATGAATTTTTCTAACCACATATTCAGGAAAGTGGCGTGCTCCCTCTGGTTTACCGATCCTGTCTTCTGGTACTCATGAATATAGCCTGTCCAGCCGCCGATGTTCCGAGTGTTCACTTTGTACTCGGCTTTCCTATTGAACAAGGTGAAGGTATCGGCAGAAGACACGTCCAGGCCGGTCAACTATATGGACATCGGCAAGGGTAGGGGTGGCTGGTCCGTGTCGGAAAAGGAAAGCGTTCATGATGTCAAACCAAAAATAGGAGGCAGCTATTAGCATGTTCTCATTTCTCTCCATATCGGCAATGGAGAGCCTGATGCATTGATCCAAATTGCGCTCTTGCCAATAAACTTGTTGCGTCCTAGCGACCCTAAGGTACCAGTTCTTCCACCCTTTGGTGGGTTTGGGCCATGAGCGGAAGGCGTCCTTCCATAATCCTAAACCGAAGCACTCAGATCTGAATGGAATCCGGTTAGCTTCCGCATTAATCATGTAACTAGGGTCAGGATTCCCCATGGGACCGAGGCAAGTGAAGCTGGACTGCTCAAGAGGGATCACTACCTTGTTGTACAGTTCCTAGGGTTCGAAAAAAAAGGGAAAGAATCAAAAAAGGAAAGGGGAAGATTATGGATTCGTGCGGGAAAAAGACTAGCAGGAGGTTGGATGAGGAGGAGAGTAGATCTTACCTTGGGGATGTCAACTTGGATCGCCATTGGAACTGAGGAGTTCTTGCGGTTCGTCCTTAGGATTGGAGAAAGCACTATTGCTTGAGCTCGTGTTCTTCGGAGGCGCCGCCAGAGGTTGAAGACGAAGGCAAGATGTGAAAGTGAAAGTGGACTCGGGGTAAAAGGGCAGATTGGATCCTGGTAACTTTTATAAGCTTACTCAGGGGTATTTTGGGATTTCGGTTCACACTGTGCAGGAATGTGGAGAGGCCTGCAGTGGATACGCGCGACAATCAAGGAGATATTGTCAGATTTGCAACTGTTTGTGCTACAATCGAGGGATTTTATTATTAATTTGCGGTTCCGCGCACGGGGATCGAGGAAACTGTGCATTTATCTCGGAGGTAACGACTACAGTAGAGAGAATTTCGGTGCGTAAAGTATTATACGCTCCAAAAATGGGGGGCATGTGTTGACACCGTTTTTCGACACGTGTCAAATGAGCTAAGACTTGTGTTGATCAGCAACCTTTTTCCATCGGCATCGGGAAGTTATGAGTCAGTATTGCCGATGGGAGTGTGCTGTGGAAAGATTAAGTGTGTTGCCGATGGAGGCTAGATGATCCTTGCCGACAAGGGTAATTGGTGAAGTCGAGTGGCCTTAGCTATTAAGTTGCTGGTGCCGATTGCCGATGAGAAACTGATGCCGATTGCCGATGAGTAGATGTTGCCGATGTCGATTGCTGGTAGGGATTGATTGGTGAAGACAAGTTACCAGTACAAGGTTGCCGATCGGGAATATTGCCGATGCCGATGGGCATGGGGTGCCGATGAGTACAGGGTGACTTAGCGTTTGATGTCAGCAGAAGCTTGCGATGGCTAAAGAAGGAAGTCGCGGATTGGAGGGATCTGCCGATGGAAAGTTTCCATCGAAGGAAAGACGTAAGGAAACTGGTGATTTTATACCAGTATTATTATAGCAGTTTGAGTCCGACTCTTGCATGAGTCGTCTATTTTCCTTTAAAATAGGTGTGTTTGTTTAGGAAAATAATATTGTTATTTTAGATCCGACTCCTGCGCGAGTCAGTTTCCTTAAAGTTAGGAGTTTGTTTTAGGAAAGATACGAGTCGTGTCTTTGTACAACTCTCCATGTGGGAGTATAAATATGTGCCCAAGGGCTGCGTGTAAAAGATATCAATCATATCAAAAACAAATCAATTTATTCTTATTCTACTTTTATCGCAATTTATCCTTTATTGCATTAGTCTTAGTTTGTCTACGAGTTCTTCAAGCTTCGACGGGCTGCATCATCTTGATCTCCATCAAATCCTTGTAAGTTTCGCGTGGGAGTACCTCTGAACTTTGACATCCGGGTGCATCGCTGTTGTCTCGTTCAGCTCTGCTCTAGTTATCCTGATCAAGTCTGAGTCTTGGCATCCGGGCGTATCGCCGTTGTCCCGCTCAGATTTTGTTCTAGTTATCGTCCTTGTCAATTAACTGGTCAAATCGACTGGCACGCCCTCAGATATCGAATTCGGGTAATAGCCCGAGGTGTTCGCAGATTCTGACGCTTTTTGTGTCAACACGACCCATATGGGAAGCAGTCTCGAACACACGATGAAGTGCTCACAATGCAGACCCAACTCGATCTTTCCAATTCACAAAACAGAGAGCAATTTCAATTTAGATATTAATCATGGTGCTCAAAGGTAGTGAATGAAACAATGAAGAGCCATAGTTACAAGCTATACAAAGCAGCCAAGAAGGATCAACAAAAGCCTACACATGCTAGTGCCATTTCAGAGGTGACATGGGGAATTTAAATTCAGTTTTAAAGCTTTTCTAACTTAGCTCTATTGCATATCATATAGATAAAAAAGAGTCTAAGTTAGGCAACACCATAGACACATAAAGCACCTCAAACAGAGCATAGATTCATTATATTGGCTATAAGTATGAAGCTTAAAATGAACTATGTCACAAATGCAAATGAGATGAAAAATGCATTGACACCAACTAAACACTAACAAGACACCAATTGAGAAGAAAGACAAAGAAAAGACAAAACGAACCAAAGAGAACTATGATACACAAAACTTTTCTCCTCTAAAAAGGAAAGCAAACACCCAACTCGCCCCGAAGACGAGAAAACGCAGCTTGATCTAAAGGCTTAGTGAGAATATCCGCAAGCTGGTTTTGGGTCTCGACATGCCGGAGGTCAATGCCGCCCTTCTCGTAGTGATCACGCAAAAAGTGAAAGAGGACCTCAATGTGCTTGGTCTTCGAATGAAGCACTAGATTTTTAGCCACACTAATTGCACTCGTGCTATCACACAGCAGAGGCACCTTAGTAAGCTCAAGACCGAAATCTCTCAAAGTGGCAATCATCCAAATAAACTGAGAGCAACAACTAGCCGTGGCAACGTACTCAGCTTCACACGTCGACTGTGCCACGCTAGATTGTTTGCGAGAAGACCAAGAAACCAACGAAGACCCGAGAAACTAGCAAGTCCCAGAAGTGGACTTCTGATCAAGTCAGCGTCATAGTAACCGCAAAGCACAAGAGAGGAAGAGGTGGAAAACCAAAGAACAAATTTGGGAGTGAATTCCATGTACCTCATGATGTGTTTCACCGCTTGCTTGTGCGAAGTCCGTGGAGACGCCTGAAAACGTGCACATAGGCAAACGGCGAACTGAATATCCGGTCGGGTCGCCGTGAGGTACAGAAGCGACCCGATCATGCTTCGGTACTCGGTCTGGTCCACTGCCTCTCCTTCCTCGTCTACATCCAAGGCAGTAGTAGTTGACATAGGCTTCGAGAGGGGCTTTGTCTCGCCCATGTCAAACTTCTTCAAGATATCCTTTGTGTACTTGCCTTGGTGCACAAACGTCCCTTCCCGGGTTTGCTTGATTTGCAACCCGAGAAAGAAAGTCATCTCTCCCATCATGCTCATCTCAAATTCCCTGCTCATAAGATCTGCAAACTTAGCAACAAGAGCATGAGAAGAACCACCAAAGATGATATCATCCACGTATATTTGGACAAGGAGAGTGTCTTTGCCTTGCTTGAGGAGAAACAACGTCTTATCTACCGATCCCATTTTAAAAACCTTAGCAAGCAAAAAGGTTTTTAGCCTATCATACCATGCTCTAGGTGCTTGTTTCAAACCATACAAAGCTTTGTGAAGTTTAAAAACATGGTTTGGAAACTTGGGATTTTCGAAACCAGGAGGTTGTTTAACATAAACTTCCTCCTCTATGTAGCCATTTAAGAAAGCACTTTTAACGTCCATTTGAAAAAGTTTAAAACCCTTAGAAGCCACAAAAGCTAGATGGATTCTAATGGCTTCTAAACAAACTACAGGAGCAAAGGTTTCCTCATAGTCTATTCCCTTCTTTTGACAAAAGCCTTGAGCTACCAACCTAGCCTTGTTGTGCACTACCACCCCATCCTCACTTTGTTTATTTTTGAAAACCCATTTGGTACCTATGGGGTGGCAACTAGGTGGTGGAGGAATTAAGACCTAAATGCGGTTTCGCTCAAAGTTTTCTAACTCCTCATGCATGGTATTAACCCAATACGGATCCATCAAAGCGTGTCCAACATCTCGGGGCTCAAAAGACGCGACAAAAGCCGAATGAGAAAAGTGAGAGAGATAGGACCTAGACCGCGTGACTCGACGGTCGATGTCGCCAATGATGTTCTCCGGCGGGTGCTGCCGCTAGATGTGGCAGGGAGCCTGCCTGGACGAAGTGGCCTCCCCCTCGACAGTAGCTGGAGCTCCCTCAAGTGCAACGGGCACCGACTAAGGAAGCTGCTCGAACGGCCCCCATGTAGAGGAAGTAGTCGGATCGGGACCGTGAGCCGAAGTGGATGTCGCAGGGTCGACAGGGGCAGCCAGTGGAGTTGGCTCGGGATCACCCCAATCGGCATCATCCTGCTCCACCTCCACAAAGATGCTAGTGTTCACCTCATCATCACCTGCAAGCTCAAAAGCAGTGGAAACACAGGGCATAGTCTCATCGAAGGTAATCTCACAAGTCTCCATCACTCGGTTAGTCTCAAGGTTAAGTGCACGATAAGCACGAGAGTGAGTAGAATAACCAAGAAAAATACCGTCAGAAGATCGTGATTCAAATTTATCCAACTTACCGCCCTTTTTGAGGATGAAGCACCTACACCCAAACACCCGTAGGTGACTTACCTTGGGTGGTCTCCCAAATCGCAACTCATAAGAAGTCTTCTTCTTGGAAGCTCGGAGGAAAATGCGATTGGAAACATAGCAAGCAGAACTGAGTGCTTCGGCCCAATACCGCCTAGGAGTCCTATGCTCATCGAGCATCGTCCTGGCCATCTCAACAAGGGTCCGATTCTTGCGCTCAACAACACCGTTCTGCTAGGGAGTGTGAGGTGAGGAAAACTGATGATCAAGACCCAAGGAAGAGCAAAGAGATGCAAATTGAGCATTCTTGAATTCTGTGCCATTGTCACTGCGGATAGCTCTCATGGCATTCTTAGGTAGCTCATTTTGCAATCTCAAAATCAGATCTCGAACAAGGGGAAAAGCCTCATCCTTACTCTCCAAAAAGAACACCCAAGAGTATCTCGAGTAGTCATCAACGACTACAACCACATACCACTTCCCTCCTTCTGACCTGACCCGAGCTGGACCAACTGTGTCCATGTGTAAGAGCTCATCGGGTCGAGTGGTCATGATCTCAATCACAGGAGGATTGGAAGCAGCAACCATCTTGCCATGTCTGCAAGGATGGCAAACCAACTCTTTCTCGAACTTCAGCTTTGGCAATCCTTGGATAAGGTCCATTGAGCTAAGCCTTGCAAGCAAGTCAAAACTCAAATGTCCCAATCTCCTATGCCACTTCCAAAGCTCGGAAGAAGAACCAGCAAGAAGACAACGAGAAGGTCCGGAAGAGATAGAAAAATCTGCACGAAAAACCTTCCCGAAGGGAAAAATCCGACAAACAAGATCACCACGAGAGTCCAAAATCCAAGACAAATCTGGCTTAAAGCTCACTTCAAAACCGTCTTCAAGGAGTTGCGAAACTGACAAGAGGTTAAAATGCAAATTCGCAACCAAAGCAACATCCTTGAGGACAAAAGACGAATTGACTCGGATCGACCCTCGGGACACAACCTTGCCTTTACTCTTATCCCCGAATGTAATGTACTCGGTGTAGCGCACGGGGTCGAGGCTGGAGAACCACTTGGCACTTCCAGTCATATGGCGTGAGCATCCGGAATCCACAAGCCAAGTCTCCTCCAGTCCTCCTTCCTACATCAATAAAAAGACATAGGATGAGCAAACGGACCAACACTGGGGTTAGTAAACTGTGAAGGATACCAGTGTTGTCCCACTTGCCCAAAGAATGGGTTAGGTGAAAAACCAAACATCTCCTACCCCATGGAGGGATAGCGATCACCAAGATAGGGAAAACATGGTCCTCTAGAGAAGGGTGGAGTAAAGCCACAGCCACGAGGCTCGTAGTCGTATGGATCACGACCGTTACCCCACCGGGCACGATCACCACGTGGTCTCGCCTCCTGAGGCCTAGCACCTTGAGGCATTGTACCTCTAGGCCTAGTAGTGCGCCTCTGAACTTCCGGTTCATGCACCCCAACTCGTGGATGGTACATGTCCCGGTTGTTCAACTCAACCTGCCTCCGATCATCTCTCTTCCTCCTATAGCAAAACTCAGCCAAGTGCTCATCCCTATCACAATACTCACAATGGTACCTCACCACACTCTTGGTAGGCACTCTCTTGTTGGGTTGGGTGGCTCTAGCTTTCTTAGGACAAGGATCACTAGAGATGTCTGGCAGTGTGTCAAGTGGGTTGCGAAGATGGTTCGGTTTTGCAATCCACACTTGCTTCTGTGGAGTGGTTTTGGGTGGCTCTTCAAACACACCATCTCTCACAGGAAACTTAGAGGGGTTGGTAGGCTTAGGTGGACTGATCTTGGTAAGCTTGGAAGTTGTGGTGGGTTTCTCATTCTCACTCAAACCACAGCACTCACTGATCTTACCAAACATGCTATCGTCCTTCCCACCTATAGCAAAGCCTACTCCCGTGCTGCCAGCCCTTTTGCATTGGCTGAGCATCATCCCCAACTACGGCTCTCGGCAAGACACCCAGCTCAAGATGGACCGAAGGTATGTGTTTTCTTCCTCGGTACGCATCTTGTCGTTTCTGCACGACGCGATCTCAAGCTCCAAAGCCTCAAAGCGTTCTGACTCTCTAGTGCTATCTGAGCTGACCTTCTCTAGCACAGCAATCCTAGCATCTCTTTGTGTCAGCTCAGAATGCAAGCCTAAGCAAGACTTGCACACACCAAGTAAGCTAGGCCTAGCCTTCAGCTCACTGACATCCTCAAGTAGAGTGCCATACTTGTCCTGGAGAGTGACAAGACTAGACATGTGGATGGCACAAGCATCACACTCTACCTCCTCGGTAACCACCACTGATGCCTTAGCAAACTCTAGCTCATGCAACGTGCTAAGATACTTAGCCTTGAAATCGTTCCTCTCGCACGAGGCACGCTTGAGCAAAGCATCCTGACTCATCAAGGTGTCGTTCAAAGACTCAATCTCGAGAGAGAGGGATGCTATCCTTGCACTTGCCGACCTTGCCTTCTTCAATCGCCATGGTGCAAAAGCCACCGTGCTTGGCGTCGGCGTAGAAGCATAGGTCATTGAGCTTGTCCTCAACCTTTCCCTTGGACTCATCATCGCTTGAAGAAGCACCTCCATCAGAGGAGGCATTGATGTCGCTGAGGGAGGCGAGGAAGGCTCGGTCCTTGGCCTTCACCTTATCGATCACCTTCTTGGAGGACCTTCGGTGGTAGCCACCCTTGGGCTTGTGCTTGTCCTCGAAGTGGTGCTCGTGCTTGTCCTTGCGCTTGGTGAAGTCATCCGCAGCTTTCTTGGGGCAGTTTGCGATGAAGTGATCCTCATCACCGCAACGGTAACACCCCTTGGCTGAGCCACCACGCCGACGGTTCAAACGGTTGTTGTGAAACCGTGAGAACATGGTGATGACCAAAGCCAGCTCATCATCTCCAAGAGCCTCCACTTGATCCTCTATCACAGAAATCAAAGACAAAGCGAACAAGGAGTGTGAAGGGTCAGAGGAGGAAGAAGGCATACCGCCGGGGCCAGAAACCAACGTCATAGATGGTTTCGACGGGTTTTCAAGCTTGGCCTGGGTCTGGTAGTCAATCTCTGAGGACTTGAGCTTGCTGAACAGCTCGTCCACGGTCAGGGCATCATAGCCCGGTGACTCCTGAATGGTAGCCACCTTCATCTCCCACACCTTCCGATCAATAGCATGCAAAAGCTTGATAGCCATCTCATGGTCATCATAAGGAAAGTTGGCTCGATTAGCACACATCTTGTTGATGATAGATTGGAAGCGAGTGAACATCCCGTCAACAGATTCGCCGACCAACTGAGAAAAGTTCTCGTACTCTCTACGGTATGTGTCGAAGAGTCTGGACTTGATCTGAGTGTTACCCTCATGATATCGCACAAGTGTTTGCCAGATCTCCCGCGCCGTAGTGAGACTTGAAACTCTCTCAAACTCAGGAAGAGACAAACTCGAGAAGAGGATGCTACGGGCTCTTGCGTTTGACGCATGTTTCATGATTTGTAGCTCATTAATCCAAGCGCCAAGAACCACGTAGTCAGCACTCTCACAAATCTCCCAATACTTCATATCAAGCCCTTGGAGGTAAGCAGACATGCGCACCTTCCAATAGGCGAAGTTTGTTCCATCGAAGAACGGAGGTTTGCCAGCACCTCGCTCCATGTTGCCTTCGCGGATCAAGAACCGTGTAAGGTGGATTGATCCTTAACCAACTTTGATACCAATTGAAGGACTGGAAACGGCGACCAGAGGGGGGTGAATGGGAGCCAAATAAAAATTCCTTTCGAAAGATTTTGACCCTCGTCCCAAACACAACCCAAAGCAAGAACTAGGCTCATGACCCACAAGTGGATGGATGTTCTAGGAGATGTCCTAGGACACAGCGGAGCTAGTCACGAACTCGGAGAAACAAACCGCGAAAAGAACGGAGCAAAAACAGCACCAACAGAGGTTCCGGACCAGTTGGGACAGAGCCACCGGATTATGGCAAGTAGTCCGGAGCTGTGGTCCGACGCTTGGCCAAGCCGAGACAGAGAAGTGCAGTGAGCACCCGACCTCCGGACTACCAGCTCCGGACTAGTCCGGTGCTACGAGAGACTGGTCCGGTGCTCACTCACCAAGAAGTCCAGTAAGCTACCTACCTCCGGACCAGACCACCGGACTACCCTGTCGGACCAAGGAGAGTGGTCCGATGCGTGGTAGTGATTCTCAGCAGAGCCACCGGACCACTCATCAAAGGTCTGGTGCTCAAAAACTGGGAGGTCCGGAGGGTGGTCCGATGCCTCTAGCTGCTTGACACGGGAAAGGTCAAGACCACCGGACCACTTGCTATGGTCCGGAGCTTAGGGCAAAGTGGTCCGACGCTCACAGGAGAAAAACTGTTCCTCTCGAAAATCGTTTCCACTCCGCCAAATCTTCTCAAAACTCAACCAAATGATCACCAACTACAACCAAACTTTGTAGGCATGATCCTAGTGCAGTTGGGGAGCTATCCGAAGAAATCATCGCTCAATTTGGAGAGAATAAATGAGAACACTCGGAATTGGGGGAGAAAGAGGAAAACGAAGAACACCACAAAGAAAACGCCCGATCTACGCACTCATGAGGTTTGAGGAGAATTCCTTCAGTGCAAAGAAGCTCCTCATGAATACGAACAACTTGGTTCAAGTCGATTTTGCAAAGCTACTCTCAACAAAGAGAAATCATCTCGGGAAAAAGAGAGAGCAAAAGCAAAACGGGGAGAACTCAAGCAAACCGGGGACACAATCACGAAAACGAAGCCACCATGGCTTACGGAGGCTACGTCCTCCGATTCCTCGCAACAATCACAAGTTCTTACATCGGTGACACGGTGGATCTCAAGCAAGAAGAAGCTAGGGAAGGGAAAACCTAGGAATAGGTGGGAGAAAGAGTAATGCAAGAGATAGGATGAGGATACCCCTTCATCCTCTATTTAACGGGGCTTTGGCTATTTCCCAAAGACCCCCCCTAGATACATTGAGTGAACTACCTAGCCTAAGCATTGCAGTCCAAGGTCCGGAAAGTATCTCCCTCGATTTGAATGGACGGCCCCGCTTCCTCCCGGGAGTTGTCGTCGCCTCGACGCAACCTCCAGGATTCCGCCACGTGCCATCTCCGCTTCCTCGGAAGCTCCGCCTAGGTTTTGAGGCCCAAACCCAGGAAACCCGCCACCAGTAGATTTTGGCTCAACTACCGAACCCCGAGTTTTGCGGCCCAAACTCGGAAACCGACGCGTATGGTTTTGAGGCCCAAACCACCAAACCACTCGACGCGAGCCACCTTGTCTTCACCCGGTCGGACTCCGAGTCCCTTGAGCCTCCGCTCGACTCGCACGTCCAACGTCTTGACTTGGTCGACTCGGTCTACCTCCATGTCTTCTCGCACTCGGCGGTGCCAAGTACTAGCCACCACAGCTAGTCCGTCGGCACCCATGGTCCCTCAGTCCGAGCGCCGCTTCCGCCCTTCACCGCTCTCAGTCCATCGACACGGCAATCCTTTACTCAACCTTCTCCACGCCATTGACCACTGTCACTAGGCATAGCACCTGCACACCACAAGCCAATAGACAAGCACATGTTTCTGCTTTAGCAGAGGTTAGGATAAGCCACTCAAACTGAAACACTCACGTGTTAGACGATCACTCATCATCAAAGCTGAACATACATGGGTACTTATCCACCATGTGTTCGCATCGGGATAGCTCCTCCATAGCACTAGAAACATGCCTACCAAGTTGGGTTGCTAGTGGAAATCTTTTGGTAAGGATTTGGGAAGATTTGGCGGAGAGAAACACGAGTTTCACGTTTACTGCGCTCTATTCGGGGGCGCCGGACACTCCATCGAGAGGCACCAGACGCTAGGATGTGCTGATGTCAGCGTCTGTCGCGATCCTTGTCTGCCCGGTTCAAGTTTGCGTCGGACGCTTGCCATCGTTCGTCGCCTACCCGCCAGACGCGTCCGTCGGTTTTCTGTCTCGTAGTCTCTCTGTGTGTTTTGCATCGGACGCTCCTCAGCGTCCGTCGGCATTGTGCCAGACGCGTCCAATGATTTTTCGGCTGTGCAAGCTCTCTGTGTGATTTGCGTTAGACGCATCCGTCGCCCTGAGTTGCTCTCGGGGTTGTTTCTGTGTTGGCGTCGGACGCTGCAGTCCGAGCGTCTGTTGGTTCTGAGCCTAGCGTCCGTTGGCTGTGTTTTTTCCGTTTTGCCTTGGGTTCTTCCCTCTTCTCCATAGGGGTCGGAAACTTGGTTTTCGGGGTTTCCGGTGAGTTTTCCTCCAATGCCGGTGAGCTCTCGTTTCTCCGTTTTTGTCTGAGCACCCAGTATCTGGGTTTGGTTTTTGGGAAGAGTGGCCCGAATATTTCGAGAGAAATTTGAGGATCCCATTCACCCCCCCCCTCTAGTCGTCGTTCTCGGTCCTTCAATTGGTATCAGAGCCGGTTAAGGATAAATCCACCTTACACGGTTCTTGATCCGCGAAGGCGACATGGAGCAAGGTGTTGGCAAACCTCCGTTTTTCGATGGAACGAACTTCTCCTACTGGAAGGTGCGCATGTCTGCCTATCTACAAGGAGTTGATTCAAACATATGGGAGATTTGTGAGAATGAAGGCTATCGTATTCTTGCGGCTCGTGTTGACCCTCTCCAGATTTCTCAACACAACGCAAACAGCAGAGCATGTAGTATCCTCTTCTCGAGTCTGTCACTATGGCGCAAGAGATCTAGCAAACACTTGTGCGATATCATGAGGGAAATCCTCAGATCAAGTCCAGACTCTTCGACACTTACCATGGCGAGTATGAGAACTCCGTACAGTTGGCCAGCAAATCTGTTGATGGAATGTTCACTCGCTTCCAATCTATCATCAACAAGATGTGTGCTAATCGAGCCAACTTGCCTTATGATGATCATGAGATGGATATCAAGCTTTTGCATGCTCTTGATCGGAAGGTATGGGAGATGAAGGTGGCTGCCATTCAGGAGTCACCAGGCTATGATACCCTGACCATGGACGAGCTGTTCAGCAACCTCAAGTCTTCGGAGATTGACTACCAGACCTGGGCCAAGCTTGAAAACCCGTCGAAATCCTCTATGGCGTTGGTTTCTGGCCCCGGCGATACGTCTTCTTCCTCCTCTGACCCTTCACACTCCTTGTTTGCTTTGTCTCTGATTTCCGTGACAGAAGAGCAAGTGGAGGCTCCTGGAGATGACAAGCTGGCCCTAGTCATCACCAAGTTCTCACGGTTTCACAACAACCGTTTGAACCGACGACGTGGTGGCTCGGCCAAGGGGTGCTACCGTTGCGGTGACGAGGATCACTTCATCGCAAACTGCCCCAAGAAAGCTGCGAGTGACTTCACCAAGCGCAAGGACAACCGCGAGTACCACTTCGAGGACAAGCACAAGCCCAAGGGCGGCTACCACCGAAGGTCCTCCAAGAAGGTGATCGACAAGGTGAAGGCCAAGCACTGAGCTTTCCTTTCCCCCCCTTAGCGACATCGATGCCTCCTCCGACGGAGGTGCTTCCTCAAGCGATGATGAGTCGAAGGGAAAGGTTGAGGACAAGTTCAACGGCCTATGCTTCTATGCCGACACCAAGCACGGTGGCTTTTGCACCATGGCGATTGAAGAAGGCAAGGTCGGCAAGCGCAAGGATGGCCTCGACTATGACTCCGACACACCCAAGGTATCACCCACCATCGCATCCCTCTCTCTCTCGAGCTTGAGTCCTTGAACAACACGTTGATGAGTCAGGATGTTTTGCTCAAGCGTGTTGCTTGTGAGAGGAACGATTTTAAGGCGAAGTACCTTAGCACGCTTCATGAGCTAGAGTTTGCTAAGGCACAAGTGGTGGTTACCGAGGAGGCAGAGTGTGATGCTTGCGTCATTCACATGTCTAGTCTTGACACTCTCCAGGACAAGTATGCCACTCTACTTGAGGAGGTTAGTGAGCTGAAGGCTAGGCCTAGCTTACTTGGTGCGTGCAAGTCTTGCTTAGGCTTGCGTTCTGAGCTGGCATAGAAGGTTGCTAGGATTGCTGTGTTAGAGAAGATCAGCTCAGATAGCACTAGAGAGTCGGATCGCTTTGAGGCTTTGGAGCTTGAGATCGCGTCGTGCAGACATGACAAGATGCATACCGAGGAACAAAACACATACCTTTGGTCCATCCTGAGCTGGGTGTCTTGCCAAGAGCCGCAGTTGGGGATGATGCTTAGCCAATGCAAAAAGGCTAGCAACATGGGAGTAGGCTTTGCTATAGGTGGGAAGGACGATAGCATGTTCGGTAAGATCGGTGAGTGCAGTGGTTTGAGCGAGAATGAGAAACCCACCACAGCACCCAATCTTACCAAGATCACTCCACCTAAGCCTACTGACCCCTCAAAGTTTCCTGTGAGAGATGGTGTGTTTGAAGAGCCACCCAAAACCACTCCACAGAAGCAAGTGTGGATTGCCAAACCAAATCATCTTCGCAACCCACTTGACACAATGTCAGACATCTCTAGTGATCCCCTTCCTAAGAAAGCTAGAGCCACCCAACCCAACAACAGAGTGCCTACCAAGAGTGCGGTGAGGTATCATTGTGAGTATTGTGAGCGGGATGGGCATTTGGCTGAGTTTTGCTATTGGAGGAAGAGAGATGATTGGAGTCAGTTGAGTTGAACAACCGGGACATGTACCACCCACGAGTTGGGGTGCGTGAACCGGAAGTTCAGAGGCGCACTTCTAGGCCTAGAGGTACAATGCCTCAAGGTTCTAGGCCTCAGGAGGCGAGACCACGTGGTGGTCGTTCCCGGCGTGGTACCGGTCGTGACCCATATGACTACGGGCCTCGTGGCGGTGGCTTTACTCCACCCTTCACTAGCGGACCACGTTTTCCCTAACATGGTGATCGCTATTCCCCCGTGGGGCAGGAGATGTTTGGTTTTTCTCCTAACCCATTCTTTGGGCAAGTGGGACAACACTGGTATCCTTCACAGTTTACTAACCCCAGTGTTGGTCTGTTTGCTCACCCTATGTCTTTTTATTGATGTAGGAAGGAGGACTGGAGGAGACTTGGCTTGTGGATTCTGGATGTTCACGCCATATGCCCGGAAGTGCCAAGTGGTTCTCCAGCCTTGACCCCGTGCGCCACACCGAGTACATCACTTTTGGGGACAAGAGTAAAGGTAAGGTTGTCTCCCGGGGGTCCATCCGAGTCAATTCGTCTTTTGTCCTCAAGGATGTTGCTTTGGTTGCGAATTTGCATTTTAACCATCTATCAGTTTCGCAACTCTTTGAAGACGGTTTTGAGGTGAGCTTTAAGCCAAACTTGTCTCAGATTTTGGACTCTCGAGGTGATCTTGTTTGCCGGATTTTGCCCTTCGGCAAGGTTTTTCGCGTGGATTTTTCTATCTCTTCCGGACCTTCTCGTTGTCTTCTTGCCGGTTCTTCTTCCGAGCTTTGGAAGTGGCATAGGAGATTGGGACATTTGAGTTTTGACTTGCTTGCAAGGCTTAGCTCAATGGACCTTATCCAAGGATTGCCAAAGCTGAAGTTCGAGAAGGATTTGCTTTGCCATCCTTGCAGACATGGAAAGATGGTTGCTACTTCCCATCCTCCCGTAACTCAAATTATGACCTCACAACCCGGCGAGCCCTTACACATGGACACGGTTGGTCCAGCTCGGGTTAGGTCGGAAGGAGGGAAGTGGTATGTGGTTGTAGTCGTTGATGACTACTCGAGGTACTCTTGGGTGTTCTTTTTGGAGAGTAAGGATGAGGCTTTTCCACTTGTTCGAGATCTGATTTTGAGATTGCAAAATGAGCTACCTAAGAATGCCATGAGAGCTATCCGCAGTGACAATGGCACGGAATTCAAGAATGCTCACTATGCAACTCTTTGCTCTTCTTTGGGTCTCGACCACCAGTTTTCTTCACCTCACACTCCCCAGCAGAACAGTGTTGTTGAGCGCAAGAATCGGACCCTTCTCCAACATGAGTTGATGCACCCCCACTTATATGACATGCCTCTACTCCAATAGAGCAAGGTACAAGTTGATTGAAAGCATTCATGCATACTTTGCTAGGACTTGTGTAGAGCATCTAGCCATCGCTCATGCTTCTAGGCTCCTTCATGAAAACCAAAAGGCATTTAATGCTTATATGGTGCGGTGCCACTATTGCTTCTATGACTTAATATGATCTAGTGGTAGCATATGACATGTTGATGTGCTTGCAATCTTAGTGTTTGATCTATGTCTATGAACCTTAAGTGTTTAATTTAACAGAGGCAAGATAATCATCTTAGCATGTGTGAACAAGCTTGTCTATGGTTTAAACCGAATTAAATATCTTGGGCAAGTAGCTTAGTTCAAACCAAAGTTGTTAACATTCTTTCACCCTATCTCACACTAAGGGGGAGTAAAACTTGAATATCTATAATCAGTCCCACCTTTTGTGTCAATTGGATGACAAAGGGGGAGAAATTTGTGAAAAGAAATAAAATTGACCAAAGGGGGAGAAACAAAAGATATATGACATAAGGGGGAATTGAAAGATAAAGGGGAGAAAATGAAAAATCAATTTTGAAAAAGAATACAAATAGGGGGAGCAAGCTCATGAACACCTTTGTTGCATTTGAATGCTTGCATCCTCATATGTATCGTTGCACAAGTCCTTTAAATTCAAATATTCATGCTTGTGTGATGATTGCTAGTGATACAAAATGAATGATGATTGATCAACTAGCATGCATAGGTTGATTATCTTTAACCCATGTATTTTCATGTGGTGTCTAGCTAATCATGGTGCTAAGGGTGATTCTAAATTCTGCACTCCGATGGTATCACGCTTCAAAGGTCTACTCTTACACCTTAGCATAATTTGGTAGCTATTTACTCTCCCAAATTGTCTATCTATGCATATGTGCAAAACTTGAACCAAACTTGTTGGGGATATTACCTCGGCATATCCCCATGGATCTAATGGGCCTACCGATCAGAAGATGGCTCGGCCCACAAGACGTAGACATGCGGCACACGACGTGCACCGCACGTATAGTACCATATTGGCTACTTTACTTGTAACTCTGTCCCTTCGGCATATATAAGGAGGGACAGGGGACCCCCCAAAACATGATCTCATCACCTCTTGTAATCTATATCTCAGATCAATACAGCCACCAGAACACAGGACATAGGGTATTATGGTGATTTGCCGACCTGAACCTGTCTAAATCGTCGTGTCTATGCTCTCTGTGTTACGCTTGACAGTCATCGCCACGCCTCTGCCTACAATCTACTACCGTAGGGTACCCCTTAGGTAGACTGCGATATATATTTCGTCGACAGTTGGCGCGCTAGGTAGGGGGTGTGTGCAACGACGTCATGGCTCGTCAAGCGATCATCTTCCCCGTCGACGACCCTCGTCGACGGATCTCGTCGGCGTCCCCTCGTCGTCGCCCTCACCAACAGTCCGTCGCCGCCGACATCGCCGTCCCTCGTCATGACCAGATCGTATCTATGATCGGTGGCGGCACCGTCCTTGCCAAGGAGATCGTCATCAACTCGCCACGGCTTCCCTCATCGTCCTTCGCCGCCGACGTCATTGGCGGCCCTCGCCGTTCTTCGCCGCCGACCATGTTGGTGGCCCTCATCGTCCTCCGCTGCCGATCCCGTCGATGGTCGTCGTTGTTCTTCGCCGCCGACCAAGTTGGTGTCCCTCACCGTTCTTCGCCGCCGACCACGTTGGTGGCCCTCGTCATCCTTCGCCGCCGACGTCATTGGCGGCCCTCGCCGTTCTTCGCTGCCGACCACGTTGGTGGCCCTCGTCGTCCTCCGCCGCCGATCCCGTCGATGGTCGTCGTTGTTCTTCGTCGCCGACCACGTTGGTGGCCCTCGCCGTTCTTCGCCGCCGACGCCGTTGGTGGCCCTCGCCGTTCTTCGCCGCCGACCACGTTGGTGGCTCTCGTCGTCCTCCGCCATCGATCCCATCGATGGTTGCCATTGTTCTTCGCCACCGACCACGTTGGTGGCCCTCGCCGTTCTTCGCCACTGACATCGTTAGCGGCCCTCGCCGTTCTTCGCCGCCGACCACGTTGGTGGCCCTTGTCGTCCTCTGCCGCCGATCCCATTGACAGCCATCGTCGCCCTTCGCCGCCGATCCCGTCGACGGGCCTCGTCGTTCTTCGCCGCCGACCACGTTGGTGGCCCTTGCAGTTCTTCGCCGCCGACGCCGTTGGTGGCCCTCGCCATCCTTCGCCACCGACGTCGTTGGTGGCCCTCGCCGTTCTTCGCCGCCGACCACGTTGGTGGCCTTCGTCGTCCTCCGCCGCCGACGTCGCCAGTGGTTCTCGTTGCTCCTCACCGTCGATCCCATCGGCGACCCTTCGTCGCTCCTCGTCGTCAACCTCGCCGGTGGTTCTCGTCGCTCCTCGTCGTCGATCCCGCCAGCGGTCCCTGTCATTCTTCGCCAACGGCCACGTCGGCGGCCCCTCGTCGTCCTTCACCGCCGACCCCATCGACGGTCCTCGTCATTTCTTCACTGTCGACCACGTTAGTGGCCCTCGTCGTCCTTCGCCGCCGATTACGTCGACGACCCTCGTCGTTTTTTCACCATCGACCACGTTGGTGGCCCTCGTCGTTCTTTGCCACCGACCTCGTCGCGATGACTCGCCTCGCCGATGACTTCATCGTCCCTCGTCCCCATGGTTCGCCCCGCAGCCAGCCTCGTCAACAACACGTCTCGCCCCTCGTCATCGCTCGTCAACGACACACCACAACCCTCGTCGCCAACTCATCATGATATTCGGCGACCTCTCTAAAACACTCCCAAAGTGTTCGACAACCTCTCCAAACGCATCGTGGCGTTCTCCAAACAGCCTGGCCATAACCAGAAAGCTCCCAAAGCTGGTCTATCAACGGGTCATAGTGAATAGAAGTAGCTACCCTAAGCACTACGACCACGTTGACAGACCTCCTAAGTGATACTTCCCCATCAACCGGGCGGTGTCAGTTAGGTCGGGAGTCATGAGGCTATGCGCCCAGAATCTGTATACGACCACGGTACGGTTGATCACTCTACAAGCAGCATGGCTTTGCGCCCAGCGTCTGCAGGAACGGTCTCCACAGGCCCTAGTCACGCCACGATTCATCCTCTCGGAAAAAGGACATGTCACTGGTATCATCTAAAGCGTGCATGAGTTGTTCGCCCTCTGTGTCGCGGATTGCCAGCAGCGTGTCGCCTTGGGAGTCCTTATGTATCCTACGAGTGAAGTGGTGCTAGCCCTACGACCTGGACCATTTGAGACCCAAGGCAGAACGATTGATCGCTATGGCTCACGACTTAGTAGGCACGACAGGGCATACAAGTGAAACAAAAGCTCACTGCCCCGGATATATTACAGCTTTGTAGTTTCACTTACACGTCCGAATACTTGTATCCGAGATACGATATACCGCTGTCCCGCAGAAAACATGTCGACATCCTCTACGAGCACTTCCGTCGCCAACTACAGTCTCGGGGACTGCCCTCGTCATCAACTCGTCACGGTTCACACTGACTTCGTCGTTCCTCATCACAGTTCACGCCGACTTCGTCGCTCCTCGTCACGGTTCACGCCGGCCTCGTCACTCCTTGTTGCCGACTCATCACGGTTTTCGCCGACTTCGACGCTCCTCGTCACGGTTCACGCCGGCCTCGTTGCTCCTTGTCGCCGACTCATCACGGTTCCCGTCCACTTCGTCGCTCCTCGTCATGGTTCACGCTGACCTCATCGCTCCTCATCGCCGACTACAGTCTCAGGGACTGCCCTCATCGCTGACTCATCACGGTTTTCACCGACATCGTCACTCCTTGTCATGGTTCACGCTGGCCTCGTCGCTCCTTGTCACCGACTCATCTCGGTTTCCGCCGACTTCGTCGCTCCTCGTCACGATTCACGCCGGCCTCGTCGCTCCTTGTCGCTGACTCATCACGGTTCCCGTCGACTTCGTCGCTCCTCGCCACGGTTCCCGCCGACTTCGTCGCTCCTCGCCATGGTTCACGCCAGCCTCGTCCCTCCTCGTCGCCGACTCGTCACGGTTTCCGCCGACTTCGTCGCTCCTCGTCACGGTTCACGCCGGCCTCGTCGCTCCTTGTCGCTGACTCATCATGGTTCCCACCGACTTCGTCGCTCCTCACCATGGTTCCGGCCGACTTCGTCGCTCCTCACCACGGTTCACGCCGGTCTCGTCGCTCCTTGTCGCTGACTCATCACAGTTTCCGCCGACTTTGTCACTCCGTGCCACGGTTCCCGCCGACTTCGTTGCTCCTCGCCATGGTTCACGCCGGCCTCGTCGCTCCTCGTCGCCGACTCATCACGGTTCCCGCCGACTTCGTCGCTCCTCGCCACGGCTCATGCCGACCTCGTCGCTCCTTGTTGCCGACTCGTCACGGTTCCCGCCGACGTGGTCGCTCCTCGCCGTCAACTATAGTCTCGGGGACTGCCCTCGTCGTCGACTCATCACGGATTACGCCGACTACAGTCTCGGGGACTGCCTTGTCATCAACTCGTCAAGACCCTCGCCAACATCATCAACCTTCATCACCAACCTCGTCGACCCTCGCCGCTGAGTCCGCCGTTTGTCCTACGACTTGGCTTGGGGAATGCGAACAATACAGAACAGTATGATCCTGATACAAGAACCATCACGCTCCTTACATCAGGCTCAGGGACTACCGGTATTCACAGTAGTTTTCTACAAAACTTATGTTTTAGTTTTCGGCTAACAATTTTTATGCATTCTTTATCTTTATAAAGCTTGGAACCACGTGCATACTTCACATACTACCAGGCTCGGGGACTAAGTGGGTACACTTCACCTTGTGGTGAATGTACATATTTTCTTCTCGACAAACCTCTGTTGTTTCTTGTTGTCTTTTTGTAGAGCTTAAGTGGGTACACTTCACCAGGGAACAAGCTGATTCAAAAGTTTTTTCTTCTTCAGCACGTCACATCCTCGCGACGAGTAGCCACAAGATCCATCGAAGGCGACCTGCTCGCATATCAAGCTACAACGCTCTCGACCAGCTCGACCTAGTCGAGAGGCTTCTCCAAGCGGTGCCTCGACCAGCTAACCTGGTCGGGACCCTGCAACGACGACTTCATGCGATGGCGACCAGGTGTACACCTCCAAGGACGATGCTGCTGACACGCCAGAAGGATGCAACGTGCTCGGGGACTTGTTGGGGATATTACCTCGGCATATCCCCAGGGATCTAATGGGCCTACCAACCAGAAGATGGCCCAGCTCACAAGACGTAGACGTGCACCGCACGTATAGTACCATATTGGCTACTTTACTTGTAACTCTGTCCCTTCGGCATATATAAGGAGGGACAGGGGCCCCCCCAAAACATGATCTCATCACATATTGTAATCTATATGTCAGATCAATACAACTACCAGAACACAGGACGTAGGGTATTACGGAGATTTGCCGGCCTGAACCTGTCTAAATCGTCGTGTCTATGCTCTTTGTGTTATGCTTGACCACCGTCGCCACGCCTCCGCCTACAATCTACTACCGTAGGGTACCCCTTAGGTAGACTGTGACGTATATTTGGTCGACAAAACTCTAGAAGCACATATGTAGGGGGAGTTAATAACTACCAAACTCGAATTTGTGGAACTTGTCCAAATCTTAAATCCTTGTTTAAAATGCTTGGATAAGGAACTAAAGTTCAAAATGATTATATTTCATATCTTTATGGAAAGGTTGTCATCAATTACCAAAAAGGGGGAGATTGAGAGTGCCTATGTGTTTGGTTTTGAGTAATTGATGAAACCTACCAAAGTACTAACCTTGATCTCTAAGTGTTAATCATGAGATAGGTTGGTACATGCCATGTGATGGAGCAAGGTGGATCAAGTGGATGGCACAAGCTCTAGCATGGTGGTGGAAAGGAAAATGGTGTGAAGGCAAAGGTGATAATAGGAACCATTTTCGGTATGGTGATCAAGACACCATAGAGGGTTTGTTGACACAAAAAGCGTCAGGATCTGCGAACACCTCGGGCTTATACCCGAATTCGATCTCCGAGGGCTTATACGCTGGACCAACATAATATGGTCTTCAGATACAACTGTTTGTACTCCTCCATAGCCCGCTCCATAGCCTGCTTCTAATAATCTTTCAGATCTGCTTCGGAGACTTCAATGACACTCTTCGGATTGATCCCAGCAGTATTGTCCATTAAGCTTGTAATGGGCTAAACCGTGGTCAACAGATGTAATATGGTCCCACCGGATGTGCCAAAAGAGGTGTTGTCACAAAAAGTGTCAGGATCTACGAACACCTCGGGCTTATACCCGAATTCGATCTCCGAGGGTGTGCCAGTCGATTTGACCAGTTAATCGACAAGGACGATAAATAGAACAAGATCTGAACGAGACAACAGCGATGCACCCAGATGTCAAGGCTCAAACCTGATCAGGATAACTAGAGTAGAGCTGAACGAGACGACAACGATGCGCCCGGACGTCAAGGCTCAGATTGCTCAAACGCGGAACTTGCAAGGGTTGACGGAGGTCGATGAGATGGAGCCCGTCAAAACTTGAAGAACTCGTAGATAATTAAACCTAATGCGGTAAAGATAAATTACTGGTAAAGTAGATAAAAAAGTAATTGATTTGTATTGATATGCTTGGATATATCTTTCACGCGGCCCTTGGGCACATATTTATACTCCCGTCTGGGGAGTTGTACATGGATACGACTCATACCTTCCTAAACAAAAACTCCTATTTTTAAGGAAATAAAACGACTCACGCTAAAGGAAACAAATGACTCGTGCAAGAGTCGGACTCGAAATAAATCTATTAATACTGGCATGAAATCACCAGCTTCCATATCTATCTCCTTCACGATGAAACCTTCCATCGGCAGACTTCCTTCAATCCGCAACTTTCCTCTATTGCCATCGGCAGTTCTCTGCTGACGCCAGCTACTTCATCCCGCTTCCATCGGCATCATCATTCATCGGCAGCTTTCCGTCCTCATCGGCAATATTCCTCCTATCAGCAACAGGCTTTGGCTCTCATCGGCAACGCTTTCTTGCCTCCACCAGCAACATTGTAGCCTTCATCACATCGATAATGAGCCTCAATTCTCATCGGCAATGTTCTTCCTGTCGGCAACATTCATATCTCTATCGGCAACATCCCCTTGCCTTCATCAACAGTGTCTTCCTACCTCAATCGGCAACAAGTCCCTATCTGCATCAGCAACACTCTTGCCTTTATCGACAATTTGACTAGTAATATCCCAATGCCGATAAGGAACGGCAATTAGCCTTTTGCCGATCGGCACAATCCTTAGATCATATTGACACGTGCCAAAAAACGGTGTCAACAGGGTGTGATCACATTTAGGATAGATAGTCGTACTATCAAGGAGGGAGCTCTTGTGTTTGATTACGGTTATCATGTGCCACTAGGTTCATATGCATTGCATTAAAGTCAATTGAACCAAGTGAAACAACCAACTAATTCCAAGATAATTGTGAACTAAAAGCTAACACACGTGCACGAGTGTTGAGATCACTTAGTGTTAGCCCTTGGAAGCTTGGGAGAAGTTGCAGATATGTTTGGGCAGTGAAAGAAGGTTCGGACGCCGGGTCCGGACATCGGGGTTCTGCTGTCCGGACTATGGCGTGCGCGCCCGGAAGCAAACCCTATGCTGACAGTTCTGTGGACAGAGGTTCGGACGCCGTTGGTTGTCCGGACGCGTAGGTCCGGACAGCGTCTGGATCGTTTGGCGCTCTCTGGTCGGCTCTGTGTAGAGTCCGGACGACGTTTTGCGTCCGGACAGGTGACTCCGGACGTGCGTCCGGAGGAAAAAGAGCTTCTAGATGCTCTCTGCGTAGCGTCCGGACGCTACTGTTGAGGAGTCCGGACAGGAGCTACAGGAGCGTCCGGAGCCACGTGTCAGGCAGAAGCAGGCGCGGGAAAGTGACCGTTTGAATCGACAGGCGACCGGACACGCGGCCGTTGGTCCAGACGGCGCGTTGCGCGCTTCCGGAGGTGAAACAGAGGGGTTGTCTGTTCTCCAGAAGGGCGTCTGGACGCTGTTGTTGGTCCGGACCCCAACTGTTGCTAGCGTCCGGAGGTGGGGCAGAAAGCGTTTTTCAGGGGCAAAACGGCTAGTTGTGAGTGTGGGCTATATATTGAAATATGGCCGGCCCTTTGGGGCACTTCTTGCACATTCTATTCACTCACACACTTGTGCTCATTTGTGAGAAGCTCCACCACTCATCCTCTCATCATAATTAACATATTCATGAGAGATTGAGTGAATCCAAGTGCATTGCTCTTTGATTGCATACTAGTGACACTTGGTGATCATCGTCATCGTGGAGCTCTTGTTATTCTTGGAGGTTGCCACCTCCTAGACGGCTTTGCGACGACGATCGTTGAGCGGAGAAAGGTGATTGTCTTTGGCTCCGATCGGTGGATTGTAAGGGGTTCTTGAACCTTCCCCGCGGGAGTTCGCAAAAGGTATCTCTAGTGGATTGCGTATAGCTTGTGGATCCCTATCTTGTGTTGGTTTTGCAGCACCCGGTGACGGGTTTGGCGTGTGATGCCAATTAGCACGTGAACCTCCAAGTAGGTGTATCGCTACAACGAGGACTAGCTTGTTGGCAAACAAGTGAACCTCGGTAAAAAAATCTTGTGTCACATTGTCTCTACCGAGGATTTCTATTGTGATTGATTGTCTCTTCATTGGTATTCTCTCCGCGGCGGTATAATCATCCTAACTCTAGCTTTGCATTACATTCTTTACCTTCTTGCAAAGTAGAGTAGCTCTCTAACTTGTGTAGCCTTGTTTAAAGCTTTCTAGGTTGCTATCTAAGTTGTGTGCCTTAGTAGTTATCTTGCTAGTATCTAGAATTGGTAGGTGGCTTGCCTAACCGTAGAGCTAGAGAAAACTTGCTTAAAGCCGTGTTTTATTCTAACAAGTTTGCTTAAGTGTTGTTGTAGAATTTTTATTATGCTATTCACCCTCCCCCTCTAGCCATTCCTAAACCTTTCATCAGTTCATTAAAAAATATAAATAAACCAAGCCGAGCCAATCCATTGAAGAGGCAAATCGAGTGAGTTGCCAAGCTGGGAGCTTTTCATCCAGCCTTAATTGTGATAAAAAGAGTTTGATCAGGCCTTGAGAGGTACATGCACTGATTACTATGGTACACAAGGGAAAACTGTGTGACTCCTTCAACAATGAATTGCAAACACAGAGAAGTTATAGCTCCGCCATAGTACGACTACAGCGAAGGAACCAGAGCCCATCTAGACTGACCCTTAGTTCTTTCAAACCTCTAGCCTCTAGGTGCCTAGTCCGTGCACCAGTCTTGCAAAGATCATAGTCGATTGGCATGCATGACAAACCTTGATGTTCTCATCATTGTTTGGTGGTAATAATCTTGACTCCTTAACCCGATGCAAAGCATCGAAGAAAACTTTGTCCACGTCTACCCCATTCATGACTCAATGTTTTAAAAAATTGTTATGCTATATTCTTCGCCATGAGTTTGTTTGCCGAGTGACCCTTTTTGTCTCTTCTTTTTTGTATCTAGGATGTGAGCCTATGACCATGCTCTAAATTGATTTTCAAATTCAGATACTCATGCCATAGTACTATATGTTTGGATGCAAGAAGCATTTTAGATTCTTAGGTGATTCTCCATAATTGTGTTACAAAATATACTATAATTATGGAATTATTCTCCATGAGTCACCTAAACACTACGAGGAAGATATAGATGTCCATGCAACCTATGACCCATTGGCACGGTACGAAGCACAATATTTTAACCCGACACGAGCATGACATGGCCTCAGACTAGCGGCCCCGTCAACACTACTTCGTCTACCTACTTCTCTTTTAGGAATATTGGGCTGACCTAGTCGGTGGAGTAGGTTGTGCCTAGCCTGCACCCGAGCATGTAGGGCAGGCATGGCATGACCCGAAATTTAGTGGTGGCCTAAGGTCTGCCTTAGGCTGTTAAAGGCCCACGCTCATATTCCTCCAAACCATGTCGCTTATAGTTGTTTCCCTACGCATGCCATAGTGCCGCACTTTCTACTTGTCGTAGAATTCACGAGGGGCTCGCGCAAACTCCTTCCCTTCTCCTCTCGCATGCCCTAAACTCTGCCCCCAAATCTCCAAGCTTCGTAGCTCCGCAACATGGCCTCTACCTTCTTTGCTCACCGACGGACGGAGGCGAGCGCGGATGTTGCCTCCCCTCATGCGAGCGCGGACAACATCGTAGGAGCGAGCGCCGGTCTAAAGGTCTTCCTCGACGTCTTCTCCGCTCCGCCCTTGCTAGATCTGGTGTCAAGGGCACCAAGGACAAGGTCGGCGATCGTAGCCACCTCCCATTGCCCCCTTTTTCTCCTTCTCTCTAGAGGCACGGCCCGTACTCGCTCGGCCTGTTGGACATCTACAGAGGGAGAATGACCAAAAATGGATATTTTCATATGTTTCTATTAAGTTCTTTCTCAGTTTCCCCAAAGAATTCATTTCTAGAATAACCTCCAAATGGTTTGGAAGAAATGATAGAGAATCACCGTAGAAATATTTTCAAGAAGAATTTGAATCTAAAACGTTTTGAGGGGAATATGAAATCTACAAAGGAGCCCCAGCTGTACCTGATAAAATATGTGTGAGTCTTTATATATAAATAAAAAGACTAGGGGGAGAGAGAGTGTTTTTCTTGCAAACACACACACACACACACACACACACACACACACACAAGGAGAGTATTTCTTGCAAACCCAATGTCCAATGTATTTTTTCTTCTTCTGAAACTAGATGCCAATGTAGTTGAAACTGAGGAATTCGTGTTGCAACAACATCCACTGTTTTTGTAGGCCCAGTATCCGTTGAATTTGGTGACTAGCGCTGCGCGATAATTGGAGTGGGTGCGTGGTGGAGACTCGAAGTCGTCGATGTGTGCTGCTAGCCTGCTCAAGAGCTAACTGCGTTCGCACCTCACACTCGTCTTGTCCTTCATTAACCAAGTTTCTCCGTAATGGCTGCGAGGGGTGGACTTGACGCTCCAGTCATGGCGAAACGGAACCCGCCGGGGGCGGAAAACGGCAAAAATATAAGTTACGAGGCGCATGACGTCACGCACAGAGTGAACTCAAGCTTACTCGTAGATGCTGATCCCCTCCCATCCCATGTTTGAATTTCAATTTTGAAAAAGCAATTGTAAAGCTAGCCTTTTTGGTTGTCAAAACTCAAAACTGACTGATCGGTGCGAGGGCGTGCGGCCGCGCGAGCAAGTTGAGAGAACAAGCGCGTGCGGCGTGCGTTTGCGGTCGGTCATGCCTGCCCAGCCATCCGAGTCGTCGCCGGCCGCAAGGTGACACGGCGGGCGCCTGTAGCGTCCAGCCGCAACCCAAGCAGACTATAATATTCCGCCTAGGATCCGTGGACCAGCAGTGTGCAGTGTGCCACTACATATACCCTTCACCGGCCGCGCCATTTGTGCACACAACACAAGCTTGAAGCGCATCTCCCAAATCCATCCCGACTTGCCCCCACCCAGCAACAACAACCATGGCGCGCGGGGGAGACGGCCTACAGGTGCTCAGCGCGCTGGACGCGGCCAAGACGCAGTGGTACCACTTCACGGCCATCATCGTGGCCGGCATGGGCTTCTTCACGGACGCCTACGACCTCTTCTGCATCTCCCTCGTCACCAAGCTTCTGGGCCGCATCTACTACACGGACACCAGCAAGGACAACCCGGGTTCGCTCCCGCCCAACATCGCCGCGGCGGTCAACGGCGTGGCCTTCTGCGGCACCCTCGCCGGGCAGCTCTTCTTCGGGTGGCTCGGCGACAAGCTGGGGCGCAAGAGCGTGTACGGGATGACGCTGATGCTGATGGTGCTCTGCTCCATCGCGTCGGGCCTCTCGTTCGGCCACACCCCGACGGGGGTCATGGCCACGCTCTGCTTCTTCCGCTTCTGGCTCGGGTTCGGCATCGGCGGCGACTACCCGCTGTCGGCCACCATCATGTCCGAGTACGCCAACAAGAAGACCCGCGGCGCCTTCATCGCCGCCGTGTTCGCCATGCAGGGCTTCGGCATCCTCGCCGGCGGCATTGTCACGCTCATCATCTCCTCCGCCTTCCGCGCCGCGTACCCGGCGCCGGCGTACAAGGACAACCACTTCACCTCCACCGTGCCGCAGGCCGACTTCATGTGGCGCATCATCCTCATGCTGGGCGCCGCGCCGGCGGTGCTCACCTACTACTGGCGGATGAAGATGCCCGAGACGGCGCGCTACACGGCGCTGGTGGCCAAGAACGCAAAGCAGGCCGCGGCGGACATGTCCAAGGTGCTGCAGACGCAGATCGAGGACGAGCAGGAGAAGCTGGACGAGATGGTCACCGCCGAGAGCAACAGCTTCGGGCTCTTCTCCAGGGAGTTCGCGCGCCGGCACGGGCTCCACCTCGTCGGCACCGCCACCACGTGGTTCCTCCTCGACATCGCCTTCTACAGCCAGAACCTGTTCCAGAAGGACATCTTCACCAGCATCAACTGGATCCCCAAGGCCAACACCATGAGCGCGCTGGATGAGGTGTTCCGCATCTCCAAAGCGCAGACGCTCATCGCGCTCTGTGGCACCGTCCCGGGCTACTGGTTCACCGTCGGTCTCATCGACGTCGTCGGACGCTTCGCCATCCAGCTGCTGGGATTCTTCATGATGACCGTCTTCATGCTCATCCTCGCCGTCCCTTACCACCACTGGACCACCCCCGGGAACCACATCGGTTTCGTCGTCGTCTACGCCTTCACCTTCTTCTTCGCCAACTTCGGGCCCAACAGCACCACCTTCATCGTGCCCGCAGAGATCTTCCCGGCGCGGCTGCGGTCCACCTGCCACGGAATCTCCGCAGCCTCGGGGAAGGCCGGCGCCATCATCGGGGCCTTCGGCTTCCTGTACGCGGCGCAGAACCAGGACAAGACCAAGACGGACGCCGGGTACCCCGCGGGCATCGGCGTGCGCAACTCGCTCTTCGTCCTCGCTGGATGCAACATGCTCGGCTTCGTCCTCACCTTCCTCGTGCCGGAGTCCAAGGGTAAGTCGCTCGAGGAGATGTCCGGTGAGGCTGAAGACAACGACGAGGAGGCCGTCGGCAACCGCGCGGTAAGGCCGTCGGAGACACAGATGGTGTAGAAGTTGGACCGAACACCGAACGGTTCTGGTTTCTTCTTCTTCCTCCTCCTGCAACAGTTGTATAAGTCAAGGCCTGCCTCTGTTTCGCTCGCTGTGCGGGAGTAGTAGTTCGTATGTGGTACAGGTGCATGTGTGAAACTACTTTTTTTATAGGCGGGAAAGTAAGTGAACTTACACTCGTAATGAGTATATCCAATCCAACCTTAATCGGTTACGTATAACAACTCCACCAATAGCGTCATTTTTTAACTCATGCTAAGACGCTCAAATCAGGACACTACTATACATCAATTCAAACTATAATATTGGTAGTTCATACAGATAATCTGAAATCAAATACAGCAATTCAATTTTTTATTTAGTTTTAAACGACATGACCCGTTGCATCATCTATTCCACAAACAGCACCTAGTCCACAAATATGGAACATATCGAATTATCGATGCAATTTCTGTCCTCGTTTGCCAACACTTGTAGCCATACCTCACACCTCACAGGAGAGACGCCTACATTTGCTTGCTACATGTGCTCCGGATTGGCCGACGCGGGTATACAGGAGTAGTATTTGCTTGCTACGTGTGGTCCAGATTGGCCGGCCCACAAGGCCAAAAATAACTGGGCTAAAAGAGTTCAAGCTTGACAATACAATCATAGCAAATGTTGGTTTTAAATTGGGCGTAGCCTATTTTTTATTAAATTAAAATCAAATAAACTTTAAGGCTACAAGTAAATGTTAGGTGAAATAAAATCTTAATGGGCATCACTAGCGCCCGGACGTCCGGCCTGTGAGATGCGTCCGGACGCCACTCCCCTTCCCAAACCTGCCCCGCTCCTCTTCCCAAACCCGCCACGCGACCGCACGCGAATAGAAAAAAGCGGGTCGGAATAAAATAGAATGGAATTTCTGCGTTCCCCGCCGCGCCTCTGTTCTCGTTCCCCCACCATGCCAAGCACGACCGCGGCCCTGTTCTCGTCCCCCGACGCACCTGTTCCTCCACCGTGCCCCTGTCCGAGAGAGCAGGAAACACTTGTAAGTGCAACATCGTAAAACATATAGTGCAACATCAAAAAATTATATACCGCAACATCTCAAACAGCATGTTGCATCATCGCAAATTCAACCATGAAACATGAAATTGGAAACATTCGAAAAATTATTTGTTGCAGAACCCAAAAATCCCTTTGCAACATTCAAAAAACATATGCTGCAACAACTTAGAAATCCCACTGCAACATTTGATTCATATGTTGCAACAACCCAAATTTCCCATTGCAATATTAGAAAATCATTTGTTGCAACATTCTAAAAAACCCATTCCAACACGGAGAGAAACAACTAGAACGTACAACAGCAAGGGGATGGGTTCGAAGTGCAGGTTGCTCTATCCCTCGCCCGTCACCTTCAAACTCACCGGAGGGAGAAATGAATAGGACCCTAGAGCTCAATGGAACCCTAGCCACCACCATTCCCTTCACAGATCCAGATCCAGAAGAGGAGGAGGAGGAAGGTTCAGATCTATAGAAGAACCGGCCTACCTCATCAAAGCTTCCGCCGTCGTTCTCGTCTTCGGTGGGGGAGCAGGAGACAGGTCGCTAGGGAGCACGAGGGGTGCAATGGAGGTCGCAGAGGTGGAGGGAGGGAACACGGATGGGCGGGACGGCGGCGAGCTGCCGAGGGCACTTGGTGGCGGCCGGATGGGGAGCAGCGGTGTGGAAAATGGCGAAGTTGGAGCCTTGGAGGAGCGCCCTACGTCGTTGCTGTCATCTCGTCCTGCAGGGAGGCACAGGTCTGGAGCGCGGTGCGGCTGGGAGATAAGCACGGATGGGAGATTTTTTATATATATATAATTGACGGGAGGATAAGGCCGGCACGGGGCGGGTCGGGTCCGTCTGAGCGGGTCGGACGCCCGCTAAGAAGCATTACCGAATCTTAATCCATAATATTTTGACTAAAGATTGACTCGGCTTAAAGTAGGTGATAAGTATGTGCACCTATTGTTAAGTTTAGAAAGACCAATGGCGTGCCACATGCACACGTTTGTGTCGCCGTCGAGCCGAGCCGTGGCGTGCATGGGCTTGGGCCAGGCTTGCCCGACACAACACGGCATGCACGATATGGTGCACGGTGGGCAGGCATTGCCACTTATATTGGACTAATTAATGGAGTCATTACTGACATACTAGAGCTCATTCTTGTGAGAGTAATACATAGGCACATACATGGCAAATAATGTCCCCAAAGAAGTAACACCCCTTTGAAAACTCTCGTGCACAACCAACTTTATCAATCACCACAACGTGTTCGACCTATTCTCCGATTCCCTTCTCTCTGGTGCACCGGAAGAAGATGTCCACCTCAAAGTTAAGCAGTTAAACCCAATATATTCACTGGGGAAGCCTAAGCTCTGGCGCTTGAACCCGGGATAAACCAAAGTTTTTCGATGACCTGCCAAATAGTGAAATAGAGCAATGTTTTGACCTGAGTAGTGGGGTGCCTAAGCTACACTAACCCCTCTTTGGTGGTCACATGACTTTCTACGATGAGTGCATCAGCCACCTCATCAAGTCCCTCTCTCAAAACCATTTCAAAGATGCTAACTCCAAAAAGTATTCCACGGGACAACGACAATTTTAGCATATGAGTTAACATTGTCAAACATTTTTCTCTTGCTTCCTTGCCATGCCACTAGACCTAACACATATGCATTGTTAGTTGCCACCTAGTGGCAATAGACAACACATTAGCTAAAGAATTCCCCTTTATACTATAACTAACTATCTTAAACTCCTCTATGCACTTCTCTACAACACCTTGGTTGGACAACCAAACCCTTATAGGTTATACCTTGCCTTTATGCTTATAATATCCACTTCCATCATCCTTCTCCATTCATGTTGAGCACTTGCACTATGGTCATCTCCATCTCTACCATGCTCTTAGCCTTGCTGAACACCATCATGTGCACTAACCTACCTTGTCAACTCAAGAAAAGCATTAATCCACTAGTTTTCACTCAATTACCAAAATCAAACTAGGGTCTTTCAGAGGAGGACAATGTTAATAATAAGGGGGGGGGCAAGGAGATTAGGACATAAAACACACTGAGGGAGACGATGTTGAGATTGACATCCATGAGGAGGCGGTGAGAAAGAGGTTCAACAAGAGCATACTCCTAGGCAGTAAAAGTTCCACAGTTTGACTTGCAAGGATAACAACACAACCTCAATCCCTAACCGTCAAATCATGACCCACTAATAGTTGTTTTGGAGAAACTTGGGTAGGAGATCAATTCACAAGCACACATCATTACAACATTATACAACACTGAACACTGTACAAATCAATGCAACTGATAGTTCATTGATGCACCTAGGTGATTGAAGTAGCAAAGGTGGCAATTTCTATGATGCGTATAGTTTACATAGCACCAGGCCATTTGGTGAGTGTGATTATTGCTAGTATTTTGCAACAAATAGGCTTGCTTCCTAGAGGTATATCCTTTGTTGAATTCTAGCATGGACTAAGGGTAACACATTGTCTTCCAATACCATAGAAATTTTATTGGTTCCTGGAATATAACAAATCCCTTTATAATATCAAAGTATACTATAAAAATATAATTGCTAAATAATCTAATGATACTGAGTTAATATTATAAATATTATTATATTATAGTATAAGTTTGATCAAACTTAAGATAACTTGACTCTCTAAGATTTTTAAAATATCTTATAATGTAGGATAAAGGGAGTACAAAAGGTGAATTGAATGGTGTAACTTATGATCTGTTGCTATGCGTTTTCCGGCACAACTACAGTCATGCAACGACTAAATTTCTCACAGCTACTATGGTCTTCTACCAAACATCATCATGAAACAAAATCAGAATTGCGCAGCTTTGGGAGGGAAATTGGAGAAGATGCAAGAGGCGACTTTCAGAGTTTGAACAAGATAGATAAGTATTAAGCAACACTGTCGGGATTGTATCACTAAACAGGCAAGGTTTATCCTAGGAATATACCTGATGCTCTTACTAACTAGCGTCATCTGGGTTTTATATAATCCTAGTCAACTATAGCCAATCCCGCGTTCCAAGTATCATAACAAGTTAACCGCTCAGCACGAACTTGAACACACATCAAACGCCATTTGTAATGTGCAGAGAAGGATCGAACCGTCCGATCATAGTCGTGTGGTTGCTATTGAGCTGAAGTGCCTGTTTATGTGCGAATATGCTTCGCCTTGCCTGGCCTGCTCATCGGCGCGCTGTCCGCACCTAATTAAAAACAAACAACCACCTATTTGTCAATACTTGACAATTGTAAATGAAATTCTTAGATAACTCTATGCTTCCTGGCCACCTATTCGTCATTAAGTATATTGTTCATTTTGTTTGTCCCTTAGGGTACATTCGGTAGTAAGGCTGGACGAAAAACTCGAAGCTCGTTAGCTCGCTCGGCTCGTGGTTGACTCGGCTCGGAACGAGCCGAGCCGAGCCGAGCCAAGGTTTTAGCTCGTTAACTATAACGAGTCAACTCGAGTCAGCTCGTGTGCCGCTCGCGAGCCAAACGAGCCACACTTTTAAGGAAAAAAGTAGCATAACTTGTATGAATTTTTATATATTAGTATACTACAACATATATGTTAACATATATTAATTTTTTATTTAATTTAAGATGGTTAGATATTTTATTTTTGTATTATTACTATTATCAAGTTTTAGATAAATGTAAATATTAAATTTTGTGATTTTTTTATACCTGGCTCGCGAGCTTAACGAGCCGAACCGAGCTGGCTTTCTCGCTCATTAGAATAACGAGCCGAGCCTAGCTAGCTCGTTATCCTAACGAGCCTTAACGAGCCGAGCTGGCTCGCTATCCAGCTTTATTCGGTAGTAAGGCCCCGTTTGGCAGACCTCCTAGCGGCTCCAGCTTCTCTGACGCATTCACTGTTCAAACACTATTCACAGGAGTTGTTTTTATCTATCCTCCCCTCTCCTCTCACAGAGCTAGTGGGAGCAGGAGAAGCCACTTGTTTCACCTCCACCTGCTCCCACTGGCTCTGTGAGAGGAGAGGAGATGAGAGATAAAAACGGCTCCTTTGAATAGTAGTTGAACAGTGAATGCGTTAGAGAAGCTGAAGCCGCTAGGAGCTCTGTCAAACATGGCCTTGTTCATTTTGTTTGTCCCTTAGGGTACGTACAAATAGAGATGCTTGAAAACATGCTGAATTGATGATAAGTGATCGCAACTTCGTGGAACTACCTAACTATATAACAAGAGATGATTACTTTGAAACTTAAACTGATAGTTTTGCGAAGAGAGTAGGCATCAACTGTGACAGAACCTATAAAAATGTGTTGATGGTTCATATACTAACAAAGAAATTATGACACAACTTGGGTTAGATTATGTAGCTAGAAAACACAATATCAACTCAAATATAAAGCTTTGTGTGGGCCATGAATCAGTCTCTCACAAGGTAGGCCATTGATTGAGCTTAGCTTGCTTGGTGTTCATCTTGACAGCACGATGCATGTTACTATGCTAGAGCTAATGAGCTGTTTAACGTGCCTACCATGCCAAGTGGCCAACCTTCTCATTGTTATCTAGCATAAAACTAACATGTATGTGGTATTTGATAACACATAAAACTAGAAGGCATCAGAGAAAAGAAATAAAATGTAAGTGATAAGTTTTTTTTATAAATGAAACCCTAGGTGGATTTTGCAATTTTCCATTCCCTTTTTTTAATTGAACTAAATGTGAACCCAAAATGCCTAGTCTCCACAACAGCGTAAGAAACCAAATACATTTTGATATAGCTATTTCATTGTTATTAGCACATTGGATGACTTTAAGAAAAATTACCTTGTAGTGAAATGTGCTTTTAGGATTTAACTTTAGCTGAGAAGCCTGTTGAGACTTGAGAGAGGCTTCAACTCTTCAGTACTGGGGTGGCGTGTACTTTCCAAAGTTTTCTGTTGTTGTGTAAGCTGAAGCTCAAGCACTCAAAACAAGACCGTTATATAATGCCAGTTAGGGATCACATAGAAAAATCATGATTCAGAACTTACTTGCAGAAAAAAAAAGAAGGGATGAAACTTTAAAATAAACATGAACATATGAACTGCCAAAATTTGTACAGGATAAGTGAAACTTGAACAACATCTAAGAGCAAATACCACTTTCATTCAGTTCTACATATCAACAGATACAAATGAGAATCCCCCTTGCAGAAGGCAGGAGAACGAACGAATGGAATAGACTAACTTAACTAGATACAGAAAGAAACACATGGAATACAGTTACAAGAAGTGGACATTAGAATGGTACAGTGCAGGAACTAACAGACTTCAGGCCTTAGAACCAGCACATATCAACTGGAAGTCCTCTGATAAATGTGCTTTGTTCTTGGGTCAACAATTAGGCCCCTCCCACCATTCACCTCCAGATCGTGCCTGCAGCAATAAGTTGTACAGTCAGTTTTCCAGTTCGCATGCAAATGCGCCAAGAGCTGGAAGTATTGTGCAGAGCTACTTACTGAAAGACAAAGTCGGGAATTGTAAGTTGTTCGCGTGGTACATATCTGAACAGCTGCACAAGTCTATCCACATATACAACTTTCTTCCAGACCTAGAGGAAAAAAATGATGCTAAGATCTCATGCAGCACAGTGAAGAGAAATCTTAACTGTAGTCTAAACTAGGAGTACCTCTCCATCTACAAACATCTGCATTGCCAAAACAGCTGTTCTCAAGCCCAATGTTGGGTGTAGTACATAAATTGCCTGTTTGTAGTCAATGTTGTTAGAAGAGTGAACCTGTTATAGCCTTGTATATAAAAAAATAGAATACAGAATAATAAAATATACTGACATGAAGGTTGCGTTGATGTTTCCGTCCTAGTATTTGTTGTAACCGCTTCATGAATCCTAAATCTGGTTGCCTGATAAATCAACAAGATGTTACTTTTTTACATTATATTGATTTAAAGCGGAAACTAAGGGCTTTCTTCAGTGACATATTTCTCAGACACTTACGGTTGTAATGATGCTGCGGAGTGCAAATATACAATTGTATATGGCTTCTGAATCAAAGGTTCAAACTCCTATGACAAGAAAGATTATACAATTTTTCAGAATTAACTTATTGAAAAACAAACAAAACAAGATGAGTCTCCCCCCGGTCGAGTATTTAAGATGTACAAGATGAGTGTCTTAAAAGGACAACAGATCTACAAGATGAGTAAAGCAATATATACATGTTCTAACAGGGACAGCAGAAGCCATTGAAATTAATGCAAAGAACAAGAACTCTTTCAGTTTAACATTTGCAAGAGCATTCCCTCTAAAAGTCTAAATACACCAAAATGTTCTTGTCCATTTCTACACATTAACTTTGCTTTAGTTTTTCTGTAAGATCATTCCTCAATTTCATACAATTGTGACCGAGATGGCTGTAGTACTTGGATTGAATGGCAAGTGCATTTATAAAAATTAAGATTTACAGTTTTTTAAAAAAGTTACATGTCCTAAAGGTGTAAATTATTGTGTCAGTCCCCACCAATGAACAAGTATTATGGGACACTTGCGGGAACCAATTATTTGCAAAACTCATGTGGAGGCTTTTGTAACTTGAATTCTGCAAGCTTGAAGTTATGGCAACCACCTTTTGCCAACTTATAATTCAACGCGCTCACTCAAGTGGAGGCTCCCTCCTCAGACGTGGAATAGGATCGTTGAACAATTATTTTATTTAACTGCACTAATCAAAGTGGTCTTGATATACCATATTAAGTTGCATGCATCCACCAGTTCCACCCAAATGGTTAATCTGATGGGGAAATGCGGGCAATTCGATTATACTTCAGTACTTAGTTTGTGAGCGAGTGGCTCTGTGTTTGGTTTCGTCAAGGTTTGCTGATTCTGAACACTAGTAACCCAAACATTTTACATTTGTATGCAAAACCTTATTTGCTTTCTATAAAGGCAGGGATTTCCCTTCTTTAAAAAAAAAGAACACAAATACATCAAGCTGATTTATTCTTTTTCACTGAGACACAACATGCACAAGGTATACTAACACAATACACTAGAGACTAGTATTCCCAGCTTTAAGTGATGGCATAATGCGCAGTGCACATAGTAAACCATAATATACACGGACCCAGATGGGTCAAGTACACACTGAAACTTAATCTGAGGCTTTACGAGGTATGCATAAAAAAACATTACCTTCACTACATGTAGAACAAACCGCTCAAGATCAAGGCATCGAAGAAGAAAGTGTGCACCAACAACAACCATAACCGGGTGTCCTTCAATATCAACTCCACCGCGATAACTGCAGTTGGTGGAGAATATCAGACTAAGGGCAGTGAAGACACAGGAATGTATGTCACTAAATATGCCTACATATGAATATAATTAAGCACAAGCATACGAAACCTACGTACATTATTTTCATTTCAGCAATCTCTGAAAGATTAAGAGAATTCGCTTTTGCGAGGTATCGTGAATGAAGTGAGTATTCCTCTGCTGCAGATAATGAAGGGCAACCTAAATCCCCATATCCAAGTAACCTAGCATAATTAAATCCCTTTTGAGCTTGAGCAGATTTTTCCCACTGCTCCTTGCGCCGCAGATCTGGATCTTTAATTATTGACATAAACGAAGGATCCAAGTACGAATCCAACTTGAAAGAACCCCTGCAGAACAACTAGACAAAATGAGTTGAAGAACACCAACTATTTGAGGATCAAAATCTATGAAAATATGTAGTCAATACAAGAGACGATGTCAATACAAAGAACCTGTAACAAATTAGTTGGATGGGGGATGGATCTCTAGAAAGGAACACTCATCTAAGCAATTATAATAAGGATATTTCTTTCATAAAACAAGAATGATAATGGCTTAAATAAATTGACTTGCACAAAGTAGGAACACAAGAATACAATTCAAGCTATTAACTATGAGTAAAAAAGGATATAATAAATTCTCCCTCGGTTATACAATATTTGTCCATGGCCTAGGGATACGTTCCACAATATTTGTCCATTGAGAATACCAAGAGTGCAGTTATTGTTATATTTCCACCCTAATTACATGCTTTGAAAGAAAAGTAGTTATATATGCTGGGCATAGATGGTCGTTTCACTTTGGTCAATGCACATGGCGTGCTATGGAAAAATATTGTAGAACAGAGGGAGTAATAAGACACAGATCAACATCAGGTTCGAAGATCATGAAGTCTTCAAGTTGTATAAATCCAGCAATCAAGAAAATAAAAAGAAACATATTTGAAGTTGTACTATCGAATATTGAAAGCAGAAAAGTATGTCAAACTTTTGAATTTCACCTTTTCAATGCTGATCCAGAATCAGAAAGAGGAAGATCAACAAGAGATGCAGTCACTGTTCTGTCTACCACACCAGCAGGCAAAGGCCTTATTCTTATTTTCCTTTCATCTATCACCGTCTCACCATTCTCATCCCCAACATCAGCTGGGAGCTTTAATATCGCAATCTCTTCCTCCTGCTTGTCTCGAGGGAAATATAGTGGGAGTAATCTACATAGTTTAATTGCTTATAATCAGCTGATGAACAAATATAAGGCTGTACAGATTCCAGGGTTCACATGAAGTACCGTTTGTATATCTCTGTATCAGATGAGGATGTAGTACAAAAAACAACACCAGCTATTTTGCCTTTTTGCTTCTCCAGAAAACGTCTAACGGTTCCTGCAGAGTAAAAATGAATTCATAAGAATGAAACAATTATCTACCTATAATATTCATGGAGTAAAAGCATGACTGCAGAAAAAACAATTCATACATAAGTTTCACTTTCTACCACTCACTAATTTGTCCTCTACGTTAGTAGTGAGAAGTGTTACTACTAATTTGAGAGTTACTATTTGTTAAGGTTAGAACCACAGCTAACCTCAATATTTACAGATAAAATATTTGTATTCACATATGATATGATGATAAGAAATATTCTATAACACAAGTAAGAGAGAGAGAGAGAGAGAGAGAGAGAGTAAACAAAGATAAGAAGAACTCACTTATTGCCACATGAGCAGCTGGTTCACGAGGGTAGTTTTTAGCTTCTGTGTATATGCAACCCATTGCGATGCTAATGAAATAAGCAATGAAAAGAAATTAGTAATAATATCCATAAATTGTAAGGTTTTCTATGTGAAACAGAAGGATTAAAGCAACATGATCCTACATGTACCTTTCAAGACCATTCTCAATGAGCAGTTCCAAGCAGGAACGATAGCAGCGACTAAGTGCATTCTCTGCAGCTGTGTGATACTTGACAGCATATTTGGGGCCCACAGTATGGATGACCTTCCTACATAATCAATTGATACATGCATCTTAGCATAACTGAGAATACAGAAAACCACTGAACAGCATGTTGGATATGAGTAAATATGTGTGTGTTCAACAGCTAGCTCTAGGAAAGCTAGACTTTCACAAAAGCTTCAATTACTAGAAAATTTTCATAGAAACTACTGCCAAATCTTGTGATTCCCTAACTGCTCAAAATTTGCAGGAAACGTGAAGCTGGGAACTTGGCATCGAGACTAATTTTACTGTAAAGGGGCACAATTCCCATTTTGAAACCACATAACACATCAACGTTGTAACTAGGGTGTCCATGGTGTTTCAAGATCGTTACACACAGTGGCCCTGCTCGTTTCGCTGAAATTTGACTTATGCTGAATGCTTATGCTGATTTTTGTGAGAAAAACACTGTAGTAGTGCTGAAGTAGTGTTAATGAACGGGGCCAGCTTACAAGTCAAGTATATACATTTTCACATGATCCAACAAGTCAGAATACAAATAACATAGGGCCAGCTTACCTTGCAGGCAGATCATAGGCATTGGTCATCTTCGCCATCCCAGTTCGGCAACCTCCCTGCAAAACGGTCGACCAGAAAGCAGTTGATGCTTAACAGTAACCATCAGCGCATTTGAACAAACTTCCCCCTTTAATTTGCCAAAAGCTCTGTCGCGACCAGTACCAAGGTGGCGCACTCCTCGGCGAGCCCTGACCCAGCAGCAGCGTGCAGCCCGGGACTACTGTGCGCCTCGTCCAAGCTCTGCACGAGACCCCGGAACAAAGACAGGAGCCTGCTTAGGAAAGAAAAAATTGAACCATATCCCAGCACTGATGCGAGGAGCGGGGGGCAGCAATCGAGACCTCGTTGGTGGAATTGACGACGGCGTCGACCTCGAGATTCCATGGCTGGCCACGCCAGAGGTAGATCCTGGAGTTGATCTCCTGGTCGACGGGAAAGCGCGAGGCGCCCCCGGCGCGGCCACCCGCACCAGCGCCGTCGTCTCCCGTGAGCGGGTCGGAGAAGGAGATGAAGCCGGACGCGGCGGAGGTCGTGTCGGATCCAGCGCCCTCCGCGGACGCCTCGTCGGACGCGGAGGCGAGGAAGATGCGCTGGTCGGGGTCGCTCCAGCGTGGCACCTGGTCCAGCGTGACGGCCGGCTCGACGCCGCCCACGCCGGGCACCATGGTGGCGTCGGCGGCCTCCGCCGCTGCCGGCGAGCGCGGCTGCATGGAGATGGAGGCGGGTGGGACGCGATCAGTAGCGGATAGGCTGGCGGAGGCGGAAGCGGGCGGCGGCTGGGAGATCAGGCCGTTAAGCGAGGCCAGCTGGGCTCGCGAGGAGATAGAAGAAGAGAGCACGGAGAGAGGAGCACGGATTAATGTGTTTGATGACGCTCATGACATGTGGGGTCGCGAGGTCTCGTGGACCCACGGAGTCAGTAAGCGGTGCGGCTTTCGTGGGGTCACGCCGCGCGTGGGCGTAGCTGGCGAGACCTACGCGAGGTCTGGTGCCCGTGACGTGGAAGCCACATCGTCTCTAGCTACGGAGTACTAGTACGGACCATGACGCGTGGGGCCCAACAAGGGAAGTGGGGAAACGGCCGAAGGGGAAGAAGGTCCGGTTCGCGCTGGGCCGAGCCCACAGAGTCACGCGCGGGCGGTGAGGACAAGCAAGGCGAGTCCGAGAAAGGATGGGCCTAGTCGCCCGCGGGATCCGTGTCCGTAATTCTTTGGATCGAATCTGGGCAACAGCTTGTGATGGGTTCATCTCATGTCCGATCTGATGAGCTGGGCGAGATGTTGAAGAAAGCAGGAGCATGTGTTGCATGATCGAATCGATCATGCGTCGGCAGTCCTGTGCGCGTGCAGTTTAAGGGATAGGATGGTTCAACAACTCGGCGATTTCGCATGTCTACAGAAACATCTCCAAGACTCGAACCTATCGTTCTCATTTCTGAGCATAGCTATGATATGATATTTTTTTTATTAGAGACAAAAGACGACGGGACACGGGGGAAGAAAAAAAGGCAGCGTAGAATTGTAGGCGACTCGATCGAGCAAGAAAAGCCCGAACACGGAATTCTCTCGGCCTAGCCATCAAATGATAAGGCCCGTCCCTTGTTAGTGGCCCAGAGTGCCCACTGAGTGTCTGAAATGGACCAAGAGCCCAAAAGACTACACGCACTGGCCGGTGGTGGGCTGGTGGCGACGCCCAGGCCCAGCCCGTTTCCAATCGACTAATGGTCTGATCTGAAAAGAGTATATATATATATATATAAAACAAAATCCGTTCGGAAAAGAAGGAGACAACCGGAGCAAAGTGGCAGACTGGCACTGGCTGCGGGCAGCGGTACAGGTGACAAAGGCAGCGGTGGAGTGGGCGTCCGGCCGTCCGCGCAATGCTCCGCCTCCTCGGGTGGCGTGCAGACAGAGTTTCATATGTGGGCCAGTGGGGTGACAGTTGAAAGTACAGCAAAGAGGCCCTGAAGAACTTGCATGCTTTTGGGCTCTGTACGAGCTGCTGAAAGCGAACTGCATTTGTCTGTCGGCCTGTAAATTTGGCATTTTTGGGTCTGAGATAGTGAGATCATGTGCGTCCCCAGTGCCCTTTTATCACAACAGGGCGCAGCGGACAGCTGCTGCTTGTGTATTCAAAGTGAGCGACAGAGCGAGTAAAGCAGTGGCGGGATTATTTCAGGGTCGAGTTGAGGACATTATTATAGCAGAATTGGCCATTTGGATCGTCATATCACGCTTCCACTGACTGTTAGGGATTTCGTTTGAAATTGTAACTAGTAGTAAGCCTGAATCCAGATGTTCTCATCATCTCCCGTCATCAAATGTGTGCACTGTAAATGATAGCTAGGCCACTCGTAGTTTAATGTCTGCATATTACACCGAAGCTGCATTTGCCTATCAACGCAGCTGAAGGTTCAGAAAAATTGATTTCGTATGCTGCTTCATGGACAAACTTGAGACAAAAAGAGGTCTCAACAACATAATGCAAAAAAAAAAAAAGCGAGAGAAACGGCTGCATAAATAAATATGTGCATTTGAAGCATGTTGCGTATAGAGGAAAGCTGATATATGTAGAGAGCACCACAAAATAGGTCAGAGTATGAACTTTGGTTGCAAATTGCAACCTGGATGTAAACTCGAAAAGAATATAGCACATTTGAGAGTTCAAACTTCTTCGGTTGGAGTATACAATATATAAAATTCAATTTTTTTTTGAGTTGTAACCTTTCCAAAAAGTTTTAAAAAGAAAAGAAAACTGAAAAAGAAGATCAAAAGTGCATTCTTTCAAGTTCCAAGCAAGGGTTACAAGACTCACGTCCTGCTAAAGGATACCTTTCCAAATTGACCAATTGCGCCCCATTCTGTATCCTTGAAAATGATCCTACTGCATTTTACTTTCTGAGTAGTATATATGCCAGCCTGCAACTGCAACAATTCCCATGAAGCATTTAATATTCAGAGTGGTTCAAATATCCCAAGATTTCTATGAATAGAACCTTCCACACACCAAAATTGAATCCTGTACTTTACAGCAAACTATATAGAGAAATGGGAACTCAGGTAATTTTTTTCTACCAACTGGTGACATGGCAAACAGGATTAAGCCAGCAACAAGTTGCTCCGCAGTAAGTTTCTAGTTTGCTACTTTGCTGCCACTCCTAAAGAATGAACCAAGCCTTTTTTTCAACACCATGTAAAGGCTCATGGAAGTCACAGCAACAAGATAAGTGCCTGTGAACTTCTCAAAGATGTGAGTGTTCAGAGTGATCATGAGCAAGATCAGTGCCCCTGCTGTGGTTAAGCACCAAATGAGCAAGAACTGAAATTGACCATAGACCTCAGCCCTCAGGAGAAAAACTAATATTAAACAATCTAAATTCCTTGAACCACAAAACAGTTTTACATAGAGTGGCTTTGGTCTTCATAAAAGACAGAGATGGGCAAAAGCAAAAGATTCAGCATGTTCACTTCAAAAACCCTCCCTCCATTTCATCAATATCATGGTTTCTACCGTTCCCTTCCCTTTTAGTTTAGATAAGGCTAACTCCATGCTAGAGTCTATACAAAGATTAAGTCGCAGTTCCTATTTGTGCCTTTTATTTGGATATAGGTTTTGCTGCCTGCTTCCTGATCTGTTCAACCAATGATGGCTCAAGACACAGCAGTGTAGTTTTTTGTGAATTTCCCTGGATTCAATTCAAGAAATGCACTTAGCAGTTAGTATTAGAAGGTTAAAGAAACAACACTTTTTTATTAGATGGGATTCTGACCTGGTAACCTTTTAACAGATTTCTCCACTTGTCCTGAACCATGAAACAATACAAGAGTATCATATTAGCCAATAGCATATAAGAATGAATTTACTTCATGGTGCAATGCATTACTAATAGGTACTTCACCTTAAGATTTCCTGATGTCCTAATTGACGTTTTGAAAAAGTTCTGCTTCAACATGGCCCATCGTCCAACACCAAATTTAGTGACACCTTGTACTAGTCTCTCCACTTCTTTAGCAGTCCACGGGCTATTGTTTTTCCTTCTTGTGTACTCCTTACTAACACGACTTTCAAAGAACATCGGGTTCTGTCAAACAACCAAAAGTCATGTAAAATTTCTCCACTGAATACAAAGAGGGTGCAATGAAAATATGAAATTTATTTTTTCAGACACTCCTTGATAACCAAATGAATGGTTTGGCTAACTGAAAATTATATTGTGCTCTTTTATCCAAAAAATATATATTAGCTGTTTTGTTTATTTAATCATGGAGAAAAATAATGAATAATTTCTCCAAAGCAGATACATATAGTTTTCTCAAGCATTTGTACACAAGCAACTTTTTCATCATTTTTTTCTTCTTTTGTTAGTTCAATTAAAAGGACGTTCTTCACAATAAACTCACCCATGGAGAGGTCCTTCTCTTCCGAGTTCCTCTTCGGCCACTTCTCCTACATTTTGCCTGCCATGAGGAAATTAACTATCAATACCTTATCTCGTCCAATTTATCTAGCATGTTAAAAGTTTACTTGTGCAAAAATCTACCAGGTGGTTAAACTTTAAACACCTCAATATCTATTTCATAAATTCAATAACTATACCTGATAATGGGCATTTGTGTCCAAGAATGGAAATGTATGCAAATCACCTGCAATAAAAATTCTATAAATGTTCCTCCAAGACATAGATAATGCCATAATGGTATTTGTCGTGTGTAGGGAACCTTGGGAATTTTCAGTAACAGCTAAACATTGTACATACCATATAACAAATCATTTAGGTTTGCCTCATGTGGGGGCCCTTCCAGCAGTTGTAGTAACAGGGGATCCTCATCAGGTGCTCCATAGTTCTCTATCTGTATCAATATTGAAATTGTACAGACGCTTGATGAGAGACTCATTGGTCTGTTTCTTTTACTAGTGATGAAGATAAGCATCCATAAATTTCACTCAAAAACACAGATTCAGCTGTAAGGGCAGTCCCAATGGTGGAAATCATACACGATGTCCAAAAACACCACGTCAGCACAAATCAACTATAGAAACTATCCAACACAATGGTAGAGTCTTCGCGTTGTTTTTTTTAAAAAAATTCCCTTCCCCAGCGGCACAAGCCAGTGCGTGGCGGACAGCGTCACGAGCCCAACGCCGCAGCAGCGGTGGCCGGCGAGAGTGGGTGCAGCGGCGGGCTGGAGAGTGGACAGGACGAGCGCGCATGCACCAGCACGTGCCTGCGCAGCCACCACGGCCAGCACCAGCTGTGGCTTCCGGGTTTGCTTGCTGCCAGTGAGTAGATGGCGAGCGCAGCTAGCGCTCTGCGGCGGCGGCCGGGGACCGCGCGGCCAGCGCGTGTGGGCGAGCGGCCGGCGAGCGCGCGTTCAGCGGCGGTGCAGTCAAGCGGACTGCGAGCGCTCCGTGGCGGCGTCCGGCGAGCGCGCCTGCATTCTGATTCGATCGCGGCCCCCACATTCGATGGAAACCGCTAGTTTCTCCCCATCGGTTAATCCCGTGGTTTCTTCTGCATCGTTTCGAGAGTAGAAGCGATTTCTCTAGTAAGAAACCGTTTCTTCCCTTTTCCTACTCTCTCCTCATTAATTAAGCTGTCATTTCATCATTTTGCTTGTGTGGCAAGTAATTTAATAGGGATAAAAAACACAGCGGAACCAAGAAGCATAAATGCAGGCAAGATTAGTAAAAAAGGTGCCAACTTTGATGCTTGGTTGCATTCATCCAACAAAAAAAGAATCCTATTTTTCGCCCATATTCAGCTGGCGACCAACGGACAAGTGTAATAGAGGAGGCGATCCTCGTTACCTGTAGTCCGCGGGGGCTGCCACTCGCGATGCTGAGCTGCAGATCGCCAAGAAAGCCGTAGAGTCCCTGCTCCGCTTGTTCGATCGGCGCCCAAAACATCTCCGGCTCTTCCAACAGCTGTCCGTAAATCTGAATCGCCGGCTGCTCCATCAGCGATCGAGAAAAAAAAGCTATGGGAAAGAAACCGTGGAAAAAAAAAATGAGAAATCAAAAGTTGCCAGTAGTAGTAACGCGGTGAGGAAACTCAGAGAATAGATAAATCCGTCCTTTTATCGGCTTACCGCTGCGCATCGATTACCTACCAGCGGTCCAATAGACGTCCCCAGGTAAGGAGATGAGAGGAGCGAAGAGCGGCGAGGAGGCGCCCGGAAGCCGGCGTCGAAGGCGAGAGGGAGGCAGGGCGGAGAGAGAGCCAGGCTGCTGTGGCCTATTGGAGCGGAGGAAAAGCATGCTAATATAAAGAAGGAAAGGCAGGAAGCCGGACTTTAAACTTCACTGCCTCTGCTGGAGTGGATAATGGGTGGCATCCGGACAATTTTCGCGCATATCACTTTTCAGTGTGTGTAGTGTAATGTGTACAGTATATGTTAGAGTTGGTAGAGTTCGCTCCAAGAGTATTAATACCCATTTAAAAAAAACAGTACTAATATAAAGTAGTTTTATTTAGTAAGTTCCTGTTTAGATTGGAGGGACTAATGACTAGTGACTACTAATTAGTCTCAATTAGTCTTAATTTTATCAAACACTTGGACTACTAGAGGGACTAGTAGTGACTACTACATACAAGTCTCAAGGGGGCTGCTATTTGGAACTACTATATAGAAGTCACTAGTTACTAGTCTCTCCAATCCAAACAGGGTCCATTAATAATAAATTATCGCTTTGCTAATAAATTGAAGATATAAAAATAATCTAGCTTTTCTTTAGCGCATAATGTTGCGGTATCGCTTTCACGATACAACAAATTTAGGGCCCGTTTGATTTAACCCACTAAAATTTAGTGGTTCCTAAAGTTTAGTGACCTCATGTTTAGTTCCAACCACCAAAAGCACATATCTTATGTAGCTACTTATTTGTGACTAAAACCACTAAACTTTAGTGACCCCTAAACTTTAGTCAAGATGTTTATCATTTTAGGGTCTAAAAGTAACTAAAGTTTAGTAACTTTAGTGACCCCTAACCAAACAGGCCCTTAGACTGACAAAGGGTCTGTTTGGTTAGAGGTCACTAAAGTTTAGCTAAACTTTAGTCACTTTAATCCCTAAAATGTTAAACACCTTGACTAAAATTTAGGGGCCACTAAAATTTAGGGGCTTTTAGTCACAAAAGAGTAGATAAAAGTGACTAAAGTGTACATGAGACATGTGCTTTAGTGGGTGGAACTAAACATGAAGCCACTAAACTTTAGGGAGCACTAAACTTTAGAAACCACTAAACTTTATTGGGTTAAACCAAACAGACCCATAATGTGTTTGCCTGATTGTTTTGAGGGTGGTATGATAAATCATTTGATTAATAAAATATAGATGCACAATACTCCCTCTGTCCCATAAACAACGGTATGAGATGCGTGTAAGTCAGTTTCTCAACTTTAACTTTATTTGTAAAAAATATGTATAACGTTTATATTTTTAAATAAATTTATTGTGAAAATATACTCAACGATCTATCTAACAACACTAATTTTGTATTATAAATATTAATATTATTTTATATATAATTTGTAAAAGTTCAAAAAACTATCTTCTTAAAAAGTAAGAATGACTTCTATTTTGAGACATAGAGAGTACAAATCAAGTGTTTAGGGGGTGTTTGGGACTGCTGTCGACGAAATATGCGTCGCAGTCTACCTAGGGGGTACCCCACGGTAGTAGATTGTTAGGCGGAGGTGTGGCGACAACGATCAAGCGTAACACAGAGAGCGTAGACACGACGGTTTATACAGGTTCCGGTCGGCAAACCGTCGTAATACCCTACGTCCTGTGTTCTGGTGGTTAGATTGATCTTGTATACCAGGTTACAAGATCTGTAGATGATCTGAGAGAGGTTATCTGGGGTTTTTTGAGGGGGGTCCCTGCTCGACTTATATAGTCGGGGAGCAGGGTTACAATTTCCATATCCTAACCGATTACGATCGGTTCCCTAAGGCAAGGGATCCGAGTCTATCTACTAGGATCTTCCTTGGCGAGCAAGTCTTCTTAGGAGTCCTTAGCGAGCACGACGGGCTGGCCGCGTGCCGCAAGGCCTCGTAGGCTGGGCCGTCTCCTGGTCGGCAGGCCTAAGAAGATCCCTGGGGATATGCCGAGGTTATATCCCCAACAAGTCCCCGAGCACGTTATATTCTTCTGAAGAGCCCGTGGAGTCATCCTGAGAGGCGTCCAGCTGGTCGCCATCATGCGAGGTGGTCGTCGTAGAGCCCCGACCAGCATGGCTAGTCGAGGTGCTGCTCGGAGAGGTCTCCCGACCAGGTCGATCTGGTCGAGAATGTCGTAACTTGGCGTGCGAGTTGGTCGCCTTGCCGGATGTTGCGGCTGCTTGCTGGAAGAATATGACGTGCTGAAGAAGAAAAAACTTTTGAAAGGTCTTTCCCTGGTGAAGTTTACCCACTTAGGCTCTGCAAAAACCGCACATTGGAACAGCAAAGCATTGTTTGTGAACAAGATCAGTACATTCACCACAAGGTGAAGTGTACCCACTTAGTCCCCGAGCATGGTAGCAGGTGAAGTATGCACGTGGTGCCATGCTTTATAAAGTAGTGCATAAAGTATATAAATAGAGATTGGAGCATAAATTTGCAAAAACGACTGCAAATACCCGTAGCCCCCGAGCCTGATGTGAGTAGCGAGTAGCTTCTTGCATCAGGGTCAAGTATGTAGAAAATAAAGGATTGAAATACTAGTTTAATTATAAACGACTGCGAATACCCGTGGTCCCCGAGCCTGATGGAAGGAGCTCAGAGAGATTCTTGTATCGGGGTTTTTTGGTTTTTATTTGCAGTCGTCGGGCGTCAGTACCCGTGTGTTGTCTGTCTGGTGGTCATTTTCTGGCGCCCTGATCGCAGTCCCCGAGCCTTGCTCGGCGTGGAGCTAGGCGAAGTCCCCGAGCCTGGTCGGGAATGCAACTGACACTGAGGGTAGTAGTCGGTGTTGACGGAGTCCCCGAGCGTGTTTGTGCGTGTAGATCTGTCGATCGTGTCAGCCAGGTTGCTGTAGTTATATCCTTTTCCTGAAAAAATAACAAAGATGCGCGTCCAGTCCCCGGGACTGTAGCTTTGGTGAAATTGCAAGGAGGACTATTAACCATGAATCAGGGAATTGACTTTAAGTAAACATGTAAGGTAGAGGAGGGGTAAATCAGTCGTGATTGTCGGCCCGTTTTTGGGGCGTAACAGGTAGGCGGCGTGTCGGTTTCGTATTTGCTCATTGCGGTTTCCCAAAAACCTGGAAGTCGAAGCGCCGCGCCGATTGTATAAAGGATGAAATCCGCGTCGGAACGGGGAACAGTCGCGTCTTTTGGTCTTTTATCCGAAGGTGTGTAGGATTCAAAGAGGCGCGACTCCCTTGCCTGGGTTATTCGATCAGGGCGGAGATTTGTCTATATATCCCCGTGAAGCTTCGGGTGAGTATCGATTCCTATTGCATCGATTTCCTTTGCATTGCCTAGTCGCAAGTTCTTGAGAGGGTTTCGTCGACGCTTATTCCGTACTAGGTGTGACGAGGGTTGGCGGCGCGTGTCTTGTGATGGGTCTTGCCGCCCTGATGGCCTTGCCGGAGGACGTGGCGTATCGGATCCTCCTTCATGTGATTGATAACGACAACAATGTGCGTGAGTATGTGAAGATTCACCCTCTCTGCCGGTTCTTTCGCAACTTCTGCGATGACCCATCGACGATTCGGCTTGTGTCCCTTCGGCGCATCCAGGACTACTGTCGTCCCTACTTCCCCTTCCTGGAGACTGCCTTCGAGCAGCGCTTTCTCGATGCTGGCCACCGGGAGGCCATGTTCTTTCACGGCCTGGAGTTACTGATGCTATGGGGACAAGACCCTGTTGGGAAATTGCTGATTGGTGGAGCAGTGGCGGCTGGTGATGGTGTCGCAATGTACTTCAGGGATATGATGCTGTTTTATGCAGATTCAGCGAACCCGGAGACGCCTATCCTCATTGGTCGCCTTGGCGGTGGTGCTCTTCTGAATGGTCAATTCTGTGATAAGGGCCTTCGTGGTCTTCGGAGGCGTTCTCGTGGCGATCTTCATGTCATCCGAAGGCGGCGGTGGATTCATGCCCCGGAGGACGTCCCAGACTTGGTGGTCATGGTTGAGCCTCACCTTTGCGTCTGGGAAGGGTGTCGTAGCTTTGGCCTGGAGGGTAGTGACATGTCTAGGATTATCATGTACTGTAGTTTGTAGTGCCAAATTCGTCATGAGTTTGATCTCTGGACTAGGAACATTTGTGAGGTGGTCGCTTATCGCGTCAGTAGGATGAAGTTGTAATTGCTCTACATTTGCATTTGTACAACAGCCAGCGGAGATCTCTTGAGCTCTACATTTGCATCAATCTCAGTTGTTGTTTGGTTCTCCTCCGGAGGTCCTAAGGGTGGCTCGTTCGCTCCTGTTTGATCAACTGCTGTTGCATTTGTACTTTGGTTAACCTGCAATAAAATCTCAGTAGTACTGTTGTTTAGCTTTCACACAATACCTTTAATGATCTTGAGCAAGCTTATATGAGGGTCATGACTACATGAATATGCAAGTTAAAACTGATCCTTACTATTACCTGTGTTGATGCTCCATGCCCTCGTGCTTCTAGCAGCTCTAGAAACTCTTTCCTAAGCTCTTCTTTGTCAGCCTCCCTAGCTTTCTGTAGTGCTTCTTCCATCTCACGCTTTTGCTCTTCCATCACACGCATGTGTTCTTCCTTCTCGACTTCCATTTGAGTAACTTGGCTTTGGAGTTGTTCTTGGACCTTCTGTAGTTGAGCTTTCAGCTCTACTTTTTCTTTGTGTGATGCTGTTTCAGAACGGGCATGTTCCTCATTTTGTTCTAGCATTAGCTGCCTTCTACTTGGATACCTTGTCATATACCCATTGCCGTGAACCTTGGATGATCTGCATCTAGTAGTTTCCTTGTATGTTTTTTGGAAAATATGGTTTCTCTCTGTTGAAGGAACAAAGTGCTCTGTTGAGTCTACTTCCTTGTTTCTAATTTGGGTGCAAGCAATTTCCTGACACATATAAGACATTCGAAAGTGCTTAACTAAACTTGGAATTTAAGAGACCGACTATGATACATTTATTAGTAAGGTTTTTGGAAAGTATATTATACTTACATAGAGAGCCTTAGATGCAGCATTTGACCATTTCTCTCCCTTACTGTGTGTTTGCACCCATAGATCCAAATCATTTGGCTCTTCACCAGTATCTGGGTCTCTCTAATTTTTCCCAGAAAAAAACAAATGAATATTTGAACAAGTACTAAATTCAAACAACGCATGCATGCATGTGCTTCTCTATAGTCATTACCATTTCATAGCTAATATGAGAGAAAGGCTTTGATCCCATCATATGTTGTGTTTGTTGCATCGCACGGTTTTCAGAATTCATGGTGCTGATTTTCTGCATATATACTAGTTTGTTTTAAAAAAACAATCCTCAAAACAACACAATTCTTTCGACAATTGCTATTGCAAACTAAGAAGTGAAATGCATCAAACCTGGAAGTCTGAAGTGGCAAAATACAATATGAGATAGTGCCATTCAACAATATGGAGGACTTCTGGCTTATGCCTCATTCTCAAATCGTAACAGTCCCATGCCCTATATGTGGCACTGAATGTTGACCGCCAACCTTTATAGCATTCATTAGCTATGGTACATATAATTTTCTTGTTTTCATCATTCTCCTCAAGGTCCCACTTGTCCTGTTCAAAAGAAATTTACACACAAAGAATCAATTATTACACTATTTGATATGTAAGAATAAGTAAGATGGGTATGGTGGAAAGAAAGTATGAAAGCTTATTACCATTACATCAGCGGCTATCGCTTCTTTAACATCATCATCAATATTTTTCCATTTTTTGACACCAATAAGTGGAGCATGTATTCTTGTGAACAAAACGATTTCGTCAACAAAAGTTCGTTGGTTACCACCTACAGGCCCTCCTAGTCTTTCTGAGAATTGGATTTTCATTTTCCGAGTGCCTTGCTTATGCCTCTTGTTTGATGCAGCAAAACCTTTCAGCGGCCCACGTGCTCTGTACTTCCTCTTTGCACTTCCTACTTGTACATGCAACATACAATGAAATGCAATATATGTTCTCGTTAACACTGTGAAACCTAATTGTGAGGCTTACAAAAAATGGTTTTAGAAAAAAAAAACAACTTACCAGAACTGTCCTGATGCTTTAAACGCCGAGCATGACTTGGCCACTCTGTTGGAGGTGTTGGATTGCTGGCTACACTTGACTGACTATAGTTCATTCCTTCATATGCCTCTTCACAATATAAAACTTAAGTTAAAATTGGTGAGTAAAATGTCTGACAAATTAGAGAGAGATATTAAATTACCAATCTCATCTAATAGACCTTGATCTCGTAGCCACTCGGTATATACTTTGACCGTATCAGTCCTGAAGATATCCTTCAATTTTGCAACCATGTATACATGAATGAATTGGATATAACAATGAATTAATTAAGATACAGTTATGGACAAGAGTGTATAAATTTCACTTACCTTTGCCTTCGCCCATTTCATGCAGTTCTTCAAGCCATGACTTGTATTCATCAACTGGCTTATTTGTGAAGTCTTCATGAAATGCTGTACCTGGTGGTACTTTCTTTGGTGTTATGTTTATAGTCAGGTCGGTAATTTTAGTCCGGCTTAGAACTAATCTAACTTCGCACTCCTCATCGTGTTGTACTATCATATTACATGCATGTACCTCTTTTTCAATCTCTATTAGTTTTATAATATTTTTACGTTCTCGTTTCTTATAGTATAAGAAATCCCTCAAAGAGTACCCAAAACATCCTTTCATTGTTAGCAAGTTTCCAAAGGTGAGATCGATCCTTCTTATTTCCATTTTAATATAATCCTTTTCCTTTGGTGCCCCTTGGAGGTCAATATACACAGACCACATTTCTTCTTGTTCTGGCGTCAAATCAACCCTGACATATGTTGATTAATGGAAAGAATATGAATATAATTGCGAGCATGATAAAAATGAAAGAAAAAAACAATGTACTTATTTCAATAGTGCATATATACTGAAAAATCAAGCCTCTAAGTTTGAAAAAATAAAAGCAAGGCTAAATCCTTGATTTCTGAACAGGAAGAAAATCAATAGTTTCAACGATCCTATTCTGAACAAGAATGAAGGATGCTGGGTGTGACCAGTGTCAGTGGTTACGTACATATTTTGCGACTCATCAAATGGCTTGAAACCCTCTGATTTTGCACTGATATTAGAGTATTGACGGTCGTCGTCGTCTGAGTCGGTGTGGTCGGAGGAAGCATGGTGACTCGGCGTCCTCTCCTCGTCGGCGAAAAGCGACGCCAAGGCCCTGCGACCACGATTCATCGTATTGTTTGCTCCCGGTGGCCTCATGTATGCTGGGGTCGCCGAGGATGGATGACTCCATGCCGTCACCGATGATGGATGACTCCGCGCCGTCTTTGAGGATGGATGACTCCGCCCCGTCTCTGTTGTCCCTTGATCTGTCGGGGAGGTCTCCATTTCCTTCCCTTGTAAACCCTAACTGGCGGGTGCTTAGTCTGGGGAATAGATTAGTGGCGACGCTAATTGCGATTTGGAGTGACAAGTCGAGAAGGGACGGAGATATCAGGGAGGCCGAAAAAGTTTCGGGACACAATGCGCGGGAAAAATTGGCCGGGGAGAAAGGTAGCCCAAAATTTTTGACCTCTTTAATTTTGAAATTTCATTGAAAAAATTGACAGGGGAGAAAAGCAGCCCAAAATTTCCATTTATTTTTCATTAAATCAAAATTTAATCACATTAATAGGTAAACTAGTTCTAAAAATTTCACAAATGCACACAACATAATGGGAGGCCTCCATAATCATCCCAAAAAAGTTGCAAATGATTCGGAGAAAGTCATACTACACATTCCCCACAAGGATGAATATCTCTTGTTGAGTGACAAGGGTATGTGTGAGCGATGGATGACTTTGTGAGGATGTGCATCACCACTTTATCAGATTGATTTGAAATTTTTGGTACAACATTATACATCACAATGAAGTGTCTATGCAAGTTTTCAGAATTTTCTACTTAACTTAGGGCTTTTCCCATTTATTTTTCATTAAATCAAACTTTAATCAGATTAATAGGTAAACTAGTTCTAAAAATTTCACAAATGCACACAACATAATGGGAGACCTCCATAAGAATCCCAAAAAAGTTTCAAATGATTCGGAGAAAGTCGTACTACACATTCCCCACAAGGATGAACATCTCTTGTTGAGTGACAAGGGTATGTGTGAGCGATGGATGACTTTGTGAGGATGTGCATGACAACTTTATTAGATTGATTTGAAATTTTTTGTACAACATTATACATCACAATGAAGGGTCTATGCAAGTTTTCAGATTTTTCTACTTAACTTAGGGCTTTTTCCCATTTAGTTTTCATTAAATCAAACTTTAATCAGATTAATAGGTAAACTAGTTCTAAAAATTTCACAAATGCACACAACATAATGGGAGGCCTCCATATCATCCCAAAAAAGTTTCAAATGATTCGGAGAAAGTCGTACTATACATTCCCCACAAGGATGAACATCTCTTGTGGAGTGACAAGGGTATGTGTGAGCAATGGATGACTTTGTAGTAGTATATAGTAGTAGTATATAGAAGTAGTATATAGTAGTAGTATATAATTGATGAGACTTGGTATTCATGACTTTTCTATTTGAAAGGTTTTAGGATTTCAAAACAAGGTTTAAGATGTCATTGTTACGAAATTCAAAGTTTCATTCATTAAATCTTTCGCAAATGCAAAATTTCCCCATTTTGGACGCCAGTTACACCTGTAACGCCGCCGGCCCTTCTTCTTCCCCCGCATCCTATCCACCACCGCCACGTCTCCTTCACCCCACAGCCTCTCTACCACCACCGCTTCCCTTCACCTCATCCCCACCTCCACCGCCGCATCCTCGCAGTACGGACTTCCTCCCCACATCCACCACCCCATCCTTGCCGTTCCTAGGTTAGGGTTTTGCCTCCGCTCCGCCACCTGCAATCCTCTCCACCGTCGCCGCCTACACTGATGACGAGGCCAGAGAGGTGCCACTGCCAAAGGGAGGCAGGTACCGGGAGGTTCGCCCCTTCCTCCTCTGCACGGGTCATCAAGAAGAATGGCGTGGCCGCCGCCTCAGCGAGGAAGAAGGGCGTAGCCGCCTCCTCCGCGCTGGCGAGGAAGGGCGTGGCCGCCTCCTCCGCGCCGGCAAGGAAGGGCCGCCTCATCCACGTCGGCGAGGAACAAGTCCTCGGCGGGGATAAAGGAGGAGCCCCTGGAGCACAGTGCCTCCATCGACACCACCAGCAACGGCTCCGTCGACACCACCAGCAGAGGCTACGTCATGGGCCAATGCCGCAACTGATGAGAGGGAAAACACCTCTACCATTACTGGCTTCATGGAGGTGACAAGTGCCCTCCAAGTGCTGGGGAACATCCCACCAACGCCGGCACCACCACCAGCAGGGTAATAACATAAATTTTCTGATTTTGTCGATCTCAATTTAATTGTATTCATGAAATGTGTTTACTTCTCAATTGATTTTCCAATCTTGTTTAAATGAACAATCCAATGTAGTAGTAGTAATATGATTTAGCCTTCTTGCTTAAATGAACAATCCAGTGAACAATCTTGATTTTCAGTGGATAGTGAAGTAAACATTTCTGTGAACTTTTAATCATGCTATTAATCATGATGCTAATATGTATGATATTAGCTTTTTTTCTTTGCAAGTTTCAGTTCTCTGTGAGTAGCTACAATCTTGTTTACATGAACTAGTACTTACTATTACTACTATGAATGTGCTTTGAAACTGTCAATGTGATAATATTCTGAATGTAGCTCTTTGGTTTCATATATGTAGGCACTAGTGAATAACCTCACCCTCATGGAGGCCCTGGATGCAGTGGTTACTAAACCAATAATGAACAAGCTCAGAGCTCTGCAGTGGACTGTCGACGACATCAAGGAAAAGGTAGAGAAGGCGGTAGAAGATGCTGAGGAGGCCAAGACCATTGCCCAGAAGACGGCAACAGCAGTTGGTGGATAGCGCCATGCCTCCGAAGCACTAGGAAGTGAACCGATGTCACTTTAGCTATACAAATATGTATGATCAAGTTGGTAGACATGTTAAGCACTTTAATTTAGCTGTGTAGTAGTGGTGAAGACAATCTAGCCTCTATGGTTGTACAAATAATGGTTGTGATGAAGCCAATTTGCCTATATTATATATCTATATTGTTGCTATTATCAAACTGTTATCAAGTTTGTTAAAACACTGTCAAGTTTGTTTGCATATGGATGAGAAGGGAAAAGGATCAGAAAAAGGAAAAAATGAAAGAAAGGCAAAAAAAAGGTACTAGTGAAGGCTCGACCCCTAGACCTCCAGAGTCAAAGGTAGAACAGCCTTCCATTGCACTAAGTGTTTGTGAGTTCAAAAGGGATACTCCAACATTCCTTATGAGGAGTTAGTAATTCTTTGTTTTACATATTATAAAAACACATTTTCAGAGCAGTAAATGACCTCAGATGAAAATGGCGTAGCAAGGAAAGTTGCTAGGTTCATCAAGATGTACAACTTGTAGTCATGGTGTTTTTTCATGTGACTTAGTTTTTCCAAGCCAGACCCTAGACATAAAAGCTCGTGTTCACATTATATGGTTGTATCGAAATTGACCAAAATAAATTTAATTTAATTTAAAATATAATGAAGCTAATCTGTGTTATTTTTTTCTAAATTTGACCAAATTTTTTTTTGACCAAAGTCTACCCACGAAACCGGTTTGAACCTGACCCATTAGCAGGCCTACGCGCACATCTCTCACACATGTCGTTTATACATGCATGAAATCAGGAGCAGCGGTTTCACTTCCTACGTCTCGCCCCTTCGTCTCCCCGGTCCCCAATAGCAATAGTCACTTCCACTTCCGCCGCATCCTCGACCCCGTCGCCTCCACCGACGCATCCTCGCCCCGTCTCCTCCTCCACCGCCGCATCCTCACCTCCACCACCGCATCCTCACCCTCCTCACATCCACCGCTGCATCCTCGCCCTCGTTCGCTCACATGGCCGGTGCAACCTCCTCCGTAGACAGCTCGCCATTCCCTGCCGCCATTGGGGCAACTCCGGCAGGGAAGCACGAGTCGCCAAAGCGGAAGCGCGACAGGAGGGGAAGGATCCTGCTGCCGGAGAACCGGCCGAGGACCACTACATCAGCGCAAAAGGAAGCGGTGGCGATTCCCGATGTGCCTCCTGGCTTCCAGGAACAACACCGCCAGAGGCATCCCGTCCAGGCGCAGGAGCTGCATCCCGTACAGGCGCAGGAGGTCCTCCCCCAAAGGTTAGGGTTTTCTTTTGTTAAATTCATTAACTGACTAGATATAGTATGTTTTGAATTGATTGAGATTGATTTAGCACTTCCAATCAGCGGCTATTGATTTATTTGCAATCAGTGGCTCGGCCTAGATTTAGTATGTTTCAAATGTTTTCCAATCAGTGGCTCTCGGCCTATCTGTTAATTCCAATCATTGAGTAGCTGTGAGTAATGAATTGCCTTGCTGGGTTTACATTTGAGATATTTTTACTTGTGATTATTGCACTATATATTGGGCGGATAACCTGTGTTGTTTCTGTGAGCATATAACCTGTAGAACTTGTGATCTTACTGTTGTGTACTAATCTTGATTACTGATATATTCCTAGTTACTTCTATATTTTCTAGGCTCTTAATTCTTACTGTTGTGTACTTCTATCTTACTGTTATTTTGGTAAGATTGTCTGTCACTTTTGTCAAGGATCTTTGATCATCAACTAAGTTTGAGAGCAAATATGATAAACATATTTATGTGTTTAATCTGCCTTCTTCTAACAGCCAATCGTAACTTTGTTTTTGCAATGAAGAAAGCTGGTTCCCCCTACGTGTTCAAAATCAACGAGAAGATGACAGTCCATTGCACATTTTCTCATGACAGCGATGAGGAGACAAAGGATTGGCCGTGGCCTAGGTCCAAGGAGGTGACATTGGCTCCTGCACTTAAGATTCCTAATTTGAAATATATATACATATGCTAACGGTCGGACACCTTTGTGCATTGACAGATAAGAAAAAAGGACGAGAACATTCATGTCCTCCTAAAGCGCAAGTATTTCAACAAGCCGTCACCCTCCGGCTCTTCTTCGCCCTCTGTTGGCAATTAACTAGGATAGTGGACTATCAACAAATGCTCAGTAGCTAGGATGGTTGTTCTTATGTAGCATGACTTAAGCACTTGTATAATTAGTTAAGTAGTACTGTGTTAAGCACTCCTTATATATATATATATATATATATATATATATATATATATATATATATATCTTATCTATTTATCTCAGTTGAATATATGGTTGTCGATCTTATTTGGATGTTATATGTTATCTCGGTTGAATATATGGTTGTACCTATTTGGATGTTATATTTGGATCTTATTTTATACATTAGGCTTATAGAAAGGTACATGAAATATAAAACCTAGCCATAATACATGAATATGCAAGTTAAAACCGAGCCATAATATATATGAATATGCAAATTAAAACCACATCAAGAAAAATACATGCCTTAATACAATATGTTTCTGCACTAATAATAAAATAAACTTAAATAAAGAAATCCTCCTCCTCCTCGGGATCGCCAATAGTTGTAGCTACAGGTGCAATGACTCCATCATCAATATATGTTTCTTCATCAACATCATCGTCTTCTGCATCAACAATTGCTGCTTGATCTGGTTCAGGAACAGATTGGGCAATCGCCAGCTGAATAACACTTGAATCTCCAGTAGAACCTTCCAATCCTGTTCTCCTCCAACTTGACAAATCCATACGTTGGCATGCTTCATCACTCATGTCTTGCACACCCACTTCGAGCAAGGATATGTCCATGTCACCGTCATCTTTTTCACTTGATTCTGACATGGCAAACAAATTCCTAGGCTTCGTTGCGACAACAAAACACCAATGAGACTTGTTTGGTATGTCAGCATACAAAATTAGTTCAGTTTGTGTTGCTAATATGTAGGGGTTAGCAGAATATCGAGAACGACTAGTATCGATGTCAACAATCCCATACTGATCCTTCTTATATCCTTTTCCTTTACTCGTAGATGCAGCTGGTACATCGTACCAGCCACATTTAAACAAAATAACTTCTTTTCCCTTCTCGAACTGAAGAGTAATTATTTTTTAATCACTCCATACCATGTCATATTGCCGGTGCTGCCATCACCCTTCACACAAATTCCACTATTTTTCGTGTTCAGCCTTTTCTCTATAGAAGATGTTCGAAACAAGAAACCACTGATAAATCATCTAGTGAACACACGGGCTCGAGGATCCGGTCCTTTAGCAAGTGCATGCAATAAGACGCCATTAATTACGCCTTCCTTAATTTGCTTGGTGATCTACAAAACACACAATGCAAATAATATAATTCAACTACCAATGGATAACATACAAAATTAAATTAATTAACTACTCACTTTCTCCTTAAACCAGTCTATAAATTGCTCGTTGTGTCGTTTTTCAAGGTTTCTTATGCCATCTTCCCTGAGTTTGTCCATATGCTCACTGCTACATTATTGTAACACATATTCAAATATTTAGTAATATATTTATGTAACTCAAACAATAATGATGTAACAAAAATATATATGGAACTTACTCAACCCATTGTCTGGCCTCCTCACAGTTGGTTGCTATGTAGTGCCTCATCTTCAATAACTCTTCTCTGTCAATTACCTCCAAAACAGATCCCTTCTTGCTGTAATCAACATCGCTAAATACACTGAGCCCAGATAGTGGCTCATTTACAGCGGCACTTTCATGACGATCGGCTTGATTCAGTTTGGTATCAACGTCTTCTAAGAAACGAGAGCAAAACGTCAAGCACTCCTCAGAGATATATCCCTCGGCTATCGAGCCTTCAGGATGCGCTTTGTTCCTCACATAGCCTTTCAGTGTACGTAAATATCTTTCAACCGGATACATCCACCTAAAGCTCACAGGACCTCCTAGTTTAGCCTCTTCAGCTAAATGAACCGGCAAATGCATCATGATGTCAAAAAAAGCAGGTGGGAATACCATCTCAAGGCGACAAAGAGTCTCTCCGATGGAACTGCTAAGCTTATCAAGATCTGTTGGCAGTAGCTCCTTTGAACAAATTGCATTGAAGAACCCACTAAGATCAATGAGTGGGACCACAACATCTTCCGGCAAAATGAAGCATACAATCAAAGGTAACAACTTCTGTAGAATAACATGGTAGTCGTGAGTTTTAAGACCAGAAACATTGCAACCATTGACGTCAACACCTCTCTTTATATTGGAGGCAAACCCATCAGGCATCTTCACTCCTTCTAGAAACCTGCATAAAATTTCCTTCTGATCCTTAGATAATGTGTACAAAGCTGGTGGCATAGTATATTTATGATTCTCCATCACAAGATGTTGATCCTTCCTCATACCAATACTTTGCATGTCTAGCCGGGCCTTCTCACTATCCTTACATTTCCCATCAATTTGAAGCAAAGTTCCCAAAATTCTCTCATAGATGTTCTTATCAATGTGCATCACATCCAAATTATGCCTTATAAACAACGAGTCCCAATAAGGCAAGTCAAAGAAAATACTATTATTCCTCCAATTGTGCCATTTTGTTTCTTCTTCACGTTGCTTCCTATTTCTTGTTGCTTTTCCAAAGACCACTTGCTCAAAAGATTCAAACTGTTGCCTCACTTGTTGGCCACTCAATGGCTGAGGAGCCTCCCTATTTTTAGTTCTGTTATTAAAGCTTACCTTGTTCCTGCGCCACCTATGTATCCGTAGCAAAAAGCGAGGATGCCCCATGTAACAATGCTTGGACCCACATTTCAGCCACAAGAAATCTGTGTCCTTATTGCAGTATGGACATGCAAACTTCCCTTTGGTGCTCCAACCAGATAACATTGCATATGCAGAAAAATCATTGATTGTCCAAAGTAGAAGAGCATGAAGCGTAAAATTCTTCTTTACCTTCGCATCCCATGTTCTAACACCATCTTCCCACAACTCCTTTAGCTCATCTATGAGGGTGCGGAAGTATACATCAATATTGTTTCCAGGAGACTTGGGTCCTAGAACCAACATCGACATGATCCAATAAGGTTGTTTCATACACAACCAAGGCAACAAATTGTATGGGATTATGATCACAAGCCAAGTCATGTATGTTGTGCTTATCATCCTGAAGGGATTGAATCCATCCGATGCTAGAGCAAGCCTAACATTACGAGGTTCCTTTGAAAACCACTTGTATTTCTCATCCACATGCTTCCATGCCGGGGAGTCTGCTGGGTGACGCATTCTGCCATCGCTAGGCAATTTTTCCTTGTGCCATGTCATCTCTGTTGACGTGGTCTCCCGCATATATAGTCTCTGCAGATGAGGAATTAGTGGGAAATAACGTAGGATCTTACATGGAAAACGCTTCTTCTTTGGTGTATCACTGGTGTCACTAGTATCGTCATCATCACCACCCTTTGCACCACCTACGACATCATCCTTCCACCTAGATTCACCACATACTAGACATTTATCCTATTTTCATTTTCCTTCCAAAATAGTACACAATCATTCTCACAAGCGTGTATCTTGTCATAGTCCAGACCTAGATCTCGAACTACATTTTGCACTTTCTCCAATGTGTTTGGGACAGATGTAGGATTTTCCTCAAGCAAACGTTACTCATACCATGCATGCACTTAATCTGAAACAATCTCACAATAAAAGAAACCTTAGTAGCCTCCTTGCAGCCTGGATACAATTCCTGTCTTGCCTCCTCTAGTAATTTATATAACTTTTTGGCACGCTCATTTGTCTCTTCGTCTGCACCTTGGATGATGTCCCCATGTACACTAGCCCTGATTAATGCTCCAACCATCTCCTCGCCTTCATCAAGGTCGTTATTACCTCCTTCTCCTTCACCATCATCATCGTCGTCTACTGATCCTCCAAGCTGGCCGCCACCTTGATGATATTCTACTTCTCCGTCTTTGATGAAACCCTCATCAAACCGATTGGTTAGAACATGTCGGTGAATTTCACGTCGTGTTTTGTAGACCATGCAACGACATCTAGCACATGGACACTTTGCAGTTGTTGTCCCAACAAATATGGTGTCCATAAATTTGTTGAACTTCTCTTGCCAAACAGGACCAGACCTGTCCATGCGCATCCAACTTGTCCCATATTGTCGTGACATTATCTTGTACGTGCTCGATCTCCTCCTAGCAAAAATCTGCAAAATGTTAGGTACACAAATATAATCCAAGATTACATACCAATTATGAATATGCATTAAGATGATATGTACATAGATTGGCCATGCACACGCGTACCTAACTTTTGTTGCCGCGCACGTCGATCACCGGCGTACGTCGTCCACCGGCGAAGCAGTGGCGATGTTCTTTCTCTTCGTCGGCCGCTGATCGATGCCCTTGATCGATGTGTCTAGATCGATCGATGGATGGAGTCGCGCACGTCAAGCCGCGAGAGGAACCGCCGTCGACGAAGCTAGAACGGATCGGATGAAGTTCTGCAGGGGGATGAGGAGGATTGATGATGGGCCCGGCCCTTAGTTTTCTATTTACCCAATTAAAGAGGCCAAATATATTACATTTCCTATAGTAGTATATCACAACGACAACCGAGATTTATTTGCAATGAAACACATCTGTGGCAATAGTACACACTTTTGCCTCGCTTATAACACTCATGTTGCAATTAACAACTATCTATGACAACATACCAAATGTGTGGCAATTCTAGCTTTATATTGCATCAGTTTTATTAATCAGTTGCAATAACCAACACCCTAATTGCAATGGTCCTGAGAACTTCTTACAACGTACCAAATGTGTGGCAATTCTAGGTTTATATTGCCAAAGTTGTATTATTCAGTTGCAATAACCAACACCTTAATTGCAGTGGTCGTGAGCAACCTTGCAACCTACCAAGACTGTGGCAATACAATGAATGAATATCAACTATCTACTTTATGTTGCAAGAGCACCAGATAGTTGCAACGCTAATCAATATTAATGCCACGAAATGTCATCATGGAAAACGTGCAAACCTATGGCCACGGTTTATAAAAAAGGGTTGCTATAGGGATAACATATTGCCACGGTTTGGACCAATGTTGCAGAACGTTCCCATTTTACCACAGATTTTTAGGCGTTGCACGGAGGGTAGTGTGGCAATATTGTGCGAGTCTTGTAGTGTGTGCACGGCCCTCACTCATTCACTAGCGCCGTCGTAGCCATCGTGGCCGGTCCACCATCGCCCAGAGAGGGGATGACCGGGAGAGGGTGCCGCTCGGCTGAGGGGCGAAGGGCCAGCGGCCATCGGGTCAGGGAGAAGGAAGAGGGCACTGCTCGGCTTGGGAAAAGGGAGGCAGAGGCGGAGAGGGAGCGAGAGACTAGTGGACAGGGAGATCGAGTGCGGCGGCGGCTTGCAGTGGAGTCCTGTATTTATACGATGAAGGCTATCGGACCTTGCTGACCGCCTTTGGGCCTCGATCATTTTCAATGCAGGGCTTATAACCTTCCCACCACAATATATCAATTTACCAGAGCAGACGTCTTCGAAAAGTAAATAAAAAATGGCTACCTCGGTAAATCGTGGGATTTACCATGATAGACTAAAATAGGATCCCGCCAGGGAGACTGTCGGGGCGACGCTGCGGAAATTCAATGCTGTAGTAGTGCCTGTTAGTCAAGATTATTAGCCGTTGAAATATTACATGTTCGTTTACCAGTTTGTCATACATATAGCATTTATTAAATCAAGCTACCAGATTAGTTAAATATATCAAATAAAGACTAATTATCGGTAGAGATGTGTTTCCATGCAGCCATGATGATAATTAACCTGATAATGTGACTTATTTATTAACAGTGGAGTGTCTCCATGAAGCCATAATAGTAAACAAGTCAAATCATGGTCGACATACTAAAATATTCTGATTGTTTGAGTCAGCGAGTGCATACGTATCGTATGAAAAAAGTATAACTAGATCGGCTATTTTAGCCGATGCCGGATCCATGAGGCACAAACAAGATCTATCTGCTTACTTGTAGCTAAATCTAAGACTAAACAAGCGTAGCCTAACATACTTGACAGTGGGGTCCGAGGATACAACCAATAACAAACATATTAGATTAGATCTACTTATTCTTAAATCAACCACAACTAATCAGATATCTCGAACGCACAATATATAACAATCGCAATGAATAGATTAGCTGATAAGATCATAAATCATTTGTTTTAACAAGTGTAAGCACGAGTGTATTCAAAATGATAGATTTAGATAACATTAAAGTTTAGTCTAATCTGTTGATTTCTTTTGGGCAAGATATTGTTATAATAAATAAACAAAGAACAAACAATATCGATAACTTAATGAATCTATTAGATCATCAATCTAATAGAGCCGATAACTAGCTTGAGTGATTACTCATGTGAGATTGAAACAATGTAGGCTCATAAGTTAAGATTCAAACCGATAACTAGCCCAAATCGAGCTTGTATGATATTAAACAATGCAACCATACAAACGAGACATGAACTGCGGTTATACTTAAAAAGCAAACCGGAGGTCGATCTAGTCGATGCAGCCCTGTTTATCGAAGATTTCGCCGAGATCTACTCTACTCATACTCCTAGGGTTTGGCTAGAGCCGAAAGGGTTTTGTGTTGATTTGTTGGATATCTTTTACAATGGATTAGGCTTTGCTATTTATAGACCATAGCATAAGTTCTAGCCCGACGCGACTACTAAACGAAAATAAGGAAATAAAAGATAGCTTGGGCTCCACTCTTTTCTTTCAACAGAGCCCGACGTGCACATCTCGTTTTAACCGACATATAACATTTCCTTCCACGATCTTTCCTCGGTTGGTTATCTTAGCCGATAATCCGGGTTCACCCAAACAACATCCGTCTGAGTCTGTTACTAGGACCAACCTGTATGTATCTGTACACGTCAAAATACGGTGTCAACAGCTCCATCCAACCCACTGACTATCCGAGTCTGTCACCAGGACCCACATATATACATATCTTGATGAGACAAAGTATGGTGTCAATAGTATCCGTCGAATGCTTGTATACGAATTAGGAGGATTAAATTAATTAAGTTTAAAACTAATTGTAGAAGTCATAGCTAATTCAAGAGATGAATTTTTTTTAAAATTGTCAAATTATGGACTAATTAGACTTCATAGAATTGTCTTGTAAATTAGTCTCAACATGTACAATTAGTTTTATAAATAATATTTATTTAATAAACTAAATTAGTGTCTAAACATTCAATGTGAGGGGAACTGAAGTTTAGTCTATAGAAACCGAACATGCTAGCGTACCTAATTTTTCAGCCCTCACTACTACAGAATTCTTTTGCGTGGCGGCCATTTTTGCTTTTCCACGTGAGCAAAGGCGTCCGCCCTGGCGAGAAAGTCAGGGTAAATCATGGCCTTACCGCGGCGGGCATGTTAGGATGTCCGCCTCGGATAATCAATTTTCCGCGGCGGGCACGTTAGGATGCTCACCTTGGTTAGTCGTTTCAAAAAACATAAAAAGGTCCATGAGCCTGCGAGCGAACCCGTTTCCAAGCATGCCGGTGAGCCCATTCGTAGCCCCGCAATCGCCGCTAGAATCTTTGCGTCGTCGCTCTTGTGGTCCATGGATCTACTCGGTCTGCTAGCCCCTATAGCCAGATCGAGAACACGGCCCATCTCACTAAATCTGAGCACGTTCGACCGTCTCCTCGCCGGATCCATGTGCAGCCGGCCTGCTCCTCGTCGGATCTAGAAAGGGGAGAAAGAAGAGTGACGAACATCAACATGGAAAGAGAGAAGAAGACGGAAAGAGGCATACCTTCGGCCGTCGTGAGGAACCCATGAGCACTGCTAGTACATGCGTGTCATGGCTGCCCCCACGTGGTGCTGGGAGATGAGCACACTGTCGCCGTCAACGTGCGCGGCCCTCGCTCATTCACCGGCTGCCATAGCCATCGTGTCTGGTCCGCCATCGCCAAGAGTGGGGATGGACGGGTGAGGGTGCCGCTCGGCTGAGGGGCAAATGGCCAGCGCCCACTGCGTGGGGGAGAAGGAAGAGGGCGCTGCTCGGCTTGGGGAAAGGGAGGCGGAGGCGGAGAGGGAGAGAGAGACGAGTGGAGAGGGAGATCGAGTGCGGTGGTGGCTCGCGGTGGAGTCATGTATTTATACGATGAAGGCTATCGGACCTTGCTGGCCGCCTTTGGGACTCGATCTTTTTCGATGCGGGGCTTATAACCTTGCCACCACAGTAAATCGATTTACCGGAGCGGACGTCTTCGAAAAATATGTCTGCCACGGTAAATCGATTTACCGCGGCAGACATCCACCTCGGAAAATAGCCTATTTTCCGAGGCGGACGTCTTAATATGCCCGCCGCCACGGTAAATAAAAAATGTCCGCCTTAGTAAATTATGGGATTTATCATGACAGACTAAAATAGGAGCCCGCCATGGAGACCGTCGGGGCGACGCTGCGGAAATTAAATCTTGTAGTAGTGTCTGGCAGTCAAGATTATTAGCCGTTGAAATATTACCCGTTTGTCAGCTCACCAGAGTTACTTTTACTTTTTCCTCTAATAAAAAATATGTTTACTACTCCCTCCGTCCCTAAAAAAATCAATTCCTAGAATCCGTGTCAGTTAATTTTTTTTAACTTTGACTCAGTTTATAGAAAAATATAACAACATCTATGACTTAAAATAAGCACCACTTAAAAAATATGTTCTTAAATAAATCTAATGATACTAGTTTCATATCATAACTTTTAATACTTTATTCTAAAAATTTGGTCAATGTTTAAAAAGTTTGACTTAAGACAAATCTAGAAATCTATTCTTTCAGGGACGGAGGGAGTAGTTCTCAAGTTACTAGGAGTTAGCAAAGTGATCATTGATCAGTTGGTTGGATTTATTATGGTGGAACCTATTCACCCGGATTTAAGTCATCGACTTAGTACGGGTACATGCATTTTTCTAGATTTATTTCAGGATTTAACGTGCTTTGCTTTCAGTCATAAGCGACGTCCCCGTCGATAGTGAGGTGCCTGTTATGACTTCGTGAATATTTACCGATCCAGTCCTTCGAAGGTGCCCATAGATATAGGGTTTACGTACGTATGCTTGTACCATGTAATTCTCAAAAAAAATAGTGGGAGTTAGATTTTGTGGGGTCCATGTTAGAATTGAAAGTAATTAGTTTTCCTTTTTATATTAACATCTTCATGTGAGTTACACTTTAATTTCTCATGCTTAATTTGCTTTAATATAATTTCGTGATGTATCGTCTTTAAAGTTTTGCGCTAGTCAAAATAGGCACCCTCAACCTAGCTTTGAGAATTGAGACCTACACGCTACACGTACTTATAGTCATTGCAACTTGGAAGCTCAAGATCTAATCGAAGATCATGCAAGCCATGTTGAGAGTGCCGAACCCTTTTGGTGCTACTTCTGGTAGATGCCTAGCTAGATGCTCATGTGATGTACTCGAGTAAAAGTATATACTACCCCGTTTTGTCTCTAATTAATTAATTGTCGTTATTGTTTCTAAAAAACATTAATATTTATAGTACATAATTAATATTATTGAAAAGATCTTTTAATCAGTTTTTTAATAAATTTATATAGAAATATAAATATTGTACTAACCGAATCAAATTTACACCTGTCTTCATCAGGTCGTCGATCATCAAAGAGTTTTCCTGACACTGACAGGTGACCGATACTGCTCTTCATTCACAGTACAAATTGTGGGTCGTCTGCGGCTCATCTATCGGGATGGAATGCATGTGTGACATGTGGGAGTGCTCTCCAATGGTGCCTAGCTACTCTACTACGACTCCAGTTGGGTGGAGTACTGCTAGCTAGTAGGATCGAGTAGCCCTCTATATATTTTTCTTGCATTGTCATAGACGATGTCGCCTTGTTAATTATTTTCTGAAATGAATTTACCAAATTAAAGAGATTTGGTATAGCAACGTAATACCGTATGATCAAATTAAAATCAGCACCGGGCCGGGTGTGCACTAGGGTTTGCAGTTCATTTATTTATCTATCTCTGAGCAGTTTCTATCTGATTTGCTTTGCTTTTGAGATGCGGCAAAGTAAAAGTCTTTTTCATCGAGATCTAATACGGATTGCGCCATCGCATACTGTCGCTTGCATGTACGTAGGAGCTAGCAGAGAGCCTATTAACTAGTATATCATATATCTGTATCTGTCATCTGTGAAACTTTGGTAATTTGGCTTTGGAATCTGTGAAAGTAGTGGGGAGATATATATGATGATGCATGCATGATGCTTGGGAGTGACATTTCACACATTTGGTAGCCTGCTAGGGCAAAGGCACAGTGCTAGTGTTTTGCCAAAATGGTTACTACGCCGGCTTCCGCGAAGTTTCCTCTGGCTCCGATCCATCCTACTAAACTTCATTTCGATTTTCGAGAGCAATTACGAAAACTACTCCGCATGCATGCCTGCATGCAGCCAGCAGGGTCCCGCGCGATGCACATGCACATGCATGTTGACGACGTACGGGTGCCGGCCAGTAGTCATACACTCATACATGCACAGCCTACTCCTACGCCAGCAGCGACCCTTTCACAGATCGGAGTCAGCGGAGGGAGCTAGGAGACGAAAGGTGCAGGGCATGGGCGTGATCGAGGGGAGGAAACGGGCCGGTCGGGGTGCAAATAATGGTGCAATTGCATCACGCTACTATACGGCCGGTGGATGCAGCTGGTTGGGGCTCTAGCTGCTAGCGATCGAATATGACGAGAAGTGAGGAATAGTTAACTAGGGAACTTTTGGATCCTTTTATTGAAGAAATTGAAATATATTCTAATAAGTTAATTTATTTTCCTTGGAATTGGACATTTTGTTATTTCCCAAAGCTAGGTCATATATAAGTCTATCTTAAATTCATAGGGTGGGAGAGATGAAAATTGATTCGATCTATATATCACCGTACCATATTTCTACTTTACAACTCATAACATGTTCTTCAAACTCTCTCTTCTCCAGTACAAATACAACAAATAAGTATGTCTCTCCTATATTGAACAATAATATGTACATATAATCTAGATACAACCATATTAACTTAATTAATATATGTCTAAATTATGATTATTAAAATAACTTCAATTCCAAGAATCCAAACGGGCCTTAAAGTCATTTTTGAAGTATAAAAATTTAATGAGTGTGGGCATAAAAGGGTCAAGATGTTCTCTTCTTCTGTAAAATTTGAATCGAAACAAGTCAGTGTGATGGTTCCGATCATAGAAACATGTTTAGGCAAGTAAAATACTATAATTTATTAGCATAAAAAATGTGACAAACATGGTCATAGAAAATTTAAGTTTCACAGTTTTCATCTATAATTTGGAATAGATAGTCACTTTCAACAAGTATAAATTCCCCTATGAGGCTACATATATATAGAAACCAATAGTTTTGTTGTAGCCCCGTGTCATCCAAGCTTTAAACTCTCTTTTCCTATGGCGGTGGTCACAAAGACTTGTTTGAATTCAAATTTTAAGAATAATATAATGATATGACATTTTCTTGCTTGCATTTGTAGGATTTTATACTCGAAAACGATTCACACAATTATCCCCTCAAATTAAAGTGTACATTTATGAATTTATTTTTTTTAAAAAAAATCCATAATGGATCTGAAATAATGCATAAAAAATTCAGCACTCTATGGCGAAAAATGTTTCTCATTTCGATGATCCAGCTGTGAAGAACTATTTTGCGAATAAATGAATAGAATTGGATGGGAATGCATGCATATGCATCCATGTGAAGGGTGGGGGTATCTTTTTTTGACCTTGTCACAGGGAGGTTTGTTTAATTTTCTATGCTCTATGAAGAAGAAATATAGGGTATCATACACCAGTTTCTAAACTTTGAAGCTGATGGCGCTATAGGTATATATGCAATGGGTGTTATAGGTACACCGTTACATGAAAAATTCACCACTACCGGGGATATTCTTGTTTTGTAGCAGTTGTTGTTAGATTTAATTGGATTTGATAAATTATACATCTAGCAATTAAATCAATAGAAATTTCAAGACTCATAGGATTAATGCTAGGTGAAACTTAGGACGTGTTAGTAGCCATTAGTAGGATGTCTTAAGGAGAGTTAGTGGTTGTTTAGTGAGTTACTAGTAACAGATAATTGAATTGTCAGTTACTTGTAACTAATATAGTCATAATGTCATTATCAACCAGGTTTATTAGTGAGTTACTAGTAACGGCCAATTTATTTGTCAGTTAGCAGTAACATACATGGTGTTCATGACTATTAAGAATCACGGCACCTATCTCTTCATGTCCCTGGAAAGCTACATAAGGCGGCGCTCTTATCTTGTCCTCATGCGCATGACAAAACCATGTATCCCCAAACCATTTTGAGTTGCTCTTTATCATTCCCCGTTCCGATTCCTGCACGCACAGAAATAAAGAGAGCAGGCCTCCGAAACGGGCGCTGTTCATGAGTTCATCTGCTCGGGTTAAGATCGACAATTAGGTTTGAGGAGCGTCTTCGTGACTGCTCGTATCTGAGCTCCGTCGTCTTCTTCCAGGCGTGAACGCCTCCATCTCCGCTGTTGTCGTCTTCTCTTCCCGGCGAACACACGAATTATATTGAGGGATGACACTACGATTCTCTTCTTGCATCGACTATGGTCCACTACTTCAAGCAAATCACGATGTCTCGTGAGAATGGAGTACCAATGCCTTATGCACTAGTCGTTCCGAAGGGTACAACTGTTTCCTAGTTTTTGTCAATTTCATTTTGTGCATCTCGTTCATGATGATCATAACTAAAAGCAGCAATATCACACACATGCACATATTATTTGTCACAAATATGTTATGATTTTTCTAAATTAAATTAAACATGAAAATGTCTAATTTCTTAACAGTGGTGCCATCCAACCGTATTCACACCGTGAATGGCCACAAGTAACTTGGCTCCATAATTATCGATCTAGATGAGTATGGAGGCGCATGCAAAGAATGAACCCAAAAACTAAAGACACTTTAGAGTAAATGTAGGTTAGCCATGGGACAATCTAAGTTTCCTCAGCTGGAACCATCAAACCGTCTTACAGAGAGTGTCGTTCTGGTCTTTACAAAGAACATAGGTGGACAAAGGTAAAAGATTCAGCTTCTTCACATCCGAAACCCTCCCTTCATCTCATTAATAACCAGTTTTCTACTGCCCCCTTCCTTTTAGATAAGGCTTACTCGATACATGCTAGAGCCTGCACAATGACTAATTAGTGGTTGTTCCTATCTCTGCCTTTTATTTCCATATGGGTGTTTTGCTGCCAGCTTCCTGATCCTCTCCACCAACGATGGCTCAAGATCCAGTAGTGTAGTGTGTTGTGATTTTTCCTGAATTGAATTCATGAAGTGTATTCAGTACGTAGTTATTTGTTAAAGAGTTAATAAAACAAGACTTTTTATATGAGATGGAATTCTGACATTGTAAGCTTTCAATAGATTTCTCCACTTGTCCTGAGCCATGCATGAAACAGTATTAGAGTATGATGTTAGTCAACACCATCTCAGAATGAATTTACTTCATTGTGCAATGTATCACTAATCTACTTTACCTTAAGATTTACTGATGTCCTGATTGAGGTTTTGAAAAAAATCTGCTTCAATTTGGTCCATGCCCGAACACCAAATTTAGAGACACCTTGTACCAATCTCTCCACTTGTTTAGCAGTCCACCGGCTATTATTTTTCCTCCGTGTGTACTCCCTACTACTAACATGTCTTTCGAAGAACGTCGGGTTCTGTCAAACAACCAAAAGTCATGTAAAATTTCTCCACTGATGTGTGATAGGCTAAGAAAGAATCTAAATACAAAAGAGGGTGCAATGAAAATATTAAACTTAAATTCACAGTGATGTGGCCGCTCCGCCCCGTCCACCCTAAATATACAGGTAAGGCTTGCCGGCGTCATCGTCCTCGCCCCCACCTCTGCCCCTGCCCCTGCCCCCACCACCGGTGGTCGGAGGCAAACCACCTAGCTGTATGCCGCTCACAACCACAGCACCTCGCTCGGCTACACGACAAACTCCGGCAAGGCGTGGGTGTGGGCATGGGCGCCGTGGCTGCTTCATGGGACCAAGGGCCGTGTGGTCGCGCCCTAGCTAGCCACCAAGCCTGACCAGGTGCGATAGACTTTGCGGAGGAAGGAGAGGAGAGCCAAATGATCCACGCTGCGTCGCTCTAGACGTCCACAGTCCACGGACGTGTCTACCCGACAACGTGGGCCGGGTGAGCCCCGCCTCCAACCTTGCCATGATCCGCTTCCTGCAACATTAGGTACTTTGGCCCCCGTTTGGTAGGGCTCCTACTGGGGAAATAAAAATAGCTTATGTGAACCGTGTTTTAAACAATGATTGTGTCAAAGAAGGTGGAGTTGATAGAAACCCTATCAAACAGGGCAAAATTGTTTCCAATCGCCGATGGATATGCCAGCGAGCCGGACGCTTGCTGGGGCCACCGCATGTAATCATGCACTGTTGGCTAGCTTGCTGAAACAGAAACACCACCTCAGCTCAATGCTGGACAAGTAAAGTAGGCTAGACCGCTAGGGCTAGGCTAGGGTAGTTTGGTCGTTTTCTTGCAACTGCTATATATAGCTGTGACATAGACTAATAGAATATGCTAAATAAAATGCATTGCATCATATAGAAGATAGAAAAAAAATATAAAGCAGTGACAAAGAAGGAAAATGTACGGTAAATTTTCAATGACGCGCGTAAAGGATAACTATAAATTTCAATCAGCAATAGCATATAAGGAATTTTATTTTTCTCATAAACTTTTGTGTGCCTACCCATGTAGACGTACTTCTCTTCCGAGTTCCTCTTCGGCCAGTACTCATCCTACGTTCTGTCTGCTGCCACGAAGAAATAGATCTTCAATAACCAGTCAGCATGTTCAAAGTTTATTTACAAGTGCAAAAATCTACTAGCTAGGTATAGTTAAAGTTAGGCATCTCAGTATCTATTTTGGTAAATTCCATAACCGCATACCTGATGATGGGCATTTGTGACCAGCAAAGGAGATGGCTGAACCAAATCACCTGCAGGAGAAGCACATGCTGCGCTGTAAATATTTTTTCCAAACCATAGATAATTAATGTGAATTATTGGCATGTGTAGGCCGGGAACCTTAGGAGTTGACAGTAACAGCTAAACATATATTGCCTACCTGATAAGCAGTCATTTAGGTTTGACTCATCTTGGGGCCCTTCCAGAATCTGTAGGATCCACAGGTCATCATCCTCCTCATCGCATGCTCGGTAATTATCCATCTGTAAGAAACACATAGCTAGCGTCAATAATATTGATTTCCCTGATACTTTCTTTCTTTTTTACAACAAATATATGAAACTGTACTGACGCGTTGATGACAGACTTTGTGAGTCTGTTTGTTTGATGAAGATAATTGTAGAATTGTGCTGTCACAAATTAAACATGAACCTTCTCCAGGTAAACTGCTTTAGGAAGATATGGCTATCTATTCTCAAGAATTTGGACGTCAAGGTGGTCCAACTGAAAGAATTCTGGACCCTGATTCGTGTAGGAATGTTTTTGAGAGTTTGAGAGATACTACGTACTACTGCGCTCTGGGATAAGAAATACTGAGCTGCAGATCCGGCCTCGTACCTGTAGTGTAGTCCGCAAAGAAATTAAAGCTGGAGATCGCCTGCTGCTCCTTCCGAGAAACGCTCTGTGGTCGGGGAAGAAACCATGGAGAGAACGAAATCAGAAGTTGACAGAAGTAACAACAGCGTTTGAGTAAATAAATCAGAAAGGTGCCAGAAGTACCTACCAGCGTTGTGGTGACTGATGGTGAGGAGTCCAGAGGAGCGAGAAGAGAGCCTAGAGGGAGAAAGATCGAGAGAGCGCGGACAAAAGGAGGAGACCGGTGCGATGGACCAAGAAAAGGAGACCGACGAGAGAGCTAAGGCTGCTTGCTTGTTAGTATATATAAAGAGGCCGAAGAGAGAGATCTAGAGAGAGAGAGAGAGCGAAGGAAGACGGACTTGAGCTTGACTGTTGCTGCTGAGGTGAGATAGTGGGAGGAGTCCACCGATGCCACTTTTCATTATGTATATATGGCAGACGTCTATTGATGTCGAATTTTCATTATGCATGATAACAATCGCTAAAATTGTATTAACATAAAGAATTTTAAAGAAAACTAATAACTGAAGTGAGGTGTGTAAAAATAATTTAATTAGCTTCTTTGTACGACATGACGTTTAGTCCTTTTTTCAACCATAGAATAGATTTGAGCTGACCAATTGGCCGGTTGTTTTTAGGGTGGAATGATCAAATATATCATACACAATACAAATTAAGTCTTGAATATGTTTTGCTAATAAAACCTGGCAAATGAATGAACTTCGAATTTGCTTAATTTTATTATGAGCCGGACCTCTAATCACTATTTTAAAAGTGAGTTAAATTATATCATAATTCAAAGATCTACAAAGAAAGAGTTAAATGATGGTATGACAAGAGACTCAAGAAGAAGGAGTTTGCACCCGGAGATAAGTTATTACTTTTTAATTCCAGGGTAAAGCGCGCTCTTCAGACACGGAAAACTACGAAGCAAATGGGAAGGTCCATATAAGGTAATTAATTCGTCATCCCACGGAGCAATCACACTTCAAAACGATGAAGGTACGTTATTCAAGGTAAATGACCAACGTCTCAAACTATTTTTGGAACCCAATAAAGAATTAGAAGAAATAAACATAATTAATTTCTATCTTTTAAGTGAATTTTGAGGCCCAATCGCTTTAATTTTGCATTTTTGGCCATGCATATGTTTTTCGGATAGTAGAACCTTCTAGAAACGAGTGTGCAAAGGAGGCCCGGCAGCAGAGGCCTGGCCAGGACAGGCGCCCTAGGGCACAAGGCGGCCGCCCTACCCCTGCCACCTCTCGTCGCCGCCTTTTACAGTCTCGAACCTTCTAGGTCCCTCTACTCGATAAACCTTGTGGAACACTTATCCAACCATTTCACCGCGAGATATGCTCCGTAGATGTTTCTAGATGCCATTTTCACCCCTATATAATCAACCCCTGACATCAGCCATCATCATCATTTAATCATTTCTTTAGCTTTCGTCTAAGCGCTTGCTAGATCTCCTTGCTCCCATGGCCAGCAGCAGCAACTCCGATAGGAGGGTAATCCCCTACGGATTAACCTCAACCAAGTTCCACAAGAAGATCCAAACTCCAGAGCTCTAGTTATAGTCCATGATGCTCGCCCGCTTGCAACCTTTCCTCCAAAGCATGCAACATAGCTACAACAAATCCTACTACGCTCAACCTGTCCTCACTGCGCCACCGCAACCGCTCCTGCTCAAGGGACCGAATAAGGATCCTGTTGTCAAGGTGCCTGCCGGAACCAAGATCCTCCCACCGAAGCCCAAGGAAAGGATCGCGGGAGTGAAGACCAACCGAAGAGAACTCACTAGTGTCAAGTACACTACAGAAGAAGAACGTCCCTACTTCGAGGGGATTCGTGCATCAAAAGTCAGATTTGTGCCGCCAAAGGACGCCCCGAAGCAATCTCTCAACTCTTTCGAGTCATCTCCAAAGCATCATAGAACCATAGCTGATCTAGAGAAAGATTTCCATAGTAGGGATGACACGATCATTAATCTCCAAACCTCTATAGGCTTTCTCTCTAGGCAGGTCACGAACATGAACACTATCACTGAGAGCCTTAGGCGTGATATGACTAGGCTTGATGAGAGAATGAAGATCTTAGAGCGTCACTGAGCGCATTAGCGAGTTATACAATTGATGAGGCAAGCATAGATTTATCATTAGTTAAGAGATCGGTTTGATTTTATTCATCCTATTAAATGCCGCAAATGAGATTGAATAAAGATAATTTTTTCTATTATTGTACCTCGCTTGTCTCCACTTCATTCTTTATGCAAGAGAACAAGAAACGAGTATGGGGGAGACCCCCCATGACGAAACGAACAAAGTTAACTGCAACGATAAAAAATTTCGGAAACAAACAATGTAACAACTCTGCACGACAAAGCAGAGGACAAGGGGCCACCCTAGCTAGGCGGCCGCCCCACTCCCTAGGGCGCTCACCTTGGGTAGGGCACCCCCCACTTCGCCCTTCGACCACGGTTAAGTTTGCACTCTGCACGTTATATATTTTATTATTTTTTATACATATCCTCAATTTCGATTCGTGCAGTGAATTTCCATAAAAAACTCTTTAAACATGATAAAATAAAAATATGAACATTTTTAATCATCCTCGTAAAATAGACTCACTTTATGAAGCTTCCTGGATTCCTGCTATTGTTGGGAATTTATTTAGAGACTCCATGTTACTTAAGTCGTTGTGGAATGTGAGATGGTAGAATATCAGAACTTGATTCTTGGTAATTTTTGTCACTTGGAGAATTTCTTTAGAAATAAAATAGCTACCATCCTCTATGGTTTTATACATACCAATCAACAAAGCCAACCACTTATCATCATAGTTCAAGAGCTACTTGCTTTGTATTGAGTTTGTTCAAACCGAGTAGACCCTTGTTGAGAGTTTTATCATGCTCCGAAGATCAAGAACTTTCTTGTCAAAATATAAAAGATTCACTCTTTCGAAGTATTATTGCATTAGAGGCATGGGCTATGCAAAAGTATGAAATTCGAGGAAATAAAAAGGGGCAAGTTCTTGACAACCTCGCGAAAAAATGGACATGTGTCCGACAGTAGAATTAGGGGTACTTCGGCACCCACCTAAAAAAAGATAGAGAGAGAATGATAGCCCATGGTTCCTCTAATAGCAATATGCCAGCAAGAGATGACAAAGTTTCAAAAAATATCAAAAGTCTTGATCTAAGAGTATGGCATTCCTCTCCTCGGATCCCGTTTTGAGCAGGAAATACATGCAAAGTAAATATGCCATATCTACCTATACTCTTTAAGCTTAAAAAGAAATTTGTTTACAAGGCAATGATCCACCATACCTCAGTGAGATCGGCAAATACTACATATATGAGCGATCTAAGAGCACCACCGTGAGGAAATAGTTAAGCTAAGTTTTCTTTTCAAAATCTACAAAAACTCCAAGTGACAGGATTGAAATAAGAAAGGGTCTCTACTTCTAGCTACTCCATTCCTCAACCGCTCATAGTCATATGGTGGACACTACTAAACTCTCGTAGTACAGGTATAAAGGGAAGATTCTACTGTTGATGTATAAACCTTAAGCTTATGTTTTAACCATCCTTTTCTCGAGGACGAGTAAAAGCCAAAGTATGGGGGGCGCTTGTTGAGACTCCTTAAGTATCAATTTTAAGTGTCAACTAAGCATGAGAAAGGATATATTTGCAACATACCACCTAGACATAGGGTTTTAACTGACAGAATTGCACGAGTTTTGGGTTTATCTCTTTCTACAGGCAGACAACTGCAAAATACCAAAAGAGGTCCATAAGTGAAGGACCGGAAACGGCGACCAGACGGGGGGGGGGGGTGAATGGGAGCCAAATAAAAATTCCTTTAGGAAGATCTTGATCCTTGTCCGAAGCATGACCCAAAGAAAGAACTAGACTCACGATCCACAAGTGGGTGGATGTTTTAGGAGATGTCCTAGGAACACATCGGAGCTAGCCATGAAACCGGAGAACCAAACCGCAACAGAAACGGAAAAAGACAGCAACCAACAGGGGCTCCGAACTACTTCAGTCAAGACCTCCGGACCAATGGAACTGGTCCGGAGCCTTTGGTCCAGTACTTACCAAGGCACCTCCGGACTAGTCCGACGGTCACCTTTGGAAGCCCGACGCCCACACAGAAAAACAAGCAGGGAGTGCCCAAGCTCCGGACTCTGGTCCGACGCTCACTGTTGAACTATGGAGAGTAGTCCGGTGGTCACTCCAGTCTCTGCGCAAACCACCACAGTAAACTCCCCTGCTCCGGACACCTGGTCCGACGCGTGGCCGATTTCCTCAGCAGAGCCACCGGACTATTCGCCTATAGTCCGGAGCTTAAAAGCTGGGTGGTCCAGAGGGTAGTCCGACGCCCCTAGTTGCTTGACATAGGAAAATTCAAGACCACCAGACCATGTGCTATGGTCCGGAGCTTAGGGTAAGTCGTCCGGAGAGTGGTCCGACGCTTACAAACAGAAAAGCTGAAGCCCGCAAAAAACGATTTCACTCCGCCAAATCTTCCCAAAACTCAACCAAACGAACTCCAACTGCAACCAAACTTTGTAGGCATGATCCTTGTGCAGTTGGGGAGCTATCCCGAAGAAATCATCGCTCAATTTGGAGAGGATAAACAGGAACACTCGGATTTTGGGGAGAAAAGGCAAAACGAAGAACGACGCAAAGAAATCACCTGATCTACGCACTCGTGAGGTTTGAGGTGAATTCCTTTAGTGCAAAGATGCTCCTCACAAATACGAACAACTTGGCTCAAGTGGATTTTGCAAAGCTACTCTCAACAAAGAGAAATCAACTCAGGAAAAAGAGAGAGCAAAAGCAAAATGCGAAGAACACAAGCAACCGGGGAGACTCGATCAAGAAAGTAACCGTGCCATGGCACTCGGAGAGTCGGGCCTCCGATTCCCACCAAAAGAATCGAGTTCTTATAGAGGTTGGTGAAATCAACCTAGGGATCTCATGAACTAGAGAGAGGGTAGAGAGAGAGTTGGGGCAAATGATTAGGGTTCAAGAGATGGGATGAGGATACCCCTTCATCCCCTATTTAACGAGGCTTTGGCTATTTCCCAAAGACCCCTCTAGATACAAGACTGAATTACCTAGCCCTAAGACATTGTAATCCAAGTCGGTAACTCTCAGCCACTCATTTGAATGGACGGCCCCGCTTCTTGCGGGAGTTGTCGTCGCCTTGACGCAACCTCCAGGATTCCGCCACGTGTCATCCCCGCTTCCTCGGAAGCTCCGCCTAGGTTTTGAGGCCCAAACCCAGGAAACCCGCCACCGGTAGCTTTGGGCTCAACTACCGAACCCCGAGTTTTGAGGCCCAAACTCGGAAACCGTCCTCGGATGGTTTTGAGGCCCAAACCACCAAACCGCTCGACTCGAGCCACTTGTTCTCTCCCGGTCGAACTACGAGTCCCATGAGCCTCCGCTCGACCCACTCGTCCGCCATCTTGACTTGGTCAACTCGGTCTACCTCCATGTCTTGTCGCACTCGCCGGTGCCAAGTACTAGCCACCACAGCTAGTCCGCCGGCGCCCATGGTCCCTCGGTCCGAGCCCCACTTCCGCCCTTCACCGCTCTCAGTCCATCGACACAGCAAGCCTCTACTCGACCTTCTCCACGCCATTGACCACTGTCACTAGGCATAGCACCTGCACACCACAAGCCGATAGACAGGCACACATTTGCTTTTGCAAAGAGGTTAGTTCAAGCCACTCAAACCGAACCGCTCAAGTGTTGGGCAATCACTCATCACAAAACTAAACTACATGGGTACTTATCCACCATGTGTTCGCAATAAGTAAGGATTACATAGACACATAACACCTTTGTACGAAAAAGAACAATCTAGAAGACCCCAGAAGAACCCCCCTGGAGGGAGGGGCCCACCCCCCTAGGGCGGTCACCCAGGGGCAAGGACCAATGAGGCTCCACCTCGTGGATTAGGGTCCCACCGCCATTGAGGATCAATCTAAACCATACAATTAAGTCAGTTTGATCCAACAACCGACGTTCATTTGAGGCGGCTATATAAGCAAGACCCCTGGCTCCCTGGCAAGAGCAATCCATTATTCATTATCATATTTTCTAGAGAGGATTCGCCTGAGAGGGTCCCTTATGGATATACTCTCTAGTGCTTAGCATTCAAGAGAAACTATCTTTAGTTTCTATGTGAGATTAGAGTTTACTCTTCTAGATTGAGAGAGATAGAATGGAGGTGTAGATTGGAGGAAACCCGGCCTGTTGTTGTCTCCTCTCCAGTTTGTACCTACGGGATCAAGTTCCTAACCCGAGGCCTTCTCCTAGGATTCTTCAGTATTTTGACTTCTAATTCTAGTAAGTTCTCTGTTTTATTGTTCTTTGGTTTGTAAGTTTATTTTATTCTCTTCGCGTATAGAGTAGGGTAATCATCTCTAGCGTAAACATGGTGTTTGGGCTAGGATACTCATAGATATCCCCTGTCTAGCGGGATCGGTGGTAGTAGCACGGAACATGACAATTCTATTGTTACCTTTGGATCACACAATCCCGTTAGAAGGATCAGTAGGGTTTATATGCCATGGGCTAAGCATCCTCTGTGGTGTCTCTTATCTCAACGGTTCTCCCCAATAGAACAATAGTGCATAGGTTACGATGAGAGTGTTGTCGTGGTCTTCTCTCTATCGCTCACATCAAATCACCTTGTTTGTAGCCTAAAGGATAATAGCAATAGATTTGGTTAGTCAGATGCACGGTTTCTCCCTGCGAAAAAATAAATAACGATCCTTTGGATAACCTCCAGGGTGAAGTGCTCACCGATATCCATGCGCTTGTGGATTATTTCCCAGTGATTCTTCTGTCTACGTTAACAACTATCAGCAGTCAGCCCTTCCCCAAGGGTTAGGCGAGACGGAAAATGACCAAAGGGATCGGACCTCCTAGGTAGATCGAGTGATGCGGAATCCCTTGGGTTATCCTCTCCCCGAGGGGTTGGGCGAGGTAGATAATGCTGCCCTCGAGAAAGGTTGGTCCTTCTTGGGGAGGCCCGACGAGACAGAAAATGCCTTCTCTCTAAGAAGGTCGATCCTTCCCAAGGAGGTGGGTGAGAAAGAGAATGCCTCCTTGAAAAGGTCTATCCTTCTCGGTGAGGTTGGGTAATGCCCCATGATGGTCAAGCTAGAGAGGTTGGAACCACACTAGGTGTCGCCGCACTTACTAGAGTGGGCGCTTAAATCCAACTCGGAGCTTTGAGATGGATCGCAAGTGGAGCCTAAACAATCATTGGTGAAGGAAAAGTAGAGGTCATGGATCATCTCCGTCGAGGGATATGGTCCCAGCACGGTGTAGAGCTAACGCTCTAGCCATGCGTAGTCGATGCGGGGGGGGGGGGGGGGGCGAGAGCCCCGGGAAGTCAGCACCTCAGTGGTGTGCATGTGAAGGTATCCCATCGAATTGGTGATGGGACTAGCGGCGGCGTCTCCCGTGTAGGTTACCGGTGACGCAGGTGTGAGACGACGATGGTTCATGGGTTTCCACCGTATTGCGCAAGCAAAATGACAACGTAGGAAAGAAGCATGGGTTGTTGGCCATCCGAAGCTTGGTATGGTGTAACACACTGAGTCCCCTATCTGGCGCGCCAACTGTCGGTGTTTCGAAAAATGTGGTCCCTAGCACTGACAAGTAAATTTGTGTGGCGCGTCTAGGCTTGGATGGTTGCATAGAATGGACACAATAATGTATATTGGTTTGGGCAAGAATGCCCTATGTCCAGTGGATTACGAGGCTCGTGTTACTATGCACAGGCATGCTCGTAGTAGGGGGTACAAGCATGGCGAGAGAGGGACGGGGTCCCAAATCTATGAATGTGTGAGTGTGTGTGCGTGCATGTTATTATTGGAGGGGGCATTCTCCACTAGATGGAGTTTCATGCTTTTTTCCTGAAGAAGTTGTCCCATGGAGGGAGTGTCATGGTTTCCTCCTATGCCTATCCCCTTTTCTAAGTCCATGCCTCCCCTTTTATAGTCTAAGGGGAAGGCACGATTACAGATGTCATCAAAATATCAGGGAATGGGGAAGAAAGGGGAAAACGAAAGGAGCGTGTCGCCTTCCTCCTTTTCCTAGGCACTAAAGCATGAGGGGATGATGGCCATCCCCTCCACTGGAGCCATGGGAATATAGGGTCATCCCTTTCACTATAGCATTGAGTTCCCCATAGGGATTCCCTAGGGGAAGGAGTGGTGGAGCAGTGGATGTTACTACAGTGACCATGGAGGTATGGGCGGACATGACCGGAGCCATACCGATGGTACAAGAGGGCACGCACCCTCGCCGTTGGCCTGGGTCTCAGTACTTCCTTCCTAGGAAGAGGGCGGGACATAGGATGCCTTGAGGGATCGGTTCTTTCAGGTCGAGCGAGATGGATTACTCCTCCCGAGAAGGTCGATCCTTCTAGGAGGGTTAGGCAGGACGGGTTTGCTCCCTAGAAGGTCGGTCCCTCTCGGGGGGGGGGGGGGTTGAGAAAGAGAATTCCTCCTCAAGAAGGTCGGTCCTCCCCGAGGAGGTTGGGATCAATCCTTCTCGGGAGAGAGGGTGGTACATCTCAGGGAGTTCGATAAGGTTGGTGCTTCGGGGGTCGAACAAGACCGACAGTTCTCTCGAGAGGGTCGGGCGAGATAGAGAATGACCCAAGGATCCTTCCCTGAGGGTCAGCGGTACTCCCAGGGAGGTCGAGGTCGGTCCTTCCACTAGGGTGAGGGTTGGCGGTCATCCTAGGGAGGTCAAGGTCGGTCCTTCCCCTAAGGTCGACGAGATGCTCCCGAGGATTGATCTCTAAGGGAGGTCTGACGGTATGCTCCCCGAGGGTTGGTCCTTTCCCGAGGGTCAGGCAAGACGGAGAATGTCGGTTCTCCCCTTGAGAAGATTAGTCCTTCTCAGGGAGGTCGGGCAAGTCGAGAATGCTCCCCCGAGAAGGTCGCTCCTTCCCGGGGAGGTTAGATGAGTCGAGAATGCTCCCCCAAGAAGGTCGCTCTGTCCCAGGGAGGTCGGATGAGTCGGAAAGCGCTTCCCTAGGGGTTGTCTTAGTGGTCCTTGGCCTCTTTTACTCGGTTGGGCTCTATTTGGTCGATTGTGATTTAGGAGGGCCTTTGGTACCCTGGTATCTTGGGTCCCGACAATAAGTATCTAAATTCAATATATATGCTTGTGTGGTGTGTCCTAGCATAAGAAATTGTATGATGATTGAAGAACTAGCATGCATAAGAGATAGCTAGATACATACTTATGTTTTTATTCAAGTGGATCTAGAACCTTGTTGATAACGATGATCTCATGAGGTATCTAGTTGCTTATTGTGTTTATTAAGCTTACAAGTGGTATCTAGCCTATCATGGTACTAAGGACGATTGAAATTGTGCACTCCAATAATATCATGCTTCAAAGGTCCATTCTTTACACCTTAACATCATTCGATAATTATTTACTCTCTCACATTTCCTATCGATGCATATATGCAAAGTTTTGTACCAAACTCAAATAAATTTATATCTTCCAATGAATTTATTTAAAATATCGATTCAAAGATTTTTTCAATGATACTCATTATGTACCATAAATATTAATATTATTTAATGTATATTTAGTAAAAGTTTTATCTCGAGGATCACAAATGATGGATACTAAGACATGAAGGGTGTACTAGATAAGATAAATGTGTGTCGTTTCAATGTAAGAATGATACTTTTTGTGGGACAAAGCTTAAATGCTAGAATGGTACCCTTTATAGGATAGACTGAGTGCTACATTCATGACAACCGGTAGAGTTTTAATCTTGACGTGGATATGATGTTGATAGTAAATGTAGACTACTCTCTTTGTCGCATATTAAATGATATTTTAGAATCTCTCATGAAAACCAATGTTATAGCCAAAACATCAAAATGCATTTAAAAAGTAGCTATGAATAAAGATATATAGAGAAAAAGAAATGTACATTACTTTAACATCTGGTGTTAAAAACAAAACCAGGCTTGTTACATGTGTGCCCAAAAATCCACAAATACAACAAAAATATTAGAAACAATGTTATATAGTGAAAAACATAGTGATATTAATACTTAGAGAATATCCAAGAGTACCTAATATTTTTTCCTAAAACATAGAGTTTTAGAACTCCTAAAAAAAGTATAAGAATGAATAAAGAAAACTATCTTCAAGAGTTTCTAATAATTTACTCCTAAAATATAGAAGACATTTTTACATCAGAAATCTTATACTATTTCTAAATTATCAACCACTTTTATATATTATTTCTCTATTGTACATTTACATCTGAAACCATTTTTTACTCTTTATTATTTCCACGCCCTTTGACCTTTTGATTGCCCGATAAAAAATACGAGGGGGAGAGAAGATATGCGCGACTCCGAAGTGTGTAAGTTTATGCGGAACAAGATGACTTTTCCCAAGTTCTAAAACATTAGGAGGATAGATTAGGAGTTGTCGGAGAGGGATTTTTTATCATCTACCTAAAAACCAAATATTAGGAGTTGTTGGAGATTTTTTTTATCATTGATACGAGATATATATCACTGTTGGTTTTGAACCGACAGTGATATTTCTAAATAATAATCTTAAAAATAGGGGTTTTTTTAATAATAGGAGAGACCCCACTAGGCTGTCACATGGCAGTTCATCCCAGGTACTATAATTTTGTTTTTTTTGTCGTATCTCTGTATGAGGTTGTTAAAAAGATTTGAATTTTAAATGTGAGAAAATCCAGCCATAATTTTTCTTGGATATATAATTTCAAATGAAAATATTGTCAACTACAAAGTTGCATAACTTTTTGAGATCTACAACTATTGTTTTGGTGTTTTTTCATCTGAGGTTGTTTGAAAAATTCAAATTTTAAAATTTTGAGTTCAAACGTAATTTTTATGATATAGATGAATTCAACTGAAAATGTTGTCAACTACAAAGTTGCATAACTTTTTTAGATCTACAACATTTGTTTTGGTCGCTTCTCCATCTGATATTCTTAAATATCACTACAAACTCATTTATGATCATGGAACATATGGTTTTAGTTGGTGTTAATGTCTCTGAAATTGTGTGAATTAAATAGAGAGAATTATAAAGACTTCAAACAAAAAAGTTGTGAACCACAAAGTTGCATAATCTTTTGAGATCTGCAACTTTTGTTTTGGTATCTTTTTTATCCAAGATCCTTAACTAGCAATCAACACTCACTTATGAGTAGATCATATGGATTATTTTGGTACTACCTTCATAAAATCTTATGGTATATATTTAAACATTAAAACAACCTTAAATTGAAAAGGTTTGAACTACCAAGTTGTAGATCTTGGCAAATACTACAACTTTGATATAAAGATCGTCTTTATCAGACATCATATGAGAAACTTACGAAATTGTTTACACCATAACAATATCGGTTCAAGACATTAACTAAAAGTGATGACCCAACATCATTGTCGGTTCTTGGCTAAAACTGACAGTGATATCAACCGATAGTGAAAACCAAAATATTAGTGTCGGTTGGTCTTGTTACTACTAGTTTTAGCTAAAAACCTACACTTATGTGATGGGGAACACTATTATTGTCGGTTTTTTTAAAATTTGGCAATGATAGAGCCACCAGTGAATGTCAGATTTGTAGTAGTTTCAGCAGTACAACATGGGTTCATGAGGCTAAAAAGATTGACACTGTTTTTTACGATTAACTTTTAATAAGTCACAATTTTAGTACTTGTAGCAACTAGTTTAGCAATGCGCAATTAATCACATGAAACTAATAACATGAATAATAAAATAGCATTTGAAAACAACGACGATCACTTGTTGTTATTCCTTAAATTTGTCATTATTTGGTGAGCTTTCTGGGACGTTCATGACCGTGAGCACTGCTTTGCGGAGGCTGTACATTTTTACCCGAGAGTCATAATTTACTCTTTCACCCGAGGTAGCTATCCTCTTGACCCACTTCCAAGGAATGTTGGTATAGTTCAGTATGAAGTCTTCCAGAGATTTGTGAAACAACTTATGGCCTCTAGGTTTTTAATCAGCAAGTAGATATAGGAACCCTTTTAAATGGCACAATTCCTTTGCGTCTATACACATAAGAACAAAGGTTGTCCTATACTGGACTCGGTGAGCCCCTTTTGCGCCATAAAGGTACCCTCTAACAAGCTAGAAAAGGTTCTTCTACTAAACTAAAATCATAGCCATGTAGCTCTCACGATTGTGCTATAAGTCCAAGCACACCAACAAATATACAAAATAAACAGAAGTAACTAAGAACAGCACAACACACAAGATAAAACAATGTGATGAAATAAAATTAATTATATGGTCACAAGATCATAAGAAAAACGCTAATAACGAACCGTTAAAAAGAGATGATTATCGAAATTTTTATATTATAAAAAAAGGAAAAACTACAAGCTTAATTTATATTAATTAAGAAAACTATGTGAGTAGTATTAGTCTAGGTTAATAAAAACATAATTTAACTAAAAATACAAGTTAAATCTAGTTATATTTTATTTATAAATAAGGTCATATATTTAAGCAAATAAAACATTAAGTTTGCAAAATAAAAGGACCGGTGAAACACCCACTCAAACCGCATATCATAGGGTTTAAGCTAAACAAATTATAATTAAAAACACATTGTTGATAGCAATTAATCATATTAGTATTTGTATATATATAAAACACCGTATGAACCTATATTGCTTTTAGTTATAAACTATTTTTATTAACATTAATCAATTTTATATTTATATATATACATGTAAAAACAAGTTAAATGGAAAACATTAGCACTACTTTGTAGATTGCGATAATACAAAACTACTACAACTTGAATGAAGAGAAACTGACTTGACACGAGTGACAAACTCGTAAATATCTCGTCTTCTTTCATTGCTTCTTTTTTTTTTTCTCACGAACGTGGCCCCGGTGCCGCCGTGCTCTCGTGCAGGGGAGGGAGAGCTCAGTTGTAGGCGAAGACCGGCCGCCGGTGGCGCACTGGCCCTCGTGGGCCCGCGGCAGGGGCTGTATCCGAGAGACCGAGACGGCTGATGGGGGCCGCCCCCAAACAGAGGGCGGCGACTCTACTCGCTCGGCCGGCACGAGAGCCCACGTCAGGGACCAGGGGCCAGAGACGCGGCGTGTGGTCCACAAGGATGGGATCACGGTGCCCAACGGTTGCCGGCGGCGTGGAGCCCAGATGGATGGATACGAAGGAGCCCTTTGTCCATGGCCGGATACAAATAAGCCTAAATAAAGTATTTTCAGCGCTTGAAAGTCTAAAAATTTATAAAAAGTTCTGAGAGAGAGTTTGATGGACGATGAACTCAATAAACTCAATAGAATAATTTAGAGCGAGGAAAAGATCTTTAGAGTTTCCATTTGAAAAGATTAAGATCAATGGAGCGGGTATTTGATTAAACACACAGAGACATGCCAGAGAAAGATATAAACGAGTTACTAAATACGATTTGAAAACCCCATGTAATCGCAACGCAGTTCAACAACAAAGTCAGAATCACAACAAGCAAAAGCCCCATCAAACTAATTTAGAAACATGTGAAAAATCTAAAGATGAGACTAGCCGGTAGTAGCAAGGTGCTGGTTTTTTTTTTGAGCATCACAGAGCTTTCAGTAAATCATGGGAGGGTTACAATCAGCGGTCTCGTCGTGCCAGAAAAATGAGCGCTCAGTTGCCATTACCATACAGGCACAGCAATGGGCAACTGAGTTAGCTTCTCTACCTACCCAAATTACCTCAAAGCAGCTAAACTGTTTGCCTAGCTCTGTAATATCATAACAAATTCCACCGATAGCTGATCTCACCCCGACCTGTCATTTAGGAGAATCTTCAGGTTCTTGCAATCGACCTCCAGAATGACCCGGTCATAGCCCATCTCCACAGCCAACTTAATTCCCTCTCTTGCTGTCAGTGCTTCCGCCGTCAGAGCATCATATATGTTGTCAAACCACCGACCTGCTCCAGCGCATACCTGGCCAAAGTGGTCACGGATCACTATCCCGGCCGAGCCTGAACAGGATGCTTGATCAAATGAAGCATCCGTATTCACCTTGACCCAACCTTGAGTCGGTGGCTGCCATTTTGGACGCTGTCTCACCACAACTTGCTTCGTCGGCATCTTCATAGAAAGCAGCTCCGATCAGCTTAGCTACAAACCTCGTCATAGCACCCGGTTCCCAGACCTTCCTGTCGTGTCGCCTGTTATTCCTGCCTGTCCACATTGCCCAAGCACCACATGCCAGCCACGCTGCCACGGTTGAAGAACAGATTTCAGGCCTGAAGATATCCGTTGCCCACGAACACGGGTGTAATCTGGGACAATCAATTGCTGTCAAGTCCTTGACAGACCACCAGAAGCTTTTCGCCACTGAGCAGTTAAAGAAAATGTGATAAATCGATTCATCCGGATCACCACAGACTTCACAAAAACTTTCCTTTTCAACATGACGCCTCATCAGCTCTGATTTGGATGGCAAGGAATTATGCAGTACCCTCCACCAAAACACTTTCACTTTCGGAGGTACCATCAGGTTCCAGACCGCCTTCCAGTATCCACTCTGATCCGACGCTCCCTGCACACTAGACTTCGCCATTGCTATTGCTTCCTGGTCATCCTTGAGCAATCTATAAGCCGATCGGACTGAGTAGCATCCATTTCTCTCCAGGGCCCAGGCTAGCACATCATGATCCATGCGAGTACTGGGTTTAATCTTGAGAACCTCGTTTGCTTCCAAGGTCATAAACGTTCGGCGAACTGCGTCTTCATCCCAGTACCTCGTCCCCGGGACAAAGAGATCATGGACTTTCTCAGCAGTAGCCGTGGGCAGTTTCACCAAAGGTTTCAATGGTCTCAAGCCCGGAATCCAATTGTCGCTCCAAACATCAACATTACCTGGACCAATACGTCTGATCAGACCTTTACTTAGTACTTCTCTTCCAAAGAAGATTGATCTCCATGTGGCTGAACATCGCCTTCTTTTAGTCACCGAAAGGAAGTCAGTATTTGGGTAGTACTTTCCTTTTAGGACCTTGGCACATAGCGATTCTGGCCTCAATATTAGTCTCCAACCTTGCTTCCCAAGCATTGCCTGATTAAATAGGGAGAAATCCCTAAAACCCAAACCGCCATGGTTCTTCGGTCGGGTGAGATGTTCCCATTGCAACCAGTGAATCTTGTGACTATCCACTGCACTCCCCCACCAATAATTAGACACCATAGACGTAAGCTTCTTGCAAACCACTGAGGAGAGCTTGAAAACAGTCATCGGGTAAACCGGGACCGATTGTGCATTTGCCTTTATTAACACCTCACGCGCTGCACAACTCAGCTGCTTCTCAGCCCAACCCGACACAAAACCTTTCACCCTTGCCGGTACATAGTTAAACACATCTGCAGCCTGCGAACACATGGTAAATAAGTACCCATGAATGTTCAGTTTTGATGATGAGTGATTGATCAACACGTGAGTGTTTCAGTTTGAGTGGCTTGAACTAACCTCTTGCGAAAGCAAATGTGTGCCTGTCTATCGGCTTGTGGTGTGCAGGTACTATGCCTAGTGACAGTGGTCAATGGCGTGGAGAAGATCGAGTAGAGGCTTGTCGTACCGATGGACTGAGAGCGGTGAAGGACGGAAGCGGCGCTCGGACTGAGGGAGTATGGGCGCTGGCGGACTAGCTGTGGTGGCTAGTACCTGGCACCGGCGAGTGCGAGAAGACATGGAGGTAGACCGAGTCGACCGAATCAAGACGGCGGACGAGCGGGTCGAGCGGAGGCTCAGGGGACTCGGAGTCCGACCGGGCGAGGACAAGGTGGCTCGAGTTGAGCGGTTTGGTGGTTTGGGCCGCAAAACCACCGGAGGACGGTTTCCGAGTTTGGACCTCAAAACTCGGGGTTCGGTAGTTGAGCCGAAAGCTACCGGTGGCGGGTTTCACGGGTTTGGGCCTCAAAACCCGGGCGGAGCTTCCGAGGAAGCGGGGATGGCACGTGGCGGAATCCTGGAGGTTGCGTCGAGGCGACGACAACTCCTGGTAGGAAGCGAGACCGTCCATTCAAATCGAGGAAGATATTTTCCGGAGCTTGGACTGCAATGCTTAGGCTAGGTAGTTCACTCATGTATCTAGGGGGGTCTTTGGGAAATAGCCAAAGCCCTGTTAAATAGGGGATGAAGGGCTATCCTCATCCCATCTCTTGAACCCTAATCATTTTGCCCCAACTCTCTCTCTCTCTCTCTCTACCCTCTCTCTAGTTCATGAGATCCCTAGGTTGATTTCACCAACCTCTGTAAGAACTTAAGTTTGTTGCGAGGAATCGGAGGCCGTAACCTTCGTAAGCCATGGTGGCTTCGCTTTTGTGATCGTGTCCCCCATTTTTTCTGTGTTTCTTCGCGTTTTGCTTTTGCTCCCTCTTTTCCCGAGATGATTTCTCTTTGTAGGGAGTAGCTCTTGCAAATCCGTTTGAACCAAGTTGTTCGTGTTCGTGAGGAGCATCTTTGCACCGAAGGAATTCCCCTCAAACCTCACGACTGCGTAGATCGGGCGATTTCTTTGTGGTGTTCTTCGTTCTTGCCCCTTTTCCTCTAAATCCTTGTTTTCCTTTAATTCTCATCAAATTGAGTGATGATTTCTTCGAGATAGCTCCTCCATAGCACGAGAATCATGCCTACTAAGTTGGGTTGCTAGTGGAGAACATTTGGTCAAGATTTGGGAAGATTTGTTGGAGAGAAAAACGATTTTCGCGGTTACTGCGCGTTTGTCGGGGGCGTCGGACGCTCCGAGGGTTTGTGTCGGACGCTAGTTCGTGCTGATGTCAGCGTGCGTCGCCTCGCTTGTCTGCGTCTTTCGGTTTTGGCGTCGGACGCTAGTTCGTGCTGACATCAGCGTCCGTCGCCTCGCTTGTTTGCGTCTTTCGGTTTTGGCGTCGGACGCTCTTCAGAGTCCGTCGCCCAGCATCCGTCGCGTCTTGTTCGCCGTACAGTTTTGTTTTTGCTCTCGGGTAGGCCGACGGACGATCTTCACAGCGTCCGTCGCCGACCGTCCGTCGCCTCGGTAGTTTTTCAGTCCCTATCAGGCTCTCTGGAAGGCCGATGGACGCTCGCCTAAGCGTCCGTCGCCAGCGTCCGACGCCCTGCCCTGGAGCGTCCGTCGCGCTGTCTTCCAGCGTCCGTTGCCCTATTGTCCAACGTTATTTGCCTGTATTTTGGGCTGTTTTGCTTGGGGTTTTTGCCTCTTTCTCATAGGGGTTGAGAACTCTATCTTGGGGGTTTCCGGTGGGTTTTCCTCCACTGCCGGTGAGCTTTCTTTTGTTTGTTTTCTTCTGAGCAACTGGGTTTGGTTTTTGGGAAGAGTGGCCCGAATATTTCGAGAGAAATTTGAGGCTCCCATTCACCCCCCTCTGGTCGCCGTTCTCAGTCCTTCATAGCCCCTCTCTCTGCAGTAGTGGGTAGCCCCAAATACCTTTCACCCCATGCTTCAGTTTGGATTTGCAGACTCTGCATCACCTCCTCTTTATTCTCCGGGATGTAGTTGGGACTGAAAAAGACAACAAATTTTGTCTTGTTCACCAGCTGCCCAGCAGTCGGGGGAGGTTGAGCACCCAGCAACTGGGTTTGGTTTTTGGGAAGAGTGGCCCGAATATTTCGAGAGAAATTTGAGGCTCCCATTCACCCCCCCTCTGGTCGTCGTTCTCGGTCCTTCAATTGGTATCAGAGCCGGTTAAGGATCATTCCACCTTAAACAGTTTTTGATCCGCGAAGGCAACATGGAGCGAGGTGTTGGCAAACCTCCGTTTTTTGATGGAACGAATTTCTCCTACTGGAAGGTGCGCATGTCCGCCTATCTACAAGGAGTTGATTCGAACATATGGGAGATCTGTGAGAATGAGGACTATCGTGTTCTTGCGGCTCGTGTTGACCAACTTCAAATCACTCAACACAATGCAAACAATCGAGCACAGAGTATCCTCTTCTCGAGTTTGTCACTTCCTGAGTTTGAGCGAGTCTCGAATCTCACTACAGTGCGAGAGATCTGGCAAACACTTGTGCGATATCATGAGGGCAATCCTCAGATCAAGTCCAGACTCTTCGACACATACCGTAGGGATTACGAGAACTTCGTACAGTTGGCCGGCGAATCTGTTGACGGGATGTTCACTCGCTTCCAATCTATCGTCAACAAGATGCATGCTAATCGAGCCAACTTGCCCTATGACGATCATGAGATGGCTATCAAGCTTTTGCATGCTCTTGATTGGAGGGTGTGGGAGATGAAGGTGGCTGCCATTCAGGAGTCACCGGGCTATGACATCCTGACTGTGGATGAGCTGTTCAGCAAGCTCAAGTCCACGGAGATTGACCACCAGACCCGGGCCAAGCTTGAGAACCCGTCGAACCCATCCATGGCGTTGGTTTCCGGCCCCGACGGTGTGTCTTCTTCTTCCTCTAACCTTTCACACTCTTCGTTCGCTTTGTCCTTGATGTCTGTGACCGAGGAACAAGTGGAGGCGCTTGGAGATGATGAGCTGGCCTTGGTCATCACTAAGTTCTCACGGTTTCACAACAACCGTTTGAACCGACGACGTGGTGGCTCGGCCAAGGGCTACCGTTGTGGTGATGAGGATCACTTCATCGCAAACTGCCCCAAGAAAGCTGCGGGTGACTTCACCAAGCGCGAGCACCGCTTCGAGGACAAGCACAAGGCCAAGGGCGGCTACAATAGGAGACCCTCAAAGAAGGTGATTGACAAGGTGAAGGCCAAGCATCGAGCCTTCCTCGCCTCCGTCAGTGACATCGATGCCTCCTCCGACGGGGTTCTTCGTCGAGCGACGATGAGTCGAAGGGAAAGGTTGAGGACAAGCTCAACGACCTCTGCTTCTACACCGACGCCAAGCACGGTGGTTTTTGCACCATGGCGATTGAAGAAGACAAGGTCAGGAGGCGCAAGGATGGCCTCGACTACGACTACGACTCCGACACACCCAAAGTATCACCTAGCATCGAATCCCTCTCTCTCGAGCTTGAGTCTCTGAACGATACCTTGCTTAGTCAGGATGCTTTGCTCAAGCGTGCTACTTGTGAGAGGAACGATTTCAAGGCGAAGTACCTTAGCACGCTTCATGAACTAGAGTTTGCTAAGGCACAAGTGGTGGTTACCGAGGAGGTGGAGTGTGATTCTTGCGCCATTCACATGTCTGATCTTGTCACTCTCCAGGACAAGTATGACACTCTACCTTAGGAGGTATGTGAGCTGAAGGCTAGGCCTAGCTTACTTGGTGCGTGCAAGTCTTGCTTAGGCTTGCGTTCTGAGCTGGCATAGAAGGATGCTAGGATCGCTGTGTTAGAGAAGGTCAGCTCAAATAGCACTAGAGAGTCAGATCGCTTTGAGGCTTTGAAGCTTGAGATCGTGTCGTGCAGACATGACAAGATGCGTACCGAGGAAGAAAACACATACCTTCGGTCCATCTTGAGCTGGGTGTCTTGCCGAGAGCCGCAGTTGGGGATGATGCTTAGCCAATGCAAAAGGGCTGGCAGCACGAGAGTAGGCTTTGCTATAGGTGGGAAGGATGATAGCTTGTTCGGTAAGATCGGTGAGTACAGTAGTTTGAGCGAGAGTGAGAAACCCACCACAACTCCCAAGCTTACCAAGATCACTCCACCTAAGCCTACCAACCCCTCTGAGTTTCCTGTGAGAGATGGTGTGTTTGAAGAGCCACCCAAAACCACTCCATAGAAGCAAGTGTGGATTGCCAAACCGAACCATCTTCGCAACCCACTTGACACATTGCCAGACATCTCTAGTGATCCCCTTCCTAAGAAAGCTAGAGCCACCCAACCCAATAAGAGAGTGCCTACCAAGAGTGTGGTGAGGTACCATTGTGAGTATTGTGAGCGGGATGGGCACTTGGCTGAGTTTTGCTATAGGAGGAAGAAAGATGATCGGAGGCAGGTTGAGTTGAACAACCGGGACATGTACCACCACGAGTTGGGGTGCGTGAACCGGAAGTTCAGAGGCGCACTTCTAGGCCTAGAGGTACAATGCCTCAAGGTGCTAGGCCTCAAGAGGCGAGACCACGTGGTGGTCGTGCCCGACGGGGTTCCGGTCGTGACCCATACGACTACGGGCCTCGTGGCGGTGGCTTTACTCCTCCCTTCGCTAGCGGACCACGTTTTCCCTATCGTGGTGATCGCTATCCCCCGTGGGGCAGGAGATGTTTGGTTTTTCTCCTAAGTCATTCTTTGGGCAAGTGGGACAACACTAGTATCCTTCACAGTTTACTAACCCCAGTGTTGGTCCGTTTGCTCACCCTATGTCTTTTTATTGATGTAGGAAGGAGGACTGGAGAAGACTTGGCTTGTGGATTCCGGATGCTCATGCCATATGACCGGAAGTGCCAAGTGGTTCTCCAGCCTCGACCCCATGCGCCACACCGAGTACATCACTTTCGGGGACAAGAGTAAAGGTAAGGTTGTCTCCCGGGGGCCCATCCGAGTCAATTCGTCTTTTGTCCTCAAGGATGTTGCTTTGGTTGCGAATTTGCATTTTAACCTTCTATCGGTTTCGCAACTCCTTGAAGACAGTTTTGAGGTGAGTTTTAAGCCAAACTTGTCTCGGATTCTGGACTCTCGTGGTGAGCTTGTTTGTCGGATTTTACCCTTCGGGAAGGTTTTTTGTGCAGATTTTTCTATCTCTTCCGGACCTTCTCGTTGTCTTCTTGCCGGTTCTTCTTCCGAGCTTTGGAAGTGGCATAGGAGATTGGGACATTTGAGTTTTGACTTGCTCGCAAGGCTTAGCTCAATGGACCTTATCCAAGGATTGCCAAAGCTGAAGTTCAAGAAAGATTTGGTTTGCCATCCTTGCAGACATGGCAAGATGGTTGCTGCTTCCCATCCTCCCATAACTCAAATTATGACCTCACAACCTGGCGAGCTCTTACACATGGACACAGTTGGTCCAGCTCGGGTTAGGTCGGAAGGAGGGAAGTGGTATGTGGTTGTAGTCGTTGATGACTACTCGAGATACTCTTGGGTGTTCTTTTTGGAGAGTAAGGATGAGGCTTTTCCACTTGTTCGAGATCTGATTTTGAGATTGCAAAATGAGCTACCTAAGAATGCCATGAGAGCCATTCGCAGTGACAATGGCACAGAATTCAAGAATGCTCAATTTGCAACTCTTTGCTCTTCTTTGGGTCTCGATCACCAGTTTTCCTCACCTCACACTCCCAAGCAGAACGGTGTTGTTGAGCGCAAGAATCGGACCCTTGTTGAGATGGCCAGGACGATGCTCGATGAGCATAGGACTCCTAGGCGATATTGGGCCGAAGCACTCAGTTCTGCTTGCTATGTTTCCAATCACATTTTTCTCCGAGCTTTCAAGAAAAGACCTCTTATGAGCTGCGATTTGGGAGACCACCCAAGGTAAGTCACCTACGGGTGTTTGGGTGCAGGTGTTTCATCCTCAAAAAGGGCGGTAAGTTGGACAAATTTGAATCACGGTCTTCTGATGGTATCTTTCTTGGTTATTCTACTCACTCTCGTGCTTATCGTACTCTTAACCTTGAAACTAACCGAGTGATGGAGACTTATGAGATTACTTTCGATGAGACCATGCCTTGTAGTTCCACTGCTTTTGAGCTTGCAGGTGATGATGAGGTGAACACCAGCATCTTTGTGGAGGAGGAGCAGGACGACGCCGATTGGGGTGATCCCGAGCCGACTCCATCGGCTGCCCCAGTCGACCCTGTGATGTCTACTTTGGCTCACGGACCTAACCCTTCTACTTCTTCGACATGGGGGTCGTTCGAGCAGTTTCCTCAGTCGGTGCCCGTTGCACCTGAGGGAGCTCCAGCTGCTATCGAGGGGGAGGCGACTTCTTCACGTGTGGTGCCGCTACACATTCAGCATCGCCACCCTCCTCAGACTATGATCAGCGACATCAATGAGCGTACCACACGCTCCAGGTCGTATCGTATCTCCCACTTTGCTCATTCGGCTTTTGTCGCGTCTTTTGAGCCCCGAGATGTTGGACATGCTTTGATGGATCTGGATTGGGTTAATGCCATGCATGAGGAGTTAGAAACTTTTGAGCAAAACCACGTTTGGGTCTTAATTCCTCCACCACCTAGTTGCCACCCCATAGGTACCAAATGGGTTTTCAAAAACAAACAAAGTGAGGATGGGGGTGGTAGTGCGCAACAAGGCTAGGTTGGTAGCTCAAGGCTTTTGTCAGAAGGAGGGAATAGACTATGAGGAAACCTTTACTCCCGTAGCTCGTTTGGAAGCCATTAGAATCCTTCTAGCTTTTGCGGCTTCTAAGGGTTTTAAACTTTTCCAAATGGACGTTAAAAGTGTTTTCTTAAACGACTACATAGAGGAGGAAGTTTATGTTAGACAACCTCCCGGTTTTGAAAATCCCAAGTTTCCAAACCATGGTTTTAAACTTCACAAAGCTTTGTATGGTTTGAAACAAGCCCCTAGAGCATGGTACGATAGGTTGAAAACGTTTTTGCTTGCTAAGGGTTTTAAAATGGGATCGGTAGATAAGACGTTGTTTCTCCTCAAGCAAGGCAAAGACACTCTCCTTGTCCAAATTTACGTGGATGATATCATCTTTGGTGGTTCTTCTTATGCTCTTGTTGCCAAGTTTGCAGATCTTATGAGCAGGGAATTTGAGATGAGCATGATGGGAGAGTTGACTTTCTTTCTCGGGTTGCAAATCAAGCAAACCCGAGAAGGGACGTTTGTGCACCAAGGCAAGTACACGAAGGATATCTTGAAGAAGTTTGACATGGGCGAGGCAAAGCCCCTCTCGACGCCTATGTCAACTACTATTGCCTTGGATGTGGACAAGGAAGGAGAGGCAGTGGATCAGACGGAGTACCGAAGCATGATCGGGTCGCTTCTGTACTTGACAGCGACTCGGCCGGATATTCAGTTCGCCGTCTGCTTGTGTGCGCGCTTTCAGGCGCCCCCACGAACTTCGCACAAGCAGTCGGTGAAACGCATCATGAGGTACTTGCGCTTCACTCCTGAATTTGGTCTTTGGTTTTCCGCCTCCTCCTCTCTTGTGCTTTGTGGTTATTCTGATACCGACTTTGCCGGTTGCCGTCTTCATCGGAAGTCCACTTCAGGGACTTGCCAGTTTCTCGGGTCTTCTCTTGTGTCTTGGTCTTCTCGCAAACAGTCTAGCGTGGCTCAGTCGACTTGCGAAGCTGAGTATGTTGCTGCCGCTAGCTGTTGCTCGCATTTGCTTTGGATGATTGCGACTTTGAAAGATTTTGGTCTTGAGCTTACTAAGGTGCCTCTGCTTTGCGATAGTACGAGTGCAATTAGTGTGGCCAAAAATCTTGTGCTTCATTCTAAGACCAAACACATTGAAGTCCGCTTTCACTTCTTGCGAGATCATTATGAGAAGGGCGACATTGACCTCCGGCATGTCGAGACCCAAAACCAGCTTGCGGATATTCTCACAAAACCTCTCGATCAAGCTGCGTTTTCTCGTCTTCGGGGCGAGTTGGGTGTTTGCTTTCCTTTTTAGAGGAGGAAAGTTTTGTGTTTCATAGTTCTTTTGGTTCTTATTTGCCTTTTCTTTCTCTTTCTTTCTTTTGGTGTCATTGTTTTTTGCATCTCATCTGCATTTGTGACTTAGTTCATTTTAAGCTTCATACCTATAGCCGATATAATGAATCTATGCTCTGTTTGAGGTGTTTTATGTGTCTATGGTGTTGCCTAACTTAGACTCTCTTTGATCTCTTGATATGCAATAGAGCTAAGTTAGAAAAGCTTTAAAACTGAATTTAATTCCCCATGTCACCTCTGAAATGGCACTAGCATGTGTAGGCTTTTGAAGATCCTTCTTGGCTGCCTTATATATAGCTTGTAACTATGGATCTTCATTGTTTCATTCACTTCCATTGAGCACCATGCTTAAAATTGATCTAAAATGAAATTGCTCTCTGTTTTGTGAATTGGAAAGATCGAGTTGGGTTTGCATTGTGAGCACTTCACCGTGTGTTCGAGACTGCTTCCCATATGGGTTGATACTTGAGCGGTGTCGTGTATGACCAAAACCGGTGTGTTAAGTCCTTTGACTTTGCCCGTTTGGTAAGCAGTGGCATCACTTTGCTTACAACCACTCTCATACAACTTAAATGTGCCTAAAACTGAAATTTGGCTACAAAACTCTGAAATTTTAAAAATTCATTCAGTTGGGTCATTGGCTTGTTGTATGAACTTTGCTAGAGATAGTTTTACTTGCTATACATGAGATTGCTTTGAGATAGGTCCTATCTTGTCTGCCATGTCTAGTTGTCTCTAGGAGGTGATACCCATTCCTTGCTCACACATGTAATGCTCTCTAAAATAGCTTCTAAAGTGATCTTTAGCTCAACTTGCATCTTAGTTGGGCATGTAGAGCTTTTCCTATTCTCACAGGATCACATCACTTAGAGCATCCTTTCATTGTCTTAGCTCTATGTATGAAGCTTGTTGCACTCATTTTGCATATCATGGCATTTGTGACCGGGGTCTTGAGTTTTGAGCTTTGATGAGGTTCATGTGTCAACAAGGGGGAGAGAGATGTGCATTTCACTCCATCTACACTTAAGGGGGAGAGTTGTGCATTGTGGGAAGAAAGCATGGGGGAGAGGTATGTGATCAAGGGGAGAAAATGTGCATTTTGTGATTTTTTTTATTTTTTACTCTTTTCACCCTTTCTTGGTATCTTGAGTATGCTTTCGCCCAGGGGGAGCTTTTGCTATATGTGTTGAGTCTTTGCCTCTTCTGGAGGGTCTAGCTTGTGTTTTGGATCCGACAGATTTCGATTGGCATTTTGAGTTTCATGTGCGTTAATTGGTATCTTGCAGAATTTCTTGCCTTAAGGTGTTTGGTATCTTTGGCTTGCTAGCGGTGTTGAGCCTGTTTCTACCTCTTCTTGAGGGCTAGCTTTGTTTTGCTTGGTTCCGTCGAGCCGTTGGCCATGTCTTTGGGAACCAAGTTTTGGATGCGTTTTGCTTCACTCAAGTGACCCCGTTTTGGCTTTCTTAGCTTTTGGTCATTTGGAGAGCTTTACCTTGTTGCTCAAATCTGAAATGCACTTGTGTTGACAATGCACTCATCAAGGGGGAGATTGCGAACACATGGTAGATAAGTACCCATGAATGTTCAGTTTTGATGATAAGTGATTGATCAACACGTGAGTGTTTCAGTTTGAGTGGCTTGAACTAACCTTTTGCGAAAGAAAATGTGTGCCTGTCTATCGGCTTGTACTGTGCACGTACTATGCCTAGTGACAGTGGTCAATGGCGTGGAGAAGGTCAAGTAGAGGCTTGCCGTGCCGATGGACTGAGAGCGGTGAAGGACGGAAGCGGCGCTTGGACTGAGGGACCATGGGCGCCGGCGAACTAGCTGTGGTGGCTAGTGCCTAGCACCGGCGAGTGCGAGAAGACATGGAGGTAGACCGAGTCGACCGAGTCATGAAGGCAGACGAGCGGGTCGAGCGGAGGCTCAGGGGACTCGGAGTCCGACCGGGCGAGGACAAGGTGGCTCGAGTCGAGCGGTTTGGTGGTTTGGGACGCAAAACCACCAGAGGACGGTTTCTGAGTTTGGGCCTCAAAACTCGGGGTTCGGTAGTTGAGCCGAAAGTTACCGGTGGCGGTTTCGCGGGTTTGGGCCTCAAAACCCGGGCGGAGCTTCCGAGGAAGCGGGGATGGCACGTGGCGGAATCCTGGAGGTTGCGTCGAGGCGACGGCAACTCCTGGCAGGAAGCGGGGCCATCCATTCAAATCAAGGAAGATATTTTCCGGAGCTTGGACTGCAATGCTTAGGCTAGGTAGTTCACTCATGTATCTAGGGGGGCCTTGGGAAATAGCCAAAGCCCTATTAAATAGGGGATGAAGGGGTATCCTCATCCCATCTCTTGAACCCTAATCATTTTGCCCCAACTCTCTCTCTCTCTCTACCTTCTCTCTAGTTCATGAGATCCCTAGGTTGATTTCACCAACCTCTATAAGAACTTGAGTTTGTTGCGAGGAATCGGAGGCCATAACCTCCGTAAGCCATGGTGGCTTCGCTTTTGTGATCGTGTCCCCCGTTTTTCTTGCGTTCTTCACGTTTTGCTTTTGCTCCCTCTTTTCCCGAGATGATTTCTCTTTGTAGGGAGTAGCTCTTGCAAATCCGTTTGAACCAAGTTGTTCGTGTTCGTGAGGAGCACCTTTGCACCGAAGGAATTCCCCTCAAACCTCACAACTGCATAGATCGGGCGATTTCTTTGTGGTGTTCTTCGTTCTTGCCCCTTTTCCCCCAAATCCTTGTTTTCCTTTAATTCTCACCAAATTGAGCGATGATTTCTTCGGGATATCTCCTCCATAGCACGAGAATCATGCCTACCAAGTTGGGTTGCTAGTGGAGAACATTTGGTCAAGATTTGAGAAGATTTGGTGGAGAGAAAAACAATTTTCGCGGTTACTGCGCGTTTGTCGGGGGCGTCGGACGCTCCGAGGGTTTTGCGTCGGACGCTAGCTCGTGCTGACGTCAGCATTCATCGCCTCGCTTGTCTGCGTCTTTTAGTTTTGGCGTCGGACGCTTCGAGGGTTTTGCGTCGGACGCTAGTTCGTGCTGACGTCAGCGTCCGTCGCCTCGCTTGTCTGTGTCTTTCGGTTTTGGCGTCGGACGCTCTTCAGAGTCCGTCGCCCAGCATCCGTCGCGTCTTGTTCGCCGTACAGTTTTGTTTTTGCTCTCAGGTAGGCCGATGGACGATCTTCACAGCGTCCGTCGCCGACCGTCCGTCGCCTCAGTAGTTTTTCAGTCCCTGTCAGGCTCTCTGGAAGGCCAACGGACGCTCGCCTAAGCGTCCGTTGCCAGCGTCCGACGACCTGGCCTGGAGCCTCCGTCGCGCTATCTTCCAGCGTCCATCACCCTGTTGTCCATCATTTCTCGCCTGTATTTTGGGCTGTTTTGCTTGGGGTTTTTGCCTCTTTCTCATAGGGGTTGAGAACTCTATCTTGGGGGTTTCCGGTGGGTTTTCCTCCACTGTCAGTGAGCTTTCTTTTGTTTGTTTTCGTCTGAGCAACTGGGTTTGGTTTTTGGGAAGAGTGGCCCGAATATTTCGAGAGAAATTTGAGGCTCCCATTCACCCCCCTCTGGTCGTCGTTCTCGGTCCTTCACAGCCCCTCTCTCTGCAGTAGTGGGTAGCCCCAAATACCTTTCACCCCATGCTTCAGTTTGGATTTGTAGACTCTGCATCACCTCCTCTTTATTCTCTGGGATGCAGTTGGGACTGAAAAAGACAGCAGATTTTGTCTTGTTCACCAGCTGCCCAGAACCCCTGTGATAGTTGTTTAGGATCATAGCTACTTGGTCCGCTCCCCTTTTGCTAGTTTCTGGGAAGATCATACAATCATCCGCAAACAGGAGGTGGGACACCCATGGTGCATTCCTACTGACCCGAACACCCCTTGACAAGTGTTGTGGCCCAGCAAACTTGATCAAGCTAGACAAACCTTCAGCACACAGCATAAATAAATATGGCGATATAGGATCTCCTTGTCGAATTCCACGTGAGGGCCTAAAAGTGTCCGAAAACACACCATTAACTCGAACAGAAAAGGAGACTGATGAGACGCGCCTCATAACCAGGTTACACCATGCCTCCGGAAACCCCAAAGCGCGCATGATCGCCTCCAGATATCGCCATTCAACCCGATCATAAGCTTTTGCCATATCAAGTTTGATAGCACAACCACCTTTCTTTCCCTTATTGTGTCTCAGACAGTGGATACATTCATATCCAATAAGATCATTGTCAGTGATCAAACGGCCTAGCACAAAAGCACTTTGCTCCACCGAAATGATTTCCTCCAACATTCCCCTTAATCTATTAGCCATTGTTTTAGAACAAATCTTATACAACACATTGCACAAAGAGATAGGACGATATTGAGTCAATTCCTCAGGGTTGGCAACCTTCGGAATGAGAACTAGAAGAGTTTTGTTTACCTCATCCGGAATAAGACCACCATTCAGGAATCCCAATACCGCCGCCACCACGCTTGGTTTAACTAGTTGCCAATGAGCTTGGAAGAATCCCGCATTGAAGCCGTCCACCCCAGGGGACTTTATTAGGCGCCATCTGAAAAAGGGCCGCCTCGACCTCATTTTCTGTAAAAGGTTTCTCTAGCTGGTCACACATAGTTGCAGTAACCTTTCTCAGAACAAAACGACAGACCCGTTCCGGCTCTAATTCCCCCTGTGCTGAGAAGAGGTTCTGGTAGAACTCCACTGCCAACCATTCTAAATCCTCTTGTTCATTGAAGATTCTCCCACTGTCGTCCTTGAGCACTTTGATTTTATTTTTGCGTTGCCTTGCGTGGGCTTTAGCCTGAAAGAACGCAGTGTTCCTATCACCATCTTTCAGCCAAGCCACTCGTGATCTCTGCCTCTCCATAGACTCTTCCCTGGCTAGAACCTCAGATAGCTTGGCCATTAACTCATGCTCCCTAACTATTGGGCCCCGATACAGTGTAGTACTTCTCTCCACTTCTAAACTCTCTCAGCTCCTTCAATTGTTTTTTGTCTGATCCAAAGACCTCTCAGTCCTAGCCCTTAAGCAAAGTTTGCAAAGTCGAAAGTGAATCGGCCACGGAAGCCAAGTCCGGAGCACCTTGCCCGGGGTCCCAGACCTGATTGACAAAATCCATATACTCACCATGTCTTTGCCACATGTTCTCATACCAGAACGGTTTAGCCTTTCTACGCCCAGGATGGCGTTCAGGAACCCTCTCCCGGACTTCTGCCAACACAGCGCAGTGGTCAGACTCCGCAAGAGGGATGTGAAACACTTCTGTCTCACCTAGGGATGCCATAAACTTGTCATCCCCTAGTGCTCGATCCAGCCGGGCCTTCACATTCCTTCCTACATCCTGCCTATTGTCCCACGTATAGGGCAACCCATGGTAACCTAGATCTGTGAGACGACAATCATTCACAGCGTCTTGGAACACAGCCATCTACCACTGCTCCCTTTCATTTACCCCTAAATGTTCCTCTCCCACAAGCACCTCGTTGAAGTCCCCCATACACAACCATGGAACCGCCGATTGTGCCCGTAGAAACCTCAAAAGGTACCAGCTTTCCTTCCTTCGGTCCCTCCTTGGTTGACCATAGAATCCTGTGAAACGCTAGTGAGAGACTTTTAGTTTCTCATACGACAGCAGGACATCTATATGTGACTGTGATTTGCTCAGTTCAGCCACAATCACGTCTTGGCGCCAAAGGAGCAACAACCCACCACTCAGGCCCTCTGAATTCACCACACTAGCATTCAGGAATCCTAACGTGCGCTTTAGGACAAGTGCTTTCTCTTCTCCCATGCGCGTCTCCATGAGAAAAACCACCGCGGGTCTCCTCTTCTCCACCACGTGGAGAAGTTCCTGAACTGCCTCGGTCCGCCCGCAACCCCGGCAGTTCACACTTAGAAGATTCATGGCGCCCAGCGGGGGCTGAACATTACAGCCGCCGCCGATCTCTCATTGGTATTAAGTACCCTCTTTTGCTTTTTCAGAAGCTCAATCATGCTACCACCACCACTTTCTGCCGGTATCCCGATCTGGTTAACTCGATAGCTTACTATCCCCGAAGGAACAATAGCGTTCGAAAACCCCTCTAGAAGGTTCAGATCAGGCGTCTGGGCTACAAGCGAGGTACCCTTTGACTTCATCTTCCTGAGAGTCTTGCGTGGGTCTTCCTCCATACCATCTAAATCCAGGCGCCTAGACGCGCTAGACCCACTGCCCCCTCGACATGTGCACCATCACTTCACACACTCTGTAGAGGCGACTGTACTTCCTGGTCTCCAGGATCGTCATCGTCTCTAGCAGTCCGCCGAGACCCCGAGCGCGATCCTTTGTCACTCGGCCTACTCTTTGGAACTGCTGAGGACCCTCTCCCGAAGGAATCCGTAGCTGCATTAGCAAAAGAGGGTAGCCGCCTCCGTTTCTCCTCCGGTGCCCTCAGCTGAAGATCATACGGTAATTTACCTTCATCATCCCTCTCCGCCGGAGTAGGGCAATCCAACTCTAAGTGACCCATCTTTCCACAGGAGAAACAGATGTAGGGAAGTTTCTCAAACTGCACCCGAAACCACGTGGGCTCCCCTCTTTCTTCATCCTGCGAAAAACTCCACGACGGATCGGCTTCTCAATCTCGATTGCTACACGGGCGCGAAGAAACACACCGCTAGCTTTGCTGTCTCCATCCACGTCCATCTTGATCACATCTCCGATAAGCCCCATAGCCCTAGAGCCTTTGGAGCGGTTCATCTATCCAAGGGGAAGGTCCATGATCCTCGCCCATATCTCCATCCGGTCAAACGCGATTTCCGATGGCCTAAGGGACGCATCATATTCCTTCAAGAGGACAGCATACCTCCCAAACATCCATGGCGTCCCTGACAGCGCCCTTTCCAGGTCATGGTTGCTTCCGAATTCAGCCACGAAAAGGTTTTCACTCTTCTCCCCGATTGATCGAAACTTGAGTCCAGTCGGGTTTCCCCAAGCAGGCTTCATCGCAGTGCGAATAGCCTCAACGTGGATCGGTGATGGTGAGAGAATTTTCCCCACCAGCGACCACTCTGGCTTAACTACTACATCCTCGTCGTCGTCATTCTCAATAAAATCCATCACCGCCTCCTCTTCCTCGGTGAGAATCAGTTTCCTCATCAGATCCTCCACGTTAGGGTCTTGGGACCAAATCCTCCCCCCCTCTATTCCGGATGCCATGGCGATCGGAGCAAGAGACAAAATCAAGATGCACTATGTGATCGTTGACACACAATCACCAATCAAGCCCGACCTAAGGAACCCTAAGCAGCGCCCCTAGTTGGAATATGTGGTCGACGGCGCCAAAAGGGCTGACCGACGATATGCAGTGGCCGACATCAACCTGCAGTTGGCAGCGGGGCGAGGACACCAGGACCAAGTGGTCACCGGCGTTAGCAGATCCAGATCGTCGGCGGCAACGATCTAGATGGAGGTAGGGAGCACAATCGCATTCACAATCGCCAAGGCGGGGTCTCCGTGATTAGCGGACATCATCCTAAGCGCTGGTCCCGTGCTCCGCCCATAGTAGTAAGGTATTGTTTGGTTAGTGTGTTTTGCCCGGTTATCTGTTTACACTGCAACTTGATAGCGTTGCATTTAGTTTGGTTGGACTCCGCGGGAATCGGTTGCCAGGTTAACGGATACGGCGCTTCGTAAGTGAGTTACCCCTCATCTCTCAGCTTTATTGATTCCCCCGTGCGGCCGTATATCTGTACTGCTGAACCAAACAAATTAACGCTATTGGTTACATGCAATAGGTAACAGTGCGAGTGAATTCCATTTATGTTCCCGTTCGTATTGTAGAACCAAACAACACCACATACTCAGAGTAAAAGAATCAGTCCTTGACTAAAGCTTAAGGGGTGTGAAAGTCCCACGTGTTTTTGTTTTGAGCAATGGATGAAACCCACCTAAGTACTAACCTTAATCTCTGTTGACACAAAAAGCGTCAGGATCTGCGAACACCTCGGGCTTATACCCGAATTCGATATCCGAGGACGTGCCAGTCGATTTGATCAGTTAATCGACAAGGACGATAAATAGAACAAGATCTGAACGAGACAACGGCAATGCGCCCAGATGTCAAGGCTCAAACCTGATCAGGATAACTAGAGTAGAGCTGAACAAGACGACAGCGATGCGCCCGGACGTCAAGGCTCAGATTGCTCAAACGCGGAACTTGCAAGGGTTGACGGAGGTCGATGAGATGCAGCCCGTCAAAACTTGAAGAACTCGTAGATAATTAAACCTAATGCGGTAAAGGTAAATTACTGGTAAAGTAGATAAAAAAGTAATTGATTTATTTGATATGCCTGGATATATTTTTCACGCGGCCCTTGGGGACATATTTATACTCCCGTATGGGGAGTTGTACATGGATATGACTCATACCTTCCTAAACAAAAACTCCTATTTTAAAGGAAATAAAACAACTCATGCTAAAGGAAAGAAACGACTCGTGCAAGAGTCGGACTCGAAATAAATCTATTAATACTGGCATGAAATCACCAGCTTCCATATCTATCTCCTTCACGATGAAACCTTCCATCGGTAGACTTCCTTCAATCCGCAACCTTCCTCTATTGCCATCGGTAGTTCTTTGCTGACGCCAACTACTTCATCCCGCTTCCATCGGCATCATCATTCATCGGCAGCTTTCCATCCTCATCGGCAATATTCCTCCTATCAGCAACAGGCTTTGGCTCTCATCGACAATGCTTTCTTGCCTCCACCAGCAACATTGTATCCTTCATCACATCAATAATGAGCCTCAATTCTCATCGGCAATGTTCTTCCTATCGGCAACATTCATGTCTCTATCGGCAACATCCCCTTGCCTTCATCAACAGTGTCTTCCTGCCTCAATCGGCAACACGTCCCTGCATCAGCAACACTCTTGCCTTTATCGGCAATCTGACTGGTAATATCCCAATGCCGATAAGGAACGGCAATTAGTCTTTTGCCGATCGGCACAATCCTTAGATCATATTGACACGTGCCAAAAAACGGTGTCAACACATGCCCCCAATTTTGGAGTATAAGATATCTTATGCACCGAAATTTCTTCTACTGCATCTCCTCCAAAATACCTGCACCACTTCCTTGACTATTGCACGTAAGCATTGCAGAGCCACTCTTACAATCCTTCGACTTGTATCGAACATCTCCTTTTGTAGCCAAAAAATTCATCGGCAGCGTTGCTCCCAGTGCACAAATTCTTCACTCAGCCTGCCGATGCCCCCCAAGTGTAACAGTTGAAACGCCAGGGCTCACCAAGTGCTGCTCCCAAGCCAAAATGCCCATGGCCATCGACTCTAGTTACGCTATCGGCAACATATTGACATCTGCCGATGGATCCCCATCTTTGCGTTTTGGCCTTCATCGCTTGTCTGAAGATTTCCCCCTGGAAAGATTTTCATCATGACACAAATCTTCATGGCGCTCGCGCTGCATCCTCCTTCTTTGAGTCTTTGTAAGACCCTTGGGGCACCATTGAGGGAGCCTGGTTTTCCAAACAGGTTGATACTGTTTTCCGCCTGAATCTGGGCAACTCCGTATATTCGGATCTCTATAAAGTATATCTTCGTCGGGTACCCTTGCATTGGCCATCCCTTCAAGCTCCTCTTGGTTCCTTGGAAAATAATGGCCATGCTTGCCAAGTCTATCATGCACGCTGATCTTGCCCCCCAGCCGATCATGCACTAATCCCTTTTCTCTAATCGGCCTACCATAGCCTAATGTCCAGTCATCAAAACGGGGCTTCTTCTCTGACCGATCGACAGGATAGTACCCGTTGCATTCGGGGCAATTATCGGTAGTGGGCAGCTTGATGCCTTCTTCCCAGCAGTGAACAAAGAAGGGACACTTCCAGTGGTCCTTATGCCGAAGCCACTCTTGGCGCCTTTCTTCCTCTTACAGCCGATATCGCTCCTCTTGTGACTGCCGATACTCTTGCCTTGGTCGCCTATGCGTGATTATAACACCATGAGATCCCCTAGTGTTACTGCTTTCATCGGCAACCCTCTTGCCTTTCCTATCATCGGCAAACTTCTTCCCTGTTACTTCATGCGCAGCTATCTGATGTTCAGGGTCTACCGATGCACTTTTCTTGGCAGCTTCCGATGTCAGCACCTTAGTTTTCCCACTAGTCTCCACCATATTATTTGGAAACGAGTGCTGGTCAATCTTCATCAGCTTCTGGGCTTTGGAATTTTCAAACTTGATTCGTCCAGATTCAATTTCCGATTGCAACTGCTGCCTAAAGACTTTGCAATCATTGGTACTATGCGAAGTTGCATTGTGCCACTTGTAGTACCTGATCCTTCTGAGCTCTTCGACCGATGGAATTACCTGGTTAGTCACCAGCGTAATCCTCCCTTCTTGAAGTAATAGATCAAACATCCTATCGGCCTTGGTGATATCAAAGGTAAATTTCTCAGCTTCTTTCTAGTCAAACGGACAGGATATCGACTTTTTGTTCTTTACCCATTCAGCTAGACCGATACTCGCTTCTTCGTCCGAATCTGAATCTTTCGTTTTCTTAGTTAAAGACACCTCTTTATCCCAATTTCTGCTAGGCTCGAAAACCTTGGTTTCTTGATCGGCAACCTTTTGCACAAGATGGCTTAAGCTTTCGAACTCTTGAGACACGTATTTGTCCCTGATGTGCGGTAGAAACCCATGGAAAGCCAAATCCGCTAATTGCCGATCATCAAGTACCAAACTGTAGCACTTGTTCTTTACGTTTCGCAGCCTTTAGACGAAGAGCTCTACCGATTCATCATCATGTTGCCTCAATTTGACCAAATCGGTAATCTTCTTTTCATGTACGCCAGCGAAGAAGTATTTGTGAAACTGCTTCTCTAGATCAGCCCAAGTGATCACAGAACTTGGAGGCAGTGAAATAAACCATGTAAATGTCGACCCCGATAACAATGATGAGAACAATCTCACCCTCAGTTCATCTCTGCTGGCTGCCTCTCCACATTAGATAATGAAGCGATTAATGTGCTCCATTGTTGATATATCATTTTGACCAGAAAATTTGGTGAAATCTGGCACTTTGTACCGATTTAGGAGAGGAATCAAATCATAAGATGGAGGGTATGGAGTCCGATAAGAATATGTATCAACCTTAGGCTTGATACCGAATTGCTCTTTCGCCACTTCGGCAATCTTATCGGCCCAGTACGCATCTTGATCCTGCCGATGCACTGACTGGATGTTGAATGGTTGAGCAGGTTGATGCACTTCTTCATATCTTTGCGATGAATTGGCCGGAGCAACCGACACATTTGCGGCATCAGTCTGTTGAGTATTATGCATCGACTTATTTATCGAAGGGCAATTCTGAACACCCACTGGGATGTATTGTGGCATTATATTCATCGGCTGATATGCCGATATCTCATTGTGTGCGTTCACTTGCGAGTACCACGACGAAGTAGTACTTATCGGCTGATGTACCAAAATTTCATTCTGAAGACTCGCTGGCGGATGATACTGCGGAGCTCTCGCCACTTGGTATCCAGGCTGCACGACTTGCTGCTGAATCGGTAATTGACCGATCCAACTTACGTTAGATGTCATCGGCATATGACTTGCCGATGGTTGATAACCAGTTGTCACTTGCTGCCCTTGTACCCTTGAATGATCGCCTTGATTTACAGGTACCACAGCTTGAACAGCCATCGCCGATACAAGCTGATTAATAGTTGTCATGCCTTGTTGCATCGACCAAGAATTTGTCGATGGCCTCGCGTAGGACACTTCATGTACTTCCATCTGAAACCCTCCTGACAGCAACTGTATATTTGAAGGAGTTGTAGTATAATGCGTCACCGGGATCATCGGCTGTACGGGAGCTACCGATGTCATGGGAGCCTTCCATGCTGCATCTTGCCTTGGGGACAATCTAGAATTAGCAGCAAATGAATCTGGAGGCATACCGTATCCCCACTAGTTGGCGAAAGTTGGCTGACTCTGGGTCACAGGTCCAGACATTGTTGACGACACCAGATTTGCATTCAATTGAGTAATGTTTGCTGGGTTCGATCTTGACGGCATGATCTCATCGGCAGATTGGTTCATAATTGGTGAAGACACCCTTGGAACCACCGATGGGATCGTAACAGATGTCGATCCGAGTTGATGATACACCGGACCAACATAATATGGTGCTTGTCCTTGCTTAAAAGTTTGCTTGACAGCATTGTATACAGTATAGGACAGCACGTTGGATTGACTAATTAACACATGATTTAATGCAGAATTAACCATCTCTTGTAATTTACCAGGATTGGCGTCGAAGATGACCTGCCATGGATCTTGCTTCTGGATAGCTTCGCCGCTCCTATTTAGGCTGAAGGACTTCAGATACAACTGTTTGTACTCCTCCATAGCCCACTCCATAGCCTGCTTCTGATCATCTCTCAGATTTGCATCGGAGACTTCAATGGCATTCTTCGGATTGATCTCAGCAGTATTGTCCATTAAGCTTGTAATGGGTTAAACCGTGGCCAAAAGATGTGATATTGTCCCACTGGGCGTGCCAAAAGAGGTGTTGACACAAAAAGCGTCAGGATTTGCGAACACCTCGGGCTTATACCCGAATTCGATATCCGAGGACGTGCCAGTCGATTTGACCAGTTAATCGACAAGGACGATAAATAGAACAAGATCTGAACGAGACAACGGCGATGCGCCCAGATGTCAAGGCTCAAACCTGATCAGGATAACTAGAGTAGAGTTGAACGAGACGACAACGATGCACCCCGACGTCAAGGCTCAGATTGCTCAAACGCGGAACTTGCAAGGGTTGATGGAGGTCGATGAGATGCAGCCCGTCGAAACTTGAAGAACTCGTAGATAATTAAACCTAATGCGGTAAAGGTAAATTACTGGTAAAGTAGATAAAAAAGTAATTCATTTATTTGATATGCTTGAATATATTTTTCACGTGGCCCTTGGGCACATATTTATACTCCCGTATGGGGAGTTGTACATGGATACGACTCATACCTTCCTAAACAAAAACTCCTATTTTAAAGGAAATAAAACGACTCACGCTAAAGGAAAGAAACGACTCGTGCAAGAGTCGGACTCGAAATAAATCTATTAATACTGGCATAAAATCACCAGCTTCCATATCTATCTCCTTCACGATGAAACCTTCCATCGGCAAACTTCCTTCAATCCGCAACCTTCCTCTATTGCCATTGGTAGTTCTCTGCTGACGCCAGCTACTTCATCCCGCTTCCATCGGCATCATCATTCATCAGCAGCTTTCCGTCCTCATCGGCAATATTCCTCCTATCAGCAACAGGCTTTGGCTCTCATCGGCAACGCTTTCTTGCCTCCACCAGCAACATTGTAGCCTTCATCACATCGATAATGAGCCTCAATTCTCATCGGCAATGTTTTTCCTGTCGGCAACATTCATGTCTCTATCGGCAACATCCCCTTGCCTTCATCAACAGTGTCTTCCTGCCTCAATCGGCAACAAGTCCCTGCATCAGCAACAATCTTGCCTTTATCGACAATCTGACTGGTAATATCCCAATGCCGATAAGGAACGACAATTAGCCTTTTGCGGATCGGCACAATCCTTAGATCATATTGACATGTGCCAAAAAACGGTGTCAACAATCTCTAAGTGTGAATCATGAGATAGGTTCGTACATACCATGTGATGGAGCAAGGTGGATCAAGTGTGGATGGCACAAGCTCTAGCATGGTGGTGGAAAGGAAAATGGTGTGAAGGCAAAGGTGATTGCTAGGAACCATTTTCGGTTTGGTGATCAAGACATCATAGAGGATGTGATCACATTTAGGATAGATAGTCGTACTATCAAGGAGGGAGCTCTTAAGTATGATTACGGTTATCATGTGCCACTAGGTTCATATGCATTGCATTAAAATCAATTGAACCAAGTGAAACACCATCTTAATCCAAGATAATTGTGAACTAAAAGCTAACACACGTGTACAAGTGTAGGGATCACTTAGTGTTGGCTCTTGGAAGCTTGGATAAGTTGGAGAAGTGTTTGACAGCCCAAAGGAGCTTCGAACAGAGGTCCGGACGCAGGGTATGTGGCCGGTCCGGACCATCAGAGATGGGTCCGGAGGCATACCCTAGCTGGCTCGGCTGAGGAGAGGAGTCCGGACGCAGTTTGCTGTTCGAACGCAGAGCTCCGGACGCGGGTCCGGAGCTTGGAGCTCTCTGTAACTCTCTGGAAAAGAGGGTCTGGACGCAGGGTGATGGTCCGTACCATGAACCGGACTTGGGTCCGGAGGTGCTAAGGAGCTCAAGCGAGCTCTCGGGTGCGCTCGGGCGCCGGGAAAATATTTCCGGACGCAAGGAGCGATGACTCCGGACGTTGTGAAAAGGTGCGTCCGGAACCACGTGGTGCGCTGCAGTGCGCGCGGGAAGAAGCAAGTTCAAACGGAGGCTCGACCGGACGCATGTGTGATGGTCCGGACTGCACCTTGGGTGGGTCCGGACCCTGCGACCAGAGGCTGGAACAGAGCCGTTGGCTCTCGGCTGGAAGAGGGTCCGAACGCTGTTGATGGTCCGGACCCCCAGTGAAAAGTGCGTCCGGAGTGGGCGCAGAAAGCGTTTTTCAGGGGCAAAACGGCTAGTGTTGAGTGTGGGCTATATAAGGTGATATGGCCGGCCCTTTGGGGCATCTCTTGCACATTCTACTCACTAACACATTTGTGCTTGCTTGAGAAGCTTCCACCACTCATCCTCTAAACATATTTGACATATTCTAGAGAGATAGAGTGAATCCAAGTGCATTGCTTTGTTGATTGCATAACTAGTGGCACTTGGTGATCGTCGTCATCGCGGAGCTCTTGTTATTCTTGGAGATTGCCATCTCCTAGACGGCTTGGTGCGACGAGGATCGTTGAGCGGAGGAAGGTGATTGTCTCCGGCTCCGATCGGTGGATTGTGAGGGGTTCTTGAACCTACCCCGCGGGAGTTCGCGAAAGGTATCTCTAGTGGATTTCCCGTAGCTCGGGGATCCCCATCTTGTGTTGGTTGTGCGGCACCCTTGAACGGGTTTGGCTTTGATTGCCAATTAGAGCGTGAACCTACAAGTGGGTGCATCGCTACAACGAGGACTAGCTTGTTGGCAAACAAGTGAACCTCGGAGAAAAATCTTGTGTCAACTTGTCTCTCCGTGAATTTCATTGTGATTGGCTATCTATTGGTTCATCCCTTCGCGTTGGTATAACCCTCCTATCTCTAGCTTTGCATTACTTTCTTTGATACTTGCAAAGTAGAGTAGCTCTCTAGCTTGTGTAGCTTTGTTAGAGCTTTCTAGGTTGCTAGCTAAATTGTGTGCTATTAGTTATCTTGCTAGTGACTAGAATTGGTAGGTGGCTTGCATAACCTTAAAGCTAGAGCAAACTTGCTTATCGCCGTGTTTTATTCTAACAAGTTTGTCAAGTGTTGTTGTAGAAAATTTAATTAGGCTATTCACTTCCCTCTAGCCATACCTAGACCTTCCAGGGTGTTTGACAGAGTTTTATGTAGCCTGGCTCAATCCCGATAACATTGGATGTGAGGATGATAATTAGAAAAACTAAATATAAGATAATTATAAAACTAATTACGACATAAACCATAAATAAATCTATTAGATCTAATTAATCACGATCATATTTTCTTTAGCACTATATGTACAAATCATGGACTGGTTGGTCAACGTTTAACATTTTAAGAGTGGGGCAACCACACTCGACAACAAGCATTCCTGAAAGTTGATCAGTTCCGTACGTGCATGTGATCTAAAGAAACAAACAAAAAGAAAGGCTACACTTTTCAGAATACAGAGAAGCGAAATGTCGCAGGCCGGGAATTAATTTGGAATCCCGGTCTGATCCATGGAAAGGTGGGGCCCCATGTGGAACAGGACCACTATATGATACTCATGTGTCTACTACGGTCAGAGCACAGTTATAGGTCTGGTTGCCTGACCTCACTATCATTCTATCAGCTGATACTGATCGATCCCTGTGATTATGAGTAGTAATACAGTAAGACCCTGTGCTTGAACAGAGCGACAGTGGGTCCACAGAATAGTACGTGCGTGCGCTCAACAGTGGAGCACCGCATGCCACCTTGTGTCAAACCACTTCCAATAAATATGCATTGTCCAGCGTCCTCGAGAGATAATTAGTATTATTAGATTAATTATTAAATATAATTTTATAATAAATTTATTATGCTATTAATATATTTTAAAATCTAATTGAACTTAAAAACATTAACCGCTACGTATCTCATAATGATATTTATTTTTAAAACGGAGTGAGTATTTATCTTAAGACAATGTAATTTTGGTGGATTGATTGTCACCAGATGCCATCATGTCTTGTGAACATTTCATTGGCAGTGGTCTAGGTTTACTACCCCAAGAGCTATATATATTTGATTAGCCGTAGCCTAGTCAAATTACCTTAAACTAATTTACTCCCTCTTCATTATGTTTTATGAGATGTAATATAAAATGATGGTTTCTTAAAGAGAGAATTGGTTGTAGGACATAAGATGCAATCATTTATGTTTTTATTTGGGTGTATTTTTTCTACTCCCCGGAGTAGTTACTCCCATCTTCACTAAACAACATTTCGCATGTGTGTATACTCATTTATTAGTTTGAGTAGGTTTATACACTCATTTTAAGAAACTATGAATTTTACTATGTGTTACCAGTTTGGGTATGTTTATATACTCATTTAAGATACTCTCAATATACTACGTGAGTTTTTTTTCCAAAAGAGACCATATTTTGAATATATTATTGTAATATCATTATAGCACATAAAAATAAGTATAACCATATATATGTGTATAATTGTATATATATTTGACATACATACTACCCTAGATGGTCTAATATGATCACATACTTTATCAACATACACTTCGTAAGGGCCATATACACCATAAATTTAAAGATATATACATGAGAGTAACTACACTTAGAACAAGAAAATATTTTTCCTATTTTATAATTACTCTATGCGTATTATATTGTATATGATTCTAAACTTATGATTATTGGATAATGCAATTGCTTATTAAAAATCTAAACATATCAAGTTTGAATTACAATAGTTAAAGTTTGTTAAAAATGAAGTACCGGTCATAGATTTTTAAAGTTTGAATCTTGATATGTGTGTGTGCCTTGAAAAAGAGAATGTTTGTAGTAAATTATAAGTAAGATTATTAATATTTATAAAACTAGATTAATATAATATGAAAATATATTTTTTGTAAATATAAAGACACTTGTTTAGATTAATATAAGTTGACCAAACTCGTCATGATTTAGCTCTATTATATGCTAAAATTATGGTTCTTTTCCTATAGAAGTTTCCTTAAAAGTTACTTGGTTAACCAATTATTATGCTAAGTGAATAAAATAAATAGGGACCTCTCCTTTTTCATTTCCAATAGTTTCCATTAATTGCCTTCCTAAAAATCAAAGCCTGGGTAGGAGGAAAAGTTGGGTGAGAGACCAGGCAAAACCAAGCGAAAATCATTGCGGAGGCGGTAACCAAATGGATTGCAGACATGGAACACATATGTATATTTAGGAGTTGCAGAGATTTACCGAATGGTTATCTTTAGCAAATTTCATTAGTTTAGATCTATATATATATATATATATATATATATATATATATATATATATATATATATATATATATATATATATAATATATATTAGACAACTATTTCCCCTTTTCAAAAAAAATAAATTAGAGAGTTACTTTAACAAAGACTTGTGGATGCTCTAAAAGCTATGATAATGCGGCGACCATCTTGTGTGCCATACTCCATCTAGAGTCAGTGTGGCAGGGTCTCTCCTAAAAGAGCTTTGATTCTAGCTTCTTTTATGGAGCCGAAGTCGTTTTGAAAAACATTTGACAAAACTAACTCCATTAATAGTTTTTTTATAACTTATACTAAGTTTATGGCTCTATAGGTCTAGTAGAAAAATGTCTCTCTGGCTCCTCTAATCCGGGCTTCTCCAGTGGTTGGATAACCATTTTGTAGAGCTTCACCGAAGGCAGAGCTAGCTAGCCGGCCGCTTGAGGACCTAGTCCTCAGCCTTATGTTTTCATATAATAGCAATTTAAAAATTGAAGAAGTTTGGCAAGGCTTTTCCTTTTTGGGGTGCTCTAAGGGAGACACACCAAAGTTGGTTCGCAGACTCGTCGAAAATGTAGTTGAAATAAATATAAATCTCATCTCATGACTGACCGAAAATTCTTTTAGCTCTCGTTTTGTTTTAAGTTTCTTGGACCTCTTCTGGTCAATTGTTCATTGTTCTGATTAGACTGCTTTATATTAAATATAACTGAATTTGACTATATGTCACTAGGGGCGGATCAGGGTCTCTAGCCTCCCTTGAGCTTGATTTTGTTAGAATATTAGACAATTTTCATATCATTTTAATTCCGTAAATTAACATAATGATGATGACATATAAAAGATTATTTATTTATAAATAAGATCATGACATCAAACATATTCATAGCAACATGAAACATGTGGATGTCAAAAGCATGTAAACATGATATATGTAACATCACATACAAGCATAGCGTATATATCATGACAACAACTGCTACGGGACTGCAAATGAAACGATAAAACAAAGTTACTGAAACGTAAACGTAAACACAGTAGCATATGAAACAGCATAACAGTAACACTGAAACAGATATGCAGAGCACGAAACTAGCAGGAACAGAGATCATACAATTACGAATCGACACAACAGAGCATGTGAAATAGACTCGCTACAACTGATGAAACAACATGGATGAACTATTGAAACATATAAAAATTGTACGACGAAAAACAGAACAGAATTGTGTCTCTAGAATATTTGGAATAGTGTCGAACCCAAGACTGGAAGCCGCGCGACAGGTTATATTGTCGCAGAGAAAAGGGAGAGCCTCCCGCGGACAGGGAGAGGAGCAGATAGGTAGCCCAAGAGGTGAGTTGAAACTGCCGTAATGAGTGTCATGGTTATTGGGCATTAAAATATTAACACCCAACCACACATGTTGCATGCCTAACCTCACCTCCTTGCCTTCTCAACTTCTCAATTAATGGATTAAATCCCACCATTTAAACTGAGTTAACGTTCCTTAAAATTCCAATCCGGTACAAATACTAATACACACAATTACACACCATAGTGCTATTTGATTTATTGAATATATAAATGGGTTTAACCATAATAAATCCAACAGATTTTACCTCTAAATTATTGTACAATTAGATTTAAATTACCATTGACCTCTAATTTTAGCTCTAAACTTTCACTATTTAGCCCCCGGATACCCATCTTGAATCCACCCGTGTATGTCACCAACATACTTTGAGTTCCTTGTGTGAGAGTGAGACGACCAAATCCAACTGACCAACGAACTTATTATGTGTGAAAGTACCAGCAGATAAAAAGTGTGGTCGAAAGCATGCCTGCCAGTACGCACCGATCGAGAATCTATCCAGATCGCAATCGCAATCGCAATAAGCCAATCTTAAATTTGCATGTGCTTCCTCGTCCAAAAAGAGACAAGTGTCCAACACGTTCAGCTTTAAGAAAATTCTATAATAATAAATAACTGATATTTATAATACCAAATAACTATCATTAGATTAATTATAAAAAATATACTTTTATAATAGCATATTTAAAAATATAAACACTATCTTTATTTTCTATAAAGTTAATTAAATTTAAGAAAGTTTAGTTTGGTTTGTTCTAAATCTACAGTTGTATTTAATTTTTTTTTTTTGGAGAAAGTACTAGTACTACTTAGGTTAGAATAATTAAAACGCCACTGATCCGATCTGCATGATTATGTCATAATGTTTTTAATCAAAACGCAGAACAGTCTACTAGGATGTTTTAATGGAAAAAATACAAAACATATTTAAATATTTTTCTGATCATCTTTATTATTTATTGAATTTAAAAGTATCTAATATCTCTCTTTAGGTAGTATACTAACACTACTACTACTACTACTTGTGAAAAATCATCGGGAAAGTGAGAATTACTTCTAGTTCTAGCATGGGATTGGCATGCAAAACAATAGAACATTCAGCTAATACTTTTGAAAAACAAAGAGAACCTATAGCAAATGTTTTATAGGTAGCACTAGCCACTAACTATGAGTCTATGACAATTTATTAGCAAGAATATGCACAACTGTAGTCCAATCCCTACCTACCTGCTGCTGCTGCACATGCGAGCAGTTTCCAAGAACCTGCAGCGCTGCCATACTTTGGGCACAAATGCACACTTGGCACTGGCAGTGGACTGTGGGCGTGTGGCATCGATATCATGACGTACTACTTTTCTTACTAATAAGCCAATAATAATCCACCGTTGCTGGTACAATCCGCACAAAATTACATCGCCTTTTGCATGTGGCATATTAATCTCCGATCAGCCCCTCCTTTCTACTAGAGTCTGACGTACAGCCTCACACTTCGTGGCCCAATATAATTGTGGTACCATGAAGCATTCAGTTTTTTTAAGGAGAATTTTTATAATGGTTTGAATCTCTACATATCGACTCGGAAAAATAGTTATTTTATTGATTTTATTCATCGAAAGGTATTATAGTCATTGCACATATATAGCTCTCTCACTGTCCCAATTGCATGGGATCACCATCACCTTCTATCTTCTCCCTGGGACTCTCATATGTCTATATAACAATACAGCCCACGTACGGCGGCAGTGTTTGGCCGAAATGGTGGTTCCGCGAAGTTTTTCCTTAGTTAATATAATAATATCCCATTTTGAGAGCAAGCAATGCAAATTACGAAACCTAGCTACATCGCATCATCGTTTTCATCATTATACTATACTAGAGAAGAGAATGGAATGGAGCAGTCATGATGAGGTGCCGTAGTCCGTAGAGCATGCACATGCATAATGTTGGCCGGCGACGTGAGGTATATAAGGTGCCGGCCAAGTACATACATACATATATATATATATATATATATATATATATATATATATATATATATATATATATATATAGCCTGCCATACGCTAGCTAGCATATGCATATATAGCAGCGAGCCGGCCAGCGACCATTCACGGATTGGAGTCTCGGAGGAGGGAGCTACTGTAGCTAGCTAGGAGACGGAAAAGGTACAGTGCAGGGAGGAAACGGATGCATGTGGGTGCGGCGTGGCCAGCAGCAAGTAGGCAATCGATATCGATGAAGAAAGCACGGTGCATGATGCTGGTTGGATCGGAGCTTTCTACTACCGGCCGGCGCAGAGGCAGCAGCGCGCTATATATATATCAAACACTAGCGCAGGCTACGATGGGCAACTCAGAAACAGCGGGGAACGGTGATAACAATATAAACATTCAGTATTAAATAAATTTAAGGGAAACTAACAACGAGTCCATCAGTTGTTGAACGGTTGGGTGGTCAAAGGCTCAAAGCAGCACTCGAATCTCGATCCATCGCTGGGCTGCGCTGCCACAGCGAAACGACGTAGTATGTGTGGAGTCTTTATTTTTCCTTTTTCTTTCTTCCTACTGTGCGCCTACGTACGCGCATGCAGATGTGTCCAGAGAGCTTTCTTCTGTCGTAGTACTACTCCAGCTGCACTGCACAGCAGACGCCTTCTTTCATTATTTGGTGCAGTCTGCCGGTGGTACGTGTCCACTAGAGAGCAGAGCACAGCATAGAGGGCTCATCATGCCATGCATGCATGTCCTGTGTGAGAGCAGATGATTGAGCAGGCTACATGCACCAGACTGTACGTACTTTACTATTACTCCTACTACAGTAGTATTATTCGTGGACAGCATAGTGCGTGGGCAGCAGGTTTATTTTGTCGTCGCGACTATAATTGCAGCATCGATCTCACAGACTTATTAAACGTGTGCATAATAACCAGCTAGCAGTAAAGGAAATGTTGTAATCATCGTACCAGGCACATCTATGACGAGTAGCTAGGCCGGTCTCATCACCCGGCCCGGTCAGCCATTAATTCCGTCCACACCGTGCGTGCTCCGATCCCTACTGTATACATACTACGTTTTGGAGCGAGGGCGAAGCTTCATGGACGCTCACTCTTTCCCGTTTGGGCAAGATGCCCGGCTACTGCCTTTTCTCCGAGCTTGCCAAAATTCACGCGGAGCGTCGACTTATCGATCACGTCGTACGTACAGCTATCTATACGTACGCGCGCACTCCACTTTGCCTTTTTCTGCTCCTGCTTTTGTCTAATTTCTTCCCTACTAATAGCTAGCTTCCCTTCTTAATTTCATTCCACAACTGTGTTAATCGTGAACAAAGACGATACTGTAAGCACAATTAATAATCTTTCACGTACTACTTCAGTAACCTGCTGATCGATATAGCTGCGGTAAGTACTAATACTGCCAGCTATCCCGTATCATCGATCTATCCGGCCTATCTCTTCGAACTAGTCTACTACTCCCTCCATCTCAAATTGTAAATCATTCTAAGAATTTTGGAGAGTCAAAACATCTCAAGTTTAATCAAGAATTATAGATAAAATTATAAAGATTTATAACATCAAATAGGTATATGATGAAAATATAATTGATAACGAATCTAATGATACTTATTTGACATCATAAATATTATTATATAAGTTTGATTAAAATTGAGAAACTTTGACTCTCCAAAATTCTTGGAATGACTTACAATTTAGGATGGAGTAAGTAGCTATAAAGTCATCAGTCATGGGGAACTCTCGAGCAGGTCATCTCATACACAAAGCAAAAGCCACCAGCTAGCCCGCTGCGCCATCCGCGCGCCCGGCCTGCTGCGGACTTGGGTCGATCCTGTCCTCTCGATCGATCGCCGAACGCCGGCAACGAATCTGCCTGCCCAGCAGCCTCACGTAGACGCCCGCCCCCCCGCCGCCGCTCATCAGATTCCCACTACACCAGGCCTTCCTGCTGCAACTTCTGTATAATCCTCCGGCTCTCGTATTATTTTTCTACTACTCGATCGGAGGCCAGCAGAGCGACCCCTCCAACCTCTTGCTCACGCTTGTGTGGATGCCCCCCCTGCAAACCTCTGCAGCTCTGCTTGAAGCTAGGTATGAAATTATTGCCTTCTGAATCATTTTGTTTCCACTGAACATTTGATTGGAGGTACTGACTGATATTGAAGAGATTGCACATGATGCATGTATGCCCCCCTGTAATTGCATGCTCTACTCACGCGGCATTTCCCGTGCCCAGGCTAGCTGCTGCAGCAGGTCCGGTCAAAGTTCTTCCTCTCCCAGCGGTCCTCCGACGAGCAAGGTTCAGATTTGAGCCAGCCGACCGCCAGTCGCTGCAGCAAGCCTCAACACCACCACCAACCACTGCACTACCGGTATAAATTGAGGCTAATAAGATTGTTCTGCACAATAATTCTTTTTTTTATTTCATTTTCGTAGCACATTTATGGACTACATAAGTACTGTACTAAGTAGTAGCTAGCTAGGATGAACCAAATGGGACGGACGGGTGTTCAAACAAAGGGCCTATATGCTAGTGCAATCATCCCCTGGTCTTTCTTTTTTCGGTCTCGACAGAACATGTGAGCTAGTCAGGATTCTTTCTGTTCAAACCAAGAAGATGCGCCTCCATCAGACATGAACACTCTACGTCTCTATACCCATCAATAATGAGCCATGTACCAACGTTGCTGGATGCAGGATATATATACACCCATACAAATTTTAGAGTTATTAGTTTTGAGATGACAAGAATACATATCGTATATAATATGCGTGCATGTCTTGCCGCTACAAAACTAGAATCAAACTTGAAGTCATAAATTAATAATCTAATTAATATGAAGTTTGCGAAAAACTAATGTTTATTAGTAATACAATAAACACCTTTGTCCACACTCTTATCATGTTTGATTTTATAGATTAGAATGGCCGAATTAATTAATGCGCACTTTGGTATGATATATACCTTTTTCTTATGCTATAGATGGAAGATGAACCCATGGATGATGACTTAGAGCTGCTACTGGCAGGGCCCAAGAACGAGAAGCATCTAGATGAATGTTTGGGTGGTAGGTATTACATTTGACAGATATTTTTGTCTTTTTATACTATATTTGAGTTCAGCTATATATATATCAGCAAGGAATTTATAGAGTTGATATGTCTCCCAGTTGCAGGTGTATTTGATTCTTGTAGTTCCCAGCTGGTATGATTTTCGGATCTATCTATATCATCAGCTGGTTCTTTCAAACAACTACGTACTGGACTTTAATTATTTGGGTTTTAGTAAACATACTCGATGAGCTGTGTGTACTGGTAGCAATTACTTGATGTGGAAAGCTACTGGTGCTTATCATTTTTGTTTCTTTTATGTGCCTAGATAGAAGATCAGTTTGGTTCTCTGACTGTGAATGACGATGAAGAAGCAGTCAATGAACTTGAAATCAAATATTACATTGACCCAAGCATGCTAGGTAATCTTCTTGATACGTAATTTTGATTACTATTTTTGTAGAACTCATATAGATAAAACAGTAATTAGTGCATTTGTAAAGATAAATACAGTAATTAGTGCACAATTTTCAAACATACTTCCTCCGTCCGAAATCATTTACCGTTCTGCCATTTCTAGATTCATAGTTTTATTATTTTTATTATGTATTTAAACATAATAATATATATCTACATGCATAACAAAAGTTGTGAATCTAAAAAATCCAAAACGTGGAATAGAGGGAGTACAATCTTTACTGTTTTATTTATTACTTTATATAGTCATAAAAAGTTTGATATCATGGATTAATGGACTCTATCTGGGATGCCATGCGGAAAAGGTAAAGCATAAAACAAGCATGTGGATTAATGGACAGTTTTCAAGTGAATTTATTTGTGAATTGAAAGTGTATATATATGCATGTGGAATGTAGAATGTTTTACATATGATGGGATTATCATTATCCTAATATAGAAAACTACGCACGTGTTTAATTATGATTACAAGAATACATATATCGTCATATATATAATTATTTGTGTACGCGAATATATAGTTATTACCAAGCATCATGTGAAGTAGTGGTACTTATTATAGTAAGAGTTAAGACTTCACCGATTTTTAAGATATTACTCTGTATATTTCTTGGACATGTGTCGTTCGGAGATTTGCAAAGAGATGTAAATCTATGTACTGTGCAGCATATTAAAATTAGCTCATGTATACCATGATATGTGGATCAGGTTGCTTCCTACCAAGTGTCAGTTTGGGACATGACAGAAGAGGACCTCGTATGAGATGCACTTCTGAAAGGGTAAGCATATACACTACAAAAACAATTCCAGAAACCATATTTTTGTTGACAGAGATACTAAAAAAGTGTAATTGTCTTCTTAATAAGTGTGCATGCATAATGATTTTTAGAAGCGCGCGGAGAGTGGAAGTCCCAAAACAACCACATTGGTAGATAAATTTTTTAAGATGGGCTCTTAGGAAGGCCACCACGCCTTAAAACAATGACCACTAATTAACATATGCAGACCTCATAGCTAATTAATCAACAGAGATAGGCGTTATGATGTCAGCATCTATACATAGTTGTCAAAAGATTCATAACTTTTGCATATGAAGTTGGATAAATATGAACTTCATATCAAAATTGTAAATCTCAACAAACTCTACATATTTGCAGTTTACAAGTTTTTTATTTAAAATTATTTAGATGTCAAAATTTTCTTTAATTTTCTTAGATTTTGAAATTCAAAAATTCCTTTGAACAACCTTTGGTGTCAATATGGTCTAGACTAAAGTTGTACATGTATGTGGCGTGTGAAGCTAAAAAGAGGACCTTCTTCTAAAAAAACGAGACCCTTAATATAAATATAAAACCTAAAACTATTTTGCATTGGACACATAAATTTATATTTGCCTGTTGTAATATGAAGACGTTGTTTGATTCTATAGCTAGTTTCCTCCTTTTACTTTTCTCATTGATGTATTTCAGTTGCCATGGCCATGTTAACATTATTTAAAAAATGGTATCCGACAACTAACGCAAATAACATAGGACCAATGTAACAGACTATGGGGGTGTTTGGCTCGCCGCCACACATCACCTGTCAAGGCTATGACGCACCGTAGAGGGAAGGCAACTGTTTAGTTGAGCTTTTAGGTGGGATAGCCACACACGTTCACACTAGAAATTTACGCCAAGGTGTGGCGGACATATTCTCCACCACTAGTCTTTGATGATGCCGCAACTGAGTGCCTGGTGTCCACTATGAACCATACAACCTCTACATAGATATGCCATTGAAGCTATTAATTTAGACATTCTCTAGACCTCCTTGCAACTTCATTATTACTAAAAAGTACATATCCACACAAAAGCATATCTAGGGTTGGAAGGGCGCCCTAGCAAAGGAAAGTGCCATTGGAGGGGGCCACGGCTTGCTCGCCGCGCTATAGGAGGGATGGGGGTGCCCGCTCCATCGAAGGGGCGCGCCACTGGGGTTCTATCTCCAAATTAACATAAAATAATTAATAATATCTAAACTTTGATAGAAAGTTCTAAAAACTTTCATATCAATATGGTTTTGGTGTATACTCTTTGCATAAAAAATTAAACGATTTAAACAAAGTGATCTTATACATTGTTCACAAAAATGGATACATCTCTCACAACTTATATGTAACTATGTGAGAGATTTATCTATTTGTGAATAATGTGTAGTCCAACTTTGTTAATATGATTTGAAAATTTTATGGCAAGATAATACAACCATGTTATGATCTCATGCCAAATTTTAGGATTTTTAGACACCTTAAGATATTATTGTTTTTTATGGAGACACCAAAATATTTACAAACATTTCCTTCGAGGTAACTAGAAACTGCCAAGAAAACCCCCATATTGCTTGGCAGTTTACTTAAACCTTCAAGGAATATTTGTTTCCTTGAGTGTGGAGTTGCACCGCCAAGGAAATTGTGCTTTCCTTGGCTGTTTGATTTTGGTCTCCAAGGAAATTCTAGGCCGCAAGGAAATTCCAGTTTCATGTAGTGTGTAGTTCTTAATGTGATGTACAACTTTGTAGTTGACAATTTTTATTTGAAATCATTCAAAGTCCCAAATATGACATGCCTCAATGGATGTGCTCTTGAAAAAAAAATAAAGCCCCGAATATGTGTTTTAACTTTTTAGATTTTAAAATTTTAATTTTAGAATTTATGTTGTAGTGCTCGAGGTGATCTGTAGCTTTCTAGTTGAAAATTTCTTTTTGATGTCATTAGAGTTTAAAATGTTTGTTTTAAGATTTTCGATTTTGATATTAAAATTTTCAGAAAAGACAAATGGAGTCGTGTTGAATTGAAGTGCTCAACCAGATCTAATTTTTTGTATTTGAAACCTTTTCATTTGAGATCATTTAGTGGCTAAACTATTCAATACAATATTATTAAGTGTTAATGCAAAATGATAGCATCATATACTCACTCACAAGTGAGTGCGTAGTACGTGGTAGTGTAGTGGTAGTGATGGGTTCCAATTCTACAGAATATTGTCACTACTACAGAAACGGCAAACAGTGCCGGTTCAAAACCCCCCTTCAGTGGCGGTTTTTGAACCGGCACTGATAATTCGGCGGTGATGAGGCCAAGCCATCACTGTCGGTTATGCCAAACCGGCAGTGATGCTTGAGCCATCACTGTTGGTTTTAATTGAACCGACAGTGATATTATTTTTTAAAATTGTATTTTATTAATTGCTTAATTTTCATTTGGGGTTTAGGGCAGAGGTGGTGGGGAGGGAGATCGTGGAGGTGTTTGCTATCGATCCATTTAATATCAATGTGAATTGAAGGTGGTTGTGGACTAGCGACAATACAGACCCATCACACATTTATAATAATTATTACAAAACATCCAAACAAAACTTAAAGTATCGAATTAAATGTCGCATTACAATAGCCTTTCGAGGCGATCTTTTCCGTAGATCTTCTTGAAGTCCTTACTCTGCACAATGGATAGATATCCTTTTCTATACACTATCTCGTCCAGAATAAGAGCTGCTATTTCCTCTTGAAATCCTCTTATCTCAAAATCTACCAACCTGTGTTTTTAGGTATGACCTAAGTTATTACCTTGTCTCCTTGGCCCTCTTCTAGGTTTAGCATATGGCTAGGGCTCCAAGGTCTTTGATCCCCTTGCTGGTTGTCATCGGATCCTTGGTCACGTTCAGCACCGCCACCACTAGTTCCTTGGTCATCGGCTTCGGTTGCAGGGCGACGGGTGGTGAATCGGCGCTTAATTGTCATGTTTCTCGACAATAATTTCGATTATTGGTATTAACTCATAGGTACATAACATATATATAAGTATAGGCTCCATTATTGTTATATTTCTATGGGTAGCACAAGTATATAGATAAGTCATGTATCTCCAAAAAATGTGCCAAGTCATGTATCTAGCATGAAGAGTGATTGATATTAGCTCATAGGTACAAGTCATGCTATACACAAATTGTGCTACAAGTATATACAAGGATATTGGTATTAGCTCATAGGTACTATAAGTGCTATAAGTACTATAAATTCATGCTCGATGTTATCAATATGAAGCCTCTATATCTCTATCTCTATCTCGATCTATCCACAAATTTGAATCATGGTAGCCACAATATGAAATAAAGAGATGACATATATATGTATGTATCTCTCTCTCTATCTCTATCTATCTATATATCTATAAGTGATCAAAGAGTTTACAAGCATACCATATATCATGAAATAAATGGTTGTATATATAACGAGATGACATATATATGATTGTATATCTCTAACTCTCTCTCTCTCTCTATATCTATCCTCTATCTATATCTCTAGTTATATGTAATCCATCTCTCTCTCTCTTTCTCTCCCTCCTTCAATTCATCTCATCATCTATCTCATCATCTATCTTCAATTCAAATATATATAGCTCATCGTCGATCAAATGTGAGCAACAGACAACAGAGGATGGAAATTAATCCATAACAATTACATTGTCTTGAGATATATACTCACTCGATTCTCTAAAAGAGTTTTGTTATAGAATACATATTGGTCAACGTTTCTTAAGTTTAACTAGATTTAAAAAAAATATTAGCAGAAAAATACCTTAAACTAAACTACTCCCTCTTCATTATGTTTTATAAGATGCCATCTTAAATGATGGTCTCTTAAATTACATTTTACCATTTATTTATTTTATTTGTGAGTATTTTTCCTACTCCTCGGAGTAGTTACTTCTATCTTCAATAAACAACATTTGGTATGTGTGTATATTTATTTATTAGTTTCATTATATTTATATACTTATTTTAAGATACTCTCAATCTTACTAAGTAAATTTTTTTAGAAGAGCCCATATTTTTAATATATTATTGTAATAGCATTGTAGCATATATAAAATAAGTATAAACATATATCTGTGTATAACTGTATATATATACTTGACATACATACTACCCTAGATCTAGTATGATCATACACTTCGTCGGGCCATATACACCCTTATAAAATTAAAGATAGACACGCATGCGAGTAACTACACCCTAATAAACTAGAAAATAATTTTCCTATTTTATAATTACTCTATATTATAGTGTATATGATTCTAAACTTACAATTATTGGATAATGCAATTGCTTATTAAAAATATAAACATATCAAGTTTGTATTACAATAGTTAAAGTTTGTTAAATACTGGTCACAGATTTTATGTTTGAATCTTGATATATGTGTGCACCTTGTAAAAGAGAATGGTTGTAGAAAATTATAAGTAAGAGTATTAATATTGAAACTTGATTATAATATGGAAATATATTTTTTGGTAAATCTAAATATACTTATTTGGTATTATGGATATTAATAGTTTTATATAAAGTTGATCAAACTCGTCATAATTTAGCTCAATTCTATGATAAAATTATGGTTCTTTTCCTTCAAAAGTCTCCTTAAAAGTTACTTCCTCCAACCCAAATTATAAGATATTTGACTTTTTTAACTCCAAGTTTGACTAGTCGTCTTATTAAAAAAATATGTAAATATAGTCAAATTTAAGTCATTCTTAAAGAACCTTTATCAATAAAGCAGGCCATGTAGAATTTTTTGAATAAGACGAGTGATCAAACTTTGTGTCAAAAAAGTCAAACGTCTTATAATTTGGAATGGATGAAGTAATAAGTGAATAAAATAAATAGGACCTTTATTTTTTTTGTCTCCAATAGTTTCCATTAATTGCGTTCTAAAAATAAAAATCAGGTATAAGGAAGAAAAGTTGGGGGAGACTGGGCAAAACCAAGCAAAAATCATTGCGGAGGCACAGTAACCGAATGTATTGTAAATGTGGGACACATATGTATGTTTATGAGTTGTGGAGATTTACCAAGTGGTTATCTAGGGAAGCTTTAATTAGATTAGATATATATAACTGGACAATTCTTTCCTTTTTTCCAAAAAAATAAAATTAGAGAGTTACTGTTTTAATAAACGCTTGTGGATGCTCTAAAAGTTACGATAATAATATGGCGACCATCCCATGCGTCGCACTCCATCCAGCAATGAAGCAGACACTTAACCGAACCTCCCAATATAATAAGGGTCAGTGTGGCAGGGCTCTCCTAAAAGGGCTTTGATTCTAGCTTCTTTTATGGAGCTGAAGTTGTTTTCAAAACATATATTTGAAACAATTAACTCTAGTTTTGTTATAATTTATACCAAGTCCTCAACCTTTTGTTTTCATATAATAGCAATTTAAAATTGAAGAAGTTTAACAGGGCTTTTCCTTTTTGGAGTGCCCTAAGGACACACAACAAAGTTGGTTCGTAGACTCGTGAAAAAAAAAGTAGCTGATAAATATACGTCTCATCTCATGACCGGCAGAAAATTCTTTTAGCTCATGTTTTGTTTACTTTTCTTGCACTGCACCTCTTCTGGTAAAGTGTTCATTTTTTCCGATCAGACTAGTTTTTATTAAATATAAAGGCTTTATAATCAGTTTAAGTTCATTCTGATTTTGCCAAAGGGTGTTTAGTCTGGCTAAGTCACTCGAGTGGCACGTCACATGTTTTGAGTTCGATTCACTGTGGTTTTCTGGATTTATTTCAGGATTTACTAGCGCTATACTCTCAGTGGTAGACGATGTCCCCATCGACAGCGAGACACAATTGGTGAATTGGTGACTTCGTGAAACTTGAGATTTGCCGGATCAATTCTTCAGAAGTGCTCATAGGGGTAGGATTTGTGTACATGTATTTATAGAGATGAGTATACGTACGTGTTAAGCGTCTGCGTTGTAATGTGTAATTTAAAAAAATATCCATTCTGATTGACTATATGTCACCATCACACTTTGAGTTCCTCATGTGAGAGTGAGACGACCAAATCCAACTGACCAACGAACTTATTATGTGAAAGTACCGACAGATAAAAAGTGTGGTCCAAATCATGCTGCCTGCCACTAGGTACCGATCGAGAATCCATGCAAATCGCAGTCACAGTCGCAATCGTAATCAGCCAATCTTGCATTCACCTGTGTGCTTCCTCCTCGATCCAAAAAGAGTTTTCACTGCTCGACAAGAGTCAAACACGTTCAGCTTTAACAAAATTTCTATAAAGGCCTGTCTCAGTGCAAGTTTTATCAGAGTTTCATTTGCATTAAATAAATTGTCATATAAATATTTTTGATGACATAGCAGCATATTTAAGATGAGAGAAGAAATGAGTTTCTTAACACGAGTACCAACTATAGCCATAGAATTAAATGTCTATGAAATTCTAGAATAAAATTTTGTATTTAGGAAGGGTGTTTCATCCAAGTTTCATTTAATTTGATAGTCTTAGAAACAATACTATATCACTATGCATTGAGACTGACCTAATAATAAAATACTGATATTTGTAAAACCAAATAACTATCATCAGATTATTTACAAAAATATATTTTTATATAACCTACTTAAAAATATAAATAATAATATATTATAAAAATATAAACATTATCATTATTTTCAATAAAGTGAATCAAATTTAAGAAAGTTTGATTTGTTCTAAATCTATAGCTGTATTTTTTAAATTTTATGGAGAAATAGTAGTACCACTTTGTTTTTTTTTTTTGCGATTTAGTACTACTTAGGTTAGAATAATTAAAACACCACTGATCCGATCTGTCATGATCATGCCATAATGTTCAGATGCTACCCCCAATAATCACATGACGATATCAAGGTTCTTTTCTTCAGGTTGTTCAGGGGATGTAGAGCTCCATGGGAATACTATTCAGAAATTCAAAACTCAGAACAGCATGTCTTTAGGTACGTACTATCTACATACTTATGTACTCCCTCCATCTCTATATTAGTTGACATTTAGGATATTGTGCTTACCAATTAGAGTCATTAATTATGAGGTATTTTTCTCTGTTTGCCCTTTATTAAATAGCGTTGCGGGTGTTCTATGGACAAGAAAAAATCATAGCTGGATTGGTGAGCATGTAGCGTCCCGAGGCTGTTGTGCAGGGTTGCGAAACTGATCGAGTGATCAACTAGCAGCAGTTATTACGTGTGCAGCCGAGCAGTCACGAGGGGCAGTCGCGTCCCTATTTTACTCTATGCGGCTAGCAACGTCGATCTTTGCGAAACTGATGGAGTGATCGAGAGGCCAACTAAAACAGGTACGGAGAAAGTACACTACTACTTGTGAGATATCATATTGGGAAAGTGAGAGAATTACTTGTAGCATGGATTGGCATGCAAACAATCAAACATTCAGGTAATGCTTTTGAAAAACAAAGAGAACCTATAGCAAATGTTTTCTAGGTACACTACAAATGTTTTCTAGGTACACTACAGAAAAACGGTGAGTTGCCGAGTGCTGAATTAGTTGTCGAGTGCCAGATATCGGGCACTCGACAACTTGTCACACTCGGCAAAAAAAAACACTCGACAACTATTTAAATGCCGAGTGTCTGGTACTCGGTAAAAAAAACACTCGGCAACTTAATTTTTTTTGTCGAATGTCGACTTTCGATAAAAAAATACACTTGGCAACTGCCCAGTTTCCTGTAGTGGTAGCACTAGACACTAACTACTACTATAGGGAAAAATATAATACAGCTATGATTTTTTCATGTCCATGGAACACCGGCCCGCTTCTATCTCTCTGCTTTTTTTTTCTTGCATGGATCACCGCGACCTTTCTATCTCCTCCTAGCCATATGACTACATATATAACAGTAGTCGACGTAGCCATCAGCGTTTGGCCGAAATGGTTACTAATGTCTCCTATCTCTAGCTAGCTGCTTCCGGGAAGTTTCCTTACACTTAATTTCTTTCATATCCAGAGCAAGCAAATTACGAAAACTAGCTACGCATTACATCGTTGTCATCATTAATTACACTATACATAAGAATGGAATGTTGAGCAGTCAGAGGTGCCGGCTATTCACGGATCGGATCGGATGGAGTCGGAGGAGGGAGCTAGCTAGGAGACGAAGGGTACAGTGCCGAGCCGGGATGGATGTGGGTGCGCGGCGTGGCCAGCAGCAGGCAGGCAATCGATATCATATCGACGAAGAAAGCACGGTGATGCTCCGGTTGGATCGGAGCTCGGCTCTAGCCTCTAGCTAGCACAGGAGTACTCCACCACGAGGCAGTCTTTAAAAAGGGCAACGACTCAAGTGAGCTAGTTCGTCCCCACTCCCCAGCCCCTAATGTTGACGCGTGTCCTGTGGAAAATGGACAAAATAATAAAGGAACAAAGTGGCTAGTTATTGACGGAGTAGCTAGCTAGTGTGGCGTGTGTCATGAGCGGGTGAGAATTAAGGCGCGTTTAGATCCAAAAAATTTTGGCTTTTGGCTACTGTAGCACTTTTGTTGTTATTTGGTAAAAATTGTTTAATTATAGACTAGGTTCGAAAGTTTCGTCTCGCAATTTCTCGATCAACTGTGTAATTAGTTTTTTTTTCGTCTACGTTTAGTACTCTATGCATGTGCCGCAAGATTCGATGTGACGGAGAATCTTGAAAATTTTTGGTTTTTGGGTTACATCTAAACGGGACCTTACATTAGGATCCGCTGCTATATGATCGGCATCTAGCTAGGTACTGGAGTACTTCTATAGCACTTGTCACGTCACACTGTGTTTAGATCCTGGAAATGGGGTGAAAAAAAATCATGTAGCACTTGTCACATCATACTATAGCAATTTTATTTTTGTTTGATAATAATTGTCCAAACATTGATTAATTAGGTTTAAAATATTCATCTCGCAAAGTATAATAAAACTGTGCTATTAGTTTTTTATTTCATCTATATTTAGTACTCTATATATGTGTCGATATTTTGATGTGACGAATAATATGATTTCGATTTGATGAAGATGTGATGGAAAGTTAGAGAAAGTTGGAGGAACCAAACACACCCATCTCATCAGACGAGATTGCGGGGTCCTGCCGTGAAGCTTCGTGGGGACGGTTGGGCGGTCAAAGCTGCTCTCGATCCACCTCTGTGCTGCCATTGGAAAACGACGTAGTCTTTTTTTATTTTATTTTTGTTTGGGCTTGTTTAGTTTCCTATCAATTTTATAAGATTTTTCGTCAAATAAAATATTTAAAGGTATATGTTAAGTACTAAATATAAATATAAAAATAATTAATTGTACATTATTAACTGTCGTTTTGAATTTTTATGTCACAATTTTTACTGGATTTATATAAAATACATGTAACATATATATCTCCAAATAAATTTATTAAAAAATTAGATCAAAAGATTATATATTATAAATGTTAATAATGTTTATAAAATTAATCAAAATTATTTTCTAGAAAATAAAGAAAGACACGTACAGCCGTCCTTTTTCTGCTGTGCACGCAAAGCAGACGCCGGGTGGGTGCCAGGCGCGGCTTTCATTTGCTGCAGTCTGCCGGGGGCGGTACAGAAGTACTACGTGTCCACCAGAGAGCAGAGCAGAGCACTTCACAGCACAGGGCTCATCATGCCATGCCATGCATCCTACTATGTGAGAGCATGCAGATGGAGGAGCAGGCTACTACAGTCTACAGGCACCACGCGCTGCACCAGACTGTACTGTACTGTACTGTACTGTACTGCGCTAGTATTATTTTGTCGCTGGGTCACCCCGCTGATGCTACTATAATTACACAGCATCACTGCAGACTTAAACGTGTGCATGCATAACCAGCAGTAAATTAAGGAAAGGTAACCATGCATCGTCCAGGCACATCTTTAGCTAGCGAATGGAGGATAGATAGCGAGTACTCCGTAGTTAGCAAAGCAACTTAGTTTTACCTAAAAAATTACATATAAAGCTATTTTCTAAAAACAAAACAAAGTTTTCCTCGGCGTGCTCCCACATACATTCGGAGCGAGGACGAAGCTTCCTGGACGCTCACCGCTTTTTCCCATTTGGGCAAGATGCGAGTGCTACTGCCTTTTCTCCTGGCTGCCCAAAACTCATGGAGCGCCAACTCGACGATCACGCGTAGCTATCGATCTATTCGCACCCACCACTTTGGCTTTGTCGATTCATGGTGCTTTTGTTTTCCTTCCGATCCCTTCCCTTCTTTCCACAACTGACTGTCGATGGTTGTTATTCGTCAACAAAGACACTGTACACACTTAATTATGTTTCACAATACTACACTAACCAGCTAGTAGCCCCTGACCGTCCATCCTGCCTATCTAGGAGTATATATAGCTACAAAGTCAGTCAAGGGTCTCTCGAGCGGGCGATCGGCACCTGCGGCCTGCCCATCTCCTCATCTCATAAACAAAAGCAAGGTCACCACTCACCAGACTTCACACCGCCCCCCCCCCCCCCCCCCCCCCCCCCGCTCATCACTTCATCAGTCATCTCACTACACCCTCCTGCTGAGGGTGAGGCTTCTCTATCTACTCAATCGGAGTTCGGAGGCCAGAGTCTTCATCCCGGCAGGCATTTCCTTGTGCAGGCTGCTACAGCAGGTCCGGTGGTCAAAGTTCTTCATCCCCGCCCTCCGGCGAGCAAGGTTCTTCAGATTTGATGAGCCAGCCGCCCGCCGTCCGCCATTGGCTGCAGCAAGCCTTAACACCACCACCTCCCACTGCACTACTAGTATACAATACATTGAGGCTGAGGTTATTCTGTAATTCTTTTTTATTTTATTTTCGTACCACATTATACACTACATAAGTACTACTAGTAGTAGTGTTATTAGGATGAACCAAATGGGACGGACGGCTGTTCAAACAAAGGGGCCTATATAGAGAGAGAGGTTGTCCACATATGGTAGTGCAATCATATCCCTTGCTGGCCAATTTCTTTTTTCGGTCTCAACAGAACATGTGAGCTAGCTAGTCGATCAGAGACTCATCTTTCTCTTGAAACCAAGAAGATGCACCTAATGGCTCCATGAGACATGAACTCGCCCGGACCAATAATGAGCCATGCATGTAAAAACGTTTGCTGGATGCAGGATATATATACACCCATGCACATTTTTTAGTTAGTAGTTTGAGATGGCAAGGATCATATCCATCGCGTATGTATATATGCCTGCATTTCTTTACCGCTAGAAAAAAAAAGACCAGATCCGTATACATCCAACCAAAAAAATCTCATCATTATTGAGGACAAAACTTCCAAAATGATGGGAAACCCTAGCTAGAATCAAACGTGAAGTCGGACATTAATAATCTAATTAATATGAAGTTTGCCAAAAAAAATGTTTAGGAAGACAATAAATAAACACCTTTCTCTCCACACTTGTCATGTTTGATTTTATATATTAGAATGGCAGAATTTATATATGCATACTTTTGTATGATCCCCATTATATTGCTTGTGCTAGATGGAAGATGAACCCATGGATGATGACTTAAAGCTGCTACTGGCAGGGCCCAACAACGAGAAGCATCTAGATGAATGCTTGGGAGATCGAGGTACGTATTACATTTGACTGATGTTTTTGTCCTTTTATACTCACTACTATTTGAGTTCAGCTATATATCAGCAAGGAATTTATAGAGTTTATGTCTTCCAGATGCAGGTGTATTTGATTCTTATAGTCCTCAGCAGGTATGATTTTCCGGATCTATCTATATCATCAGCTAGTTCTTTCAACAACTACTGGACTTTATTTGGGTCCTAGTAAACGTCGTCGATTCTGTGTAATTATTTGATGTAGAAAGCGCAACTGGTACTTAATTATTATCATGCATTTTTGTTTCTTTTATCGTGCGTAGATGGGAGATCAGTTTGAGTCTCTGACTGTGAATGACGATGAAGCAGCAGTCAATGAACCTGAAATCAAAGATTACATTGACCCAAGCATGCTAGGTAATTATCTTGATACGTAACTTTGATTACTATTTCTGTAGAGGTCATATAAAATAAAACAGTAATTAGTGCATTGACAATATAATATGAAAGCATTTGTAAAGATATACACTAATGCAATTTTCTCACATACTTTCTTCGTCCCAAATTATAAGACGTTTTGCCATTTCGAGATTCGTAGTTTTTATTATGTATCTAGGTGCCTAACAAAAATTATAAATGTAGAAAATTTTAAACGTCTTACAATTTGAAACAGAGAGAGTGTACAATCTTTATTGTTTTATTGCTTTATATAGTAATAAAAAAGTATGATTTTTTAGCTGGGATGCCATGCGGAAAAGGTAAATTAAGTATAAAACAAGCATGTTGATCGATTAATGGACAGTTTGCATGTGAATTTGTTTGTGAAAGTGTATATGCATGCATGTACGTGGAATGTAGAATGTTTTACATATGATGGGATATATATTATCATTATCCTATTATAGAAAACTACTCACGTGCTTAATTATTATTACAAGAATATACGTATATCGTCTTATATAAATTAATTATTTATGTACGATGAATATATATATAGTTATAAACTACCAAGCATCATGTGGTATTGTGGTATTGTGGTAGTAGTACGTGGTATTTTTTTTTTGAGACTAGTACGTGGTATTTATTATAGTAAGAGTTAAGGCCTCACGGATTTTTTTAAGATATTACACTGTATATATGTATATTTCTTGGACACGTGTCGTTAGGAGATTTACTCTGCGGCATATTAAAATTAATGATCATGTATACCATGCATGATATATATGTGGATCAGGTTGCTTCTACCAAGTGGCAGTTTGGGACATGGCAGAAGAGGACCTCGCATGAGAAGCAGTTCTGAAAGGGTAAGCATATATACACTGCAAAAAAATTCCAGAACACATATTTTTATCAAGATAGTAAAAAAAAGTGTAATTGCCTTCTTAATAAATGCATGATGATTTTTAGATGCGGAGTGGGCAGTCGCAGAAGAATCACATTTGTAGATAGATTTTTAAAGATGGGCCTCCTCTTAGGAAGGTCACCACCTCAAAAAATGACCATTAACAAATGCATATCTGTTAGCTAATCAATTAACAGAGGTAGGCGTTATGATGTCATCAGCCACCATACACAAAGTTACCAAAAGATTCATAACTTTTGCATATGAAGTTGGATAAATATGAACAGTGGCAGCTGATCTAGGATAGACATCCGAGGGGGGCTAAATAGTGAAGGTTTAGGGCTAGAGACATCCGAGGGGGGATAAATAGTGAAGATTTTAAGACTAGAATTACAAATTAGTAGTAATTTAAGACTAATTATACAACTATTTAGAGGTAAATTCAAGCTCAAGGGGGCTGGAGCCCCCCCCCGGCCCCTGGATCCGCCCCTGAATATGAACTTTATATCAAAATTATAAAGCTCAACAAAGTCTAAATGTTTTCAGTTTTAAAGTTTTTTTTGTAAAAAATTAATTTTAATTTCTCAGTTTTTGAAATACAAAATTTTGTTTGAACAACCTGTGGCGTCGACATGGTCAGACTAAAGTGTAGTTTAGAACTCTATAGTTGACAAATGCGTTCTCAAAACAAATAAAATCCCAAATATGTGTTTTGAATTTTAAAATTTTAATTTTAGATATTCCAAACATACTTGGATATTGACATGGTCAATACAAAAATTGTAGTGGCCGAGGTGATCTACATATTTCTAGTTGAAAAGTATTTTTTTGAAGTCATTAGAGTTTTAATGTTTGATTTAAGCTTTTTAGATTTTGACATTAAAATTTTTAGACAATACAAAATGAAGTCATGTTTAATTGAAGTGGCCAACCAGATATAAAATTTTGTATTTGAAACCTTTTCATTGGAGATCATTTAGTGGCTAAACTATTCAATATAATACTACTAAGTGTTCATACAAAATGATAGTATCATTAACTCACTCACGAGAAGTGAGGGTGTAGTGCTAGCGTAGTGGTAGTGATGGTTTAGAACCCTACAAAATATTGTGTGATATATATTGTCTAGTTGTCAAAGTATATGTATTCATTTCTTTCGCGTCAACCTTTACTATATTTCAAAGTGATAAGGTGGGTTGGAGAGAGGGAGATCAAACGACAGTGCACAAAGGCTAGGCACGACTAGGGGCAATACAGGCCATGTTGACTCAAAAATGAAACTTATGCAGCTAATAGAAAACACTAGTAACTACAAAGTAGTGTTCTCCACGTAACACAACAGAGATGCCAATAATCCAAATTCATCCCTCAAGCAGCACACCAGCCCTCCACATTGATCATTGCCCCACCAACCCAACCTCCAACACTAGCGATGCCTCGGCATGCTGCTCACCATGCATTTCACAGTCCCCATCCTCCCTTCAAATTACTTTAGCAAGATTACCCTGCAGCACAAACATGGGTCATCGACACCATGCATGTCTATTACTGTTCCACGTGCTCCACTTTGTCAACAACCAAACTGGCCATCCTCTAGATTAGTCTGCAGGTGAGAAACCCACCTAGAGTCTAAATCCACAAAGCGCCCCAATGTTTTTCGATGGTTAAACACTAGTACAAAGCAGTACTATACAGGCGGTTCGGAAGTCAATTCTACTGGCGTTTTTCCGAATCGCCTGTGTGAAAGGCTAGTAGAAATGGACGATTTCTACTGGCGATTGCTTGTGAACCGCCTGTAGAAATCGATTTCTACAGGCGGTTCTCTTAAGCAACCGCTTGTAGAAATATTTGTCCGAAAATCGATTCAATTCTACTGGCGTTTTTCCGAACCGCCTGTGTGAAAGGCTAGTAGAAATGGACGATTTCTACTGGCGGATGCTTGTGAACCGCCTGTAGAAATATTTGTCCGAAAATCGATTTTTAAAAACAGAAAAAAAAGATTTTAAATCCTGGGAGGGGCTGAGAAGCGAGCCGCCTGCCCGTCTACGTAAAAGAAATGGACGATTTCTACTGGCGATTGCTTGTGAACCACCTGTAGAAATCGATTTCTACAGGCGGTTCTCTTAAGCAACCGCCTGTAGAAATATTTGTCCGAAAATCGATTCAATTCTACTGGCGTTTTTCCGAACCGCCTGTGTGAAAGGCTAGTAGAAATGGACGATTTCTACTGGCGGATGCTTGTGAACCGCCTGTAGAAATATTTGTCCGAAAATCGATTTTTAAAAACAGAAAAAAAAGATTTTAAATCCTGGGAGGGGCTGAGAAGCAAGCCGCCTGCCCGTCTACGTAAAATTTGCAAACGCGCTCCGCTGGGATTCGAACCTGAGATACCTCCTCTACCACTCCACCTATCCATCACTTGTGTCAAGATTCGGTAGTACTTCCTCATATTCTATACTAAACCGAGTGTAAATTCATTGTTTGAGCCACTAAACGAATTCAAATGAAAAAGTTGTGAACTACAAAGTTTCATAACTTTTCGAGACCTACAACTTTTATGTAGCAAGTTTTTTCATCCGAGGTCGTTTACAAAACATTGAATTTCAAATTTGACATATTCGAACGTATTTTTTGATGACAAGATGATTTCAATTGAACAAGTTGTGAACTACAAAGTTTCATAACTTTTCGAGATCTACAACTTTCATGTAGAAAGTTTTTCCATCCAAGATCGTTTACAAAAATAAAAAATAGCAGTATCCAGCCATTTTTACTGGCGGTTTTCTTAAGAAACCGGTTTTCTTAAGAAACCGCCACTAAAAATCAATTTTTAGTGGCGGTTTGTAATAGTTTTTTTTCTATTTTTTTCTACTAGCGGTTGATAACCCAAACCGCCTATGCTATTTTTCTGGGGCGCAGCCAAAAAGCGTTTTTGTACTAGTGAACCATGGGGACAACTTAAAATCTCGATGTGAAATACATCGAGTAGTAGCATCTTTCTCTTATGATCCTCATCAGCAACCCTCAACTACACGTTATTAAATTAATCCCTTCATGTCTAATTGCACCATCAACACTTGCCACACAACCTACTATAAGATTAATCTCCCATGGGCCATGACAACTTTGTTTCCATGTTGTGGCACATGCACACCCCACCCACACCCTCCCCAAACTTCAGTGTTGGAATGCCAACCACCATTGCTAGATTTGCATTTTATGTGTAGGAGAGGATAAATAATAATAAAGGTTGTTTCATTAGCAAGGAGATCTCACAATTAGCCAAAACATATCACCCTTTATCTGTACCTTTTAGGTTGTAGTATATAGTCCAAGTTAGAATCTTTAGCCACACTATTTATGGGCAGACCCAACAACAAATAGAGGTGCATCCATGTTTTTCCTCCTACTTGCTCCCCTCACTCTTCTTCAACCACACTTCTTTCGTCCTGGTGTCCCCTTAGTTTAGTTTCATGAAGCAATAGTCAGCCTCATCCCTTCTTATTTCAGATCCAACAATAATTGTACATAATGTATAAAAATTATTTACAGTAATATGGAAATTAAATTATACAATTAACTTGTTTCTTCTAGACAGGGTTGTTCGCACATAATTTTGGATCACAGGAGCCTTCCACAAGTAGAGGGAGAAAACATAGATTAGGACGGAAAAACAATGATCATTGGACAGAGGATGAAGCGAGACAACTTGTGAAGGGTGTATCTTTTCATGGTGTTGGAAAATGGAGCTATGTGAAGAGAAAATATTTCCATGCATCAATTCGAACATCAGCTCATTTGAAGGTATAATACTATTAGTGATACATTGCACTATGTAGCAAATAGATACCATCATTATTGTATATTGTTATATATAAAACCTTTAAATTAATTATGTTGTCCAATTTTTATGCTTAGGATAAGTGGAAGAACTTGGTCAAATCTTACAAGAAGGTTCTATTCTCTCATACATTAATAGATTGTATATATTTTGTCATTAGCATCACAATTACAATCGTTATACCTTTTAACTCTATAGGAAAATGGAAAAACATTGTTGCATCTAGAGCAATCATTGATTGAACGTATTAAGGAGATAGATGCAAATGACTCTTCTCCAAAGCAAAGCAACAGTGATGAGGATCATCGAGCACCAGTCTCTCCTAACATCTCTTCGGTGTCATCACCTTCACTCCTCGTGCAATGGTCTACAATGAAGACTAGAACTAAGAAAGGTAGCATGCATAAATTGAAGAACAATAAAGAGGACGCAACCATCAATACCCCAATTTGATCATTGGAATGCCATATTTGGTGTGCATGGTTTCACTAGTCTTACCTAACATTGGAGGGTAGTCATCCATCATAAAATGGAAGTTCAACAATAGTCGCACTGGTAGTGACATTGAGTAATGTAAACAACAATTTGGTTGAATTACATTTAAATTTGTATTGGGGTTTATATTAATACTCTGCTATGTATTTAACCAGTGTGCATATATATAGCTTCTTGAATTGACAAATTTTCTTGTTCTTAGATGGCATAACCTATGCTAGTTGGAAAATAGAGACCATAGATTAGAAATAGAGTTTTAAGTTGCCTAATTCACCCCCTTTTTAGACGTCTTGGTCTTACTCTTGTCTCCAATAACACCGAGTGATTTGTAGAGCCGTAAAGATGATTTATGGGGACAACAAAAGGAAAATCATATATGTAAACCCATTTTCTAAGACAAATCTCTTAGGGGTCTAACTTAGAAAATAGACTCGAAGCCCCAAAAGTACTATTATTGTGTTCATGTATATATACACAACTTAGGGTTTTAGATGCTCCTACACAACACCTTTTTTTGTTCACTGAAAGCATCTAGGCCTCAAGGTTTTAGTGATTAACAACAATGCAAGATTATTATGACTAATGTGTGTTTTGCTAAGGCAAATTGATGTGTGTTTTACTGAGGCAAATTGAGTTAGGTCATAACGACGGTGATTGAATGGGCAAGAAATGGTTTTCATGCCCCTTGAAGATGGATATCGTTTTGGTTTTTGAAGGAATGCGACAAGACATAGAATGATCTAGGTCTAAGTGTCAGATGGAGTTGGGAGACATTTAGAGTAGATTAGGTTCTTGTTTTACCTTTCGACCATACTATTAAGGGGGCTTGGAATGGGTAGCTTGACTTAGTTGAGTCTCATGTAGTAGGTGTGGTGCACATTTGTCTAACATAACCCTAAGTGACCCTAGGTTGGCCCTAAGATCAATTGGAACAACTTATGTTTTTGACGAAACTCAATTCAGAGTTGTTTCATGGGTTTTAGGGGCACCAGACGCTGGTACAACTAGCACCGAACACGTCCGATACATTCAAACACTACTACAAAATTTATTTTGCATAGCACTTGGGTTTTATTAACCGTGGCGGTTAAACGCATAAACTGCCACGGTTAATAGGTGCCCAAGAAGCCCATCGGCGAGGGGCCTCAACCGCCACGGTTAATGGGTATTAACCATGGCGGTTGTTGTTAAGCAACCGCCATGGTTAATACATTAACCGTGGCAGTTGGTATAATCTAACCGCCATGGTTAATGGGTATTAACCATGTCGGATGTTGTTAAGCAACCGCCACGGTTAATGGTTAATACATTAACCGTGACAGTTGGTATAATCTAACCGCCACGGTTAATGGGTATTAACCATGGAGGTTGTTGTTAAGCAACCGCCACGGTTAATGCATTTACAGAGGCGGACATTTTAACACGCAACCGCCTCGGTTAAGCAGACCCAGCCCAATAGCCCAACACCAGCCCACTACCATGTCTAATATATATATATATATATAAACTGAAACCCTAAAGGAAAAAACTGCCTAACTCCTCTCTCCTCACGCCTCCTCTCCTCAGCGCCTCCTCTCTCCTCACTCCTCCCTATCTCCAACCGGCGCGAGGTGGGGGCGGCACGAACGCGCGGGTGGCGGCGCGGCCCCGAGGGACACCGACGTGAGGTGGCCGGGGGCGACGCGACCCCCGCGGGCCAGCGAGGCGGCGAGGCGCGAGGCAGCGCGACCACGCGGGTCAGGGGAAGCAGCACGAGGGCCAGGACAAGCGGTGCGACCGCAAGGGGGAAGCAGCGCGAGGGGAGGCGCGGGGCTTCGTCTCCTTTTCTTTTTCCCTCTTCTCTGTGTCCCTTTCTTTTGACTCCCTCGATGTTCGATCCAGGGCCGGCGAGGCCGGATCCATGGCGGGATCCCCTCCGGCGGCAGATCCTAAGGAGAAAGGTCGGATCCATGGCGGGAGCCCCTCCGGCATCGGCGGATCTAGGGCCGGTGAGGCCGGATCCAGGGACGACGACGCCCCGGCGTGTAGCACGCATTGCTAGGCCCAGATCCAGCCCTAATCGGGTCTGGATCTGAGTTTTTTTCCTGATTAACCGTGGTGGGTTAATACCATTAACCGTGGCGGTTGGCCGACCGCCACGGTTAATACCCCGATTAACCGTGACCATTGATCCGTGGCGGTTGGAAAAACTGCCACGGTTAATCCATTTCAACCGCCACGAAAAATCAATTCTGTAGTAGTGAAAGTGCCAAGGTTTGGCATCGGACCCACCCCCAAAGAGGCACTAAATGCATCCGGTGCTCTCAGTGAGTGCTCAAATGCGCATCGGATGTTGGCATCGGATGATGGGTCCCCCAGTGGGATGCGTCCGGTGAGTAGAGTCCAATGCATTTCCAGTAAGGTCTTAGAGGCATTGAACGTGTCTGGTGGCTAGGAACTGGACGCACCCTAATGTTCAGTGACCTATGAGTCTTTGTAATTATGTTAGTGAATGCTAACAGTGATCATCACAACGAGGACTAGCTTGCTGGCAAGCAAATGAACCTTGGGGGAAAAATCTTGTGTCAATTGTCTCCCTTGGATTTTCATTGGTATTCATTGGGTGATCACTTGCTCGGCTTGGTATCATACAATTACTTTCCTAGATACTTTTGTAGGTTAGTATCTTTTGTAATTTTAATTAGAGTTGGATTCACCTCTTACTAGTTTAATAGTGTAGTAGTAGCAATCTAGATCTTGTGTGACATAGAGATTATAGTCAACTAGCACAACAATGGCTTGTTGCCATTTAGTTTACTAACCACTCTATCTTACTGTTATTGTAGAAATTTTATAGGCTATTCACCACCTCTAGACATTTAGGATCTTTGACATGTCACAATGCAACATCACATCCTATTGAATGTAGTATTTATATACTTGCTTACATTGGTAACTCGATCACATGAATTATTAAGGCCCTGTTTGGGAACGCTTATGTGAGAATCGATTTTAATCTGATCAGGATTTTCTGATAAGCTGTGATGAAAAGAATCTGTTGTCTAAACAATCGAGGGTGTTTGGCAATCCTGATTATTGCCTTTAGATTGTCTGTCCTGAGTGCAAAATGACTTGTATGCCCTTGAGGTGGATGACACCTCAATTTTTCACTGAATACAAGATGAAAACATTTACGGTACTGTTTTTTGTGTTTTCATAATAATTAGTCGATGACAATAACTAATGTGTACGTAACATAAATTTAACAAAGGTCCGGACAAATTGAGATCAATATAACAACTAATCAACTAATCATAGATGCGGCTATAGTATCACGCAAGGCACTCATATCCATGTCATCTCCAGAAGCACTTCCTTCACCCGAGCTGGATTCGGGTCCATTTGTATCTTCTTCTTGGATACTTGATTGAAAGTGAGTGTCGTTTATGGAATTGTCTCTAATAAAATTGTGAAGGGCCATACAACCAACAATGATTTTTGATTGCTTGTTCACTGAATATTTGGGCATCTTCAAGAGAATGCACCACTTCATTTTTAGGACTCCAAATGACCTCTCAATCACATTTCTCAAACTTGAATGCGCATTATTGAACACCTCCTTCAATCCCACTGGAGTACGACCATGTTGCCATTCAGAAACATGGTACCTTTGTCCCTTGTATGGTGCAAGATACCCTTTTTTATTAGGATATCGTGAATCGACGAGATAATATTTCCCTACATTTTGTAATTGTAGGTTATCTAACACATGATATCCTTGTGAAATGCAAAAAAAAATGTTTTCAGTCCAAAAGATGCATACCTTCTGGAGGGTGTGGAAACTGTTGCTTGTATGTGACTAGAGTATCCAATAAGACATGACTGTCATGCATAGATCCGGGCCAACCAGTGACAACAAATATGAATTGCATATCAAAGTCACAGACCGCCATTACATTTTGCGAAGCATAACCATGTCGACCAATGTATTTAGGTTTCTCATGCAATGGAACAACTACCGGTATATGTGTGCCATCGATTGCACCAATGCAATCTTTGAAATGAAGCCAAAACCTAGCTTCTTGTAGCTTAGGATGAATAGAACCAAAATGTGAATCTGTAGGCCTCACAATGTAAAAAGCCAACTGCATGACACACTCCAGTACCTCTGCAAATTTCCTGCTAATAGTTTCTAATGAGTGGGTGAACTTGTTCTTCACTTGCCTAAATGATTGAGGTGCACCGCATGCCCACACAAACATTGCTAAGGCTTCCTTCGTACACATTCCTCTACTCTCTTTTAAGCCATAATTTTCTACCATGGTGTCATGAAGGCATAGGAAAACTGACCTTCTCATTCTGAACATGCTATAGCATTCAGTTGGATTTTGGAGTGTGATCTCAACCCACTGGATTCCAGTCATAGTTGGAATTGTAATAGGAATTTCAGCTTTCTTTCTACGTGTATCACCCATGCACTCCAAAGCCATGTATGCCACCATAAAGTCATCATCATCTGAGTCAATTTCACTAGAAGCACTAGATGTACTCATAATTATCTGTCACAAAAAGATCCACAATTAGATATTTTCCCACATCCAACGCTTTGCAAACTATAAATAGCATTATTATCTCATACAAAAAAGTTGGCAAATTAAACAACATTATTGTCTCACACAAGAAAGTTGGCAAATTAAACAACATTATTGTCTCACACAAGGAATTGGAAAAAACAATAGTCTCACACAAAACATTGAAAAATAAAACATAAATATGAATGCCTCCATCTAATTCTTGTTCTTGTCTTCCCATGCCCTTCGCAGCCATCTTAACCTTCCATTAGCTGTTTTCAATGTACTAAACATATCACGGTACTCCTTCTTCATAAGTAGTTGTGTGGCATAATAGTGCTCATCACTCCCTTCCTCAGCACCATCCTCAATGACTTGATCAATCATTTTAGTAACCTCATCTCTAACATGATCAATAACATGGGAAGTGGCTGACTGTTTACTACTTTGTGTCTTCTTATCATATGCATCTACTAAACGCTTCATGCATTGATCTCTATAACTCTTCTTCTTCTTTTCCGGAGGTGAAATTGGGGCGGATCTTTTTGGAACCCGTTTTTCTGAAGTAGGTGTGACCTTTGGTGTACCACCATCCTCACTTATTACATGAGCATCATTCTCACTTTGACCTGTTTGGAGAGCATCACTACCACCAATAGGAACATATGAAGTCTCATTAGTAACACTAATTGCATCAAACATTATCCGTTGTTGGTCTTCTTGCTCAAGTGGGTTATCTCTGAATGTTATACACCCGGGCATAGACTGAAAATAAATGAAAAAAATAATTAGCCATTTTTAGAGAAAACATTACAACTTACATATGAGGAAAAAAATACTTATGAATTATATGCTCACCTCATTTTTCTCCGCCCACCATTCATCAGACGCCACAATACAACCATTGTTAGGATTCCTCCCTAATCCAGTAGCTCTCATGTTCAAAGTTTTCCATTGGTTATATTTCTTCTTCATTGTATCCCATTTATTCTTCATTTGTCCATCATTATAAGGCCTCTTGGTACGTTCGAAGAACTTTCGAACAAGATTTGCATAGCCCAAATTATTCAAACAATGTCCAGGCCTATTGTGGGCAAGAACTTCTTCCACAATAATGTCATTGAAAGCCTTAGTAGCAAAAACATCCCATTTTGCCTGAACTTTTGCTGATTTCTCCATTTTAAATCTCCACAGACTAATAAAAATATAAAACACAAGCATTATCAAACTAATGCATCTCCAATTTCTAAAACAAAAATCATTCAACATTTGCACAGATATATCCCTAGCCATGATAACATGTCCTATGATAATGTACTATGATAATCTGTTCTTTTGCAATACAAATCAAAGCAAACCATAGATCGGGTATGAATCAAAGCAATTCATGGATATGAAAAAAATACCTCAACAAAGGGAACCAGTACCTTCACTCGGAGCAAAGAAAAGGTGCGGAGTCGGCCTCCACCGTCGCAACACGGAGCAGAGGAAAGGGTGGGGAGCCGGGATCTACCGTCGTCGGAGTAGGGAGCGGGAGTGGAGGAAAGCACGGGCGAGAGCAGGGAGCGGGAGTGGAGGAAAGGACGGGCGAGGAGCTGGCCTCCACTGTCGGGTAGAGGCGAAGGGCGGCGTAAGCGGAGGCGAAGGGCGGCGTAAGCGGAGGGGAAGGGCGGCGCGAACTGGGCGGCGGCGGCTCAAACCCTAGCGGGCGAGTCGAGAGAGGAGGGGAACGGGAGCCGGAGCACGGGCGGGCGAGCGAGGGGCGGACGGGTGAGCGAGGGGCAGGCGGTGGAAAATGAGTCGCGGTGTGGGAAACGCGGTCGGTTCCTCGCGGTCCGCAAAACGCAAGCTCTAATTCATTTGAGATTATTTCCATCTCCCTGATTATTACACAATCAAAAAACAATTATTCAGGGTGTTTGTGGATTCTCGCTTATTTTCATCTCGATTCCAATTTTAAGCTGAAACAAACACGCCCTAAGGCAACACTTTTTTCATTGTGGGTCCATAGACTTCTTCCATAGTGTGTGGATATATGGTGAAAATTTAGTCAAAATCAACTGTTTTTCAATTTGTGGGTGCATATGCCCCTCTGATACATTTGCCTCTACTATGTGTTGATCTATTAGCCATGTGTACAGTTTTTTCCATGATTTGTAAGCAAATTGACCCATGTTGAAGAACAAAATGCTTGCTATGGTTACAAACCCATGGTACTTATCCAAAGGAAAGCAATAATGACAAGGACCATCTAGCACCAATCTCTCATAGCCTTGTGGCGTCACCTTCACCCCTTGTCTAGTGGTCTATAGTGAAGATCAAGTGAGGTAGCATTCACAATTTGAAAAATAATAAAGAGGACATATCCATCAGGACCCCAATCTAATTGTTAGAATGTTATATTTCCCAAGAAGGGTTCACTAGTGTTACCCGAACTTGGAGGGTCGTCAATATAATAATGGAACTTGAATAGTGGTTGCAATGATAATTAACAATAAGTAGTGTGTGCATAACAATTTTCTTCAATTACAATTACCTCTGTATTATTTATATAAGGTCATGCTAATCAATGGTTGACCATAAAATAACATTCTCAGCCACCTTGGTTTACAATAATGTTTGTTCTAATTGTGCCATTGTGTGTCATATATGGTAAAAACTATCAAAGTAAATTGTTTTCAATTTGTGGGTGCATTTGCCCCCTCTAGTACCTTCACCTTTGTTATATGTTGATCTATCAACCATGTGTAGAAAACACTCTACCATGATTAGTGTTGACGGTGAAAATGTCATAATTTTCTATGCTCAAAATCACCGTCAACAGCCTCACAATGAAGGGACATAAGCATATCATGAGTATATTTTATCCAATAACTAGTTCCAAATGTCCATGGAGTATTTCTTGCAGGACTATAGGAAATGGAGAGAAATGAGCTAGTGGGACCCAAATATTGGGGGTCAGACGACCACCCTATGGGGCCCACCATCCATCCCAAGCACCCACATGATAAGGAGGGCCCACCTATCATAGTAAGGGGTCACTACCCCTCTTGTGCAGATCGGCCGACCCATCAATGGGCACCACCAAAGTTCTAACCACTCCATGACATGTGGGCCATGCTTCTAGAAGGTCTAGAGTGGTCCCACATGTCATAGGGGGGGTCGGCCGACCCCCTAAGGTGGCTTGGTGGCCACTCCTTCATCCAACCGCCATTTGCATGCCGCCATGCAAAGATGCACATGCTGAATTAAAGAAGCACATGATTAATTATATTGCACCATTGATCTAAAGGCGGTTAGGATCCAAGGGCTCCCATCATCCATCACGCGGATCAATGATGTGGCGGTGGAGTAGCCCCTCACTCCCTCTCATTCAAGACACACCACAAGGAGGAGCTATCCACTCTCTCTCAAGATGTAGCACTTATACTAGTGTTAGTGTTGTTAGGAGTTAGAGTGAGCCTCTGGTCTTCAACTCTAGTTTTCCAGTCTAGTATGCTTCTAGTATTTATTTCTCTCTTTGTAAGACTTGAGTTATTTTATATAGTTATCTTCTCTACTTTGCCTTAGTAATTTACTTTATTGCAGCATGACTAGTTATGTTGTATTGGTTGTTAGCATAGTCGTAGTTGTTTGATAGTAAGATAATGGTAGTATACCTTTGCACTGGTTCACCGCCCTTAACCCGGTGTTCTAATCAATTTCTCCGGATGTCGGATTAGAGTAGTGAGATATAGTGTAGACATGGTGTCTAGACTATACACTTACCTGTGTCTGCGGCTTGTCCAACGGTTTGTTTGTGGTACCTAGTAGGGGTGACAGACCTATCTAGGCTTTGATCCCACCACGTTCGGCCATGTTCTTAAAGCCTAGTTCTTCTTGTGCTAGGCGATTTAGCAGCCTTCTGTTGCTAAGTGGCCTAGTGGCCCGAAGTGCAATTGTGTGTGAATATTTTTCTTGCTTGATATGACTTGTCTTGCTAAGTTAGAACCATGCAAGTAGAGATAGATATTTGGAAACCTTATGCTCGCTCGCTGTCCTCCTCTCTCACTAAACTACTCTTTATCATTGGAACTTCTCCTGTGTGTCATTGCACTTATCATATATATCATTTACCCCTACCATAGTTTAGTTGGTATATTAGTTAGTGGATCATCATGGTTAGCTATCATATTCTTTAACCATTGCATCCCTGAGGATAAATACGATACCCTGGAATACTCCCGGGTGAAATGCTACAATGGTATTTTTGTGCGCTTGCGGAATATTCTACATGAGCATAATAAATACCAACAAGCATTTCTGGCGCCATTGCCGGGGAAGCAATTGACGAAAGATTTTGATACTAACTTTGATGTCTGTTAATCTATACTACAACTTGCTATGTGGGATTACCCTGTTCTATTGAGTGTGGAATAAATAGGACATCAACCGTCTCGACCTTCTAGTGTTTTCTTTCCACAAGAAAAAAAAACAGCAAAGAGCCCAGGGTGTCTAATCAATCATGAACAATCAACTGATCATCCCTGCCATCTCACAGGTGCGTATATGTATACATTTTTCTAACCTTGTGCAGATATAAAGAGAAGGTCGCCATCTCAAAAAAAATCAACATGTGACGGAGCAAAAGCACTCACAATTCTGTCTCAAATTATGGGTGAACATGGAATCAATCGAGGTAAGTGAGACCCTATCGGGAGACAACCCGACATTATCCTTGCACTTTTCTTTATTGTTTCTTACCACTACATGTTTCCTTAAATCATCATGTCTCTAGTGCTTCTTGTGGTTAAGTCTAGAGATTCATGCATATCCATCATTTACATCAATTTCCTTTTCCAAAACCATATATAACATGTTTGATTGAATGCATTTCTCCACCCCATTTGCATAAAAAATTATATCAAAAAAAATTATCCTCTGCTTTACCACTCATGTTCTTGTCTCTAATTAAATCAATCTCATTCAATACTTCCTTTTCTATTCTTTTATGCTTTGGTTTGGAAGTACCTTTCGAACGTACTCCCATAGGCTTTTTCAATTGAGCATGGTGCTTAGGTTAAATAGTCTGCCTTAATCAAACAAGGCATGATGTCAAAATTGATTATTGAATCAAAATATAATTGTATAGAATTTGGTTGTTTAGTTGGACTAACCCCTATTAGAAAACCTCTAAAATTTTTGTGGGTAAGTCATGAGATCATTCTTGGAGACAAATCAAGGCTTGAGGTACTCTTTAAACACCTTTGCTCATCCTTGCCTTAGCCTTGCTCGATTTCTGAAATCCTGGTGAACAAGAAGAGAACATCATTGAAACATATGATAAATATTCTATGCTAAACTATTAAAACCAATTTTCTATAGCTTAGAAAATGACCTCTTCCTCTATGACAACAAATACCGGTCTTGAAAATCCTTGTGTATCCCTTCGGGTATGTGTTTTCTACTAATCTATTGTAGAAATGAAACAAAACAATGAAGCAAAAAGATGGCATGCCAAGGATAAGAAAGAAGGAGGTGAATCCCACTCCTCCAACACAAAACAAATCTGCCAAACCAAAATCAAAAGAAGAATCAAGAAAGGAATGACGAAAACAAGTCTTTCAAATCCGCATCTTCACGATTGCTGCTCATTGGACCTGAACCAAGAGCCCTCGTCGTGAGGTAATTCGGTATGTATCCACATCTGATTCTCCATTGCACTCCTCCTTTTCTGTTTCATTTTGGGTTATCACATTTGAAATCTCAAGAACCCAACATCTCTTCCTGCATAAAACTTTAAGGTAAACATAACATGAGTTTTGAGCTACTTTGTGCCCAAGGTGGGGTCGGTCGACCCCACCATGGTGTTGTTGATATTTCTTATGACTATTGGATAAATACGCAAGCGCATAGATTATACCGCTGTAGCACTTCACCAAGGAGTATTCCAAGGTATCGTAATTTATGTTATCCCAAAGGAAAGCCTTGCTATAAATGATAATTAGAGAGAGATCCTAGAGAGCACCTCAACTTTAGTATCAACTAGTATAGAGGGGTAAATGATATATGTGATAGGAAGGGGTTGATGAATGAAGAAGCTACGATAAAGGATACTTAGAACGAACCTTAGAGACTAGCTAGGAGGGAGGACAATGAGAAGAGAACAAGGACTGCTATGTACTTCACTCTACTTCAATATACTTAGATAATTAACTAGTCTAGACACTATAGTTTGTCTCCTCAATACAAGTATGCTAGACGAGGGGATAGATCAGTAGGAGGACAAAACTCCTACCGGACCGCGCCCTCTTCTTACGGGGGCGTTACCTTTTAAGAACTTTCCTAAGACCAGGGGCTTACCAGCTCAAGACCTTCGTCGGCAAAATCTTCACCAACGCCTAGAACATACAATAGCTACGTCGTTTCTACCCCTAAAAATCCCTCGTTACAGCATTCCAGTCGAAATTTTTCTTTCCACGCATCATAAAGTCTTAAGGAAAGAGCTTTTCTTCCACACACGGCATACAAAGAAACCTCTTACCCGGGGGCTACTACTCGATACGTACAAAACAAAAGAAAAATTCGAACAAATATACACAACCCAAGTTCATCACAACCATTCCAAAACACCAAAATAAAAGGGATCAGAACTTTGATAAGTTGCTCGATATTACAGCTTCATCCCACCGATGTGATAGGCAACCATATCGAGAACATTCCTAGTCCAGAGCTCGAACTCGTGGCTAATAAGACACTCCGGGCTACTGTACATAATGACCCCGGCCAGACCCTGGCTCGCCAGCCCAAAGCGTCTGCACATCTCCCAAACGCAGACATGGGAGTCGACGACTGCTAACGTCGGCACGTGCTCCGGGCAAGAAATCATCCTCCGCCGCGCTATGACGTGAAGATCGTCGCGGGAGTCGTAACGGAGCAGACTTAAGCTGCGGGTGCCCCATCTACCGTCAGGGAACGCGCCGCCGGCGACCCGGTTGACGAGAACGAGAGTTTCAGGGTCCGCCGCATATAGAATCATGGCCTGGAAGTACATTGCTCTGGCATCCCCGGCCATGATCGCTTCACCGATGAATGCCCAGCCGGAGGTGTCTCGCCCCCACAGCATCAGCCTCTCCACGCCACGAAAGAACAAGGCCTCCTGATGGCTGACCTCAAAGAAGCGCTACTCAAGGATGATCCTCCGCAATTGGTAGCAGGACCGACAGTAACGCTGAATCTCCCAGAGGGACAAAAACCGAACCAATGCGCCATCGTTGCAGATCCTCCGGAAAATGCCGCAGACTTGACGAAGGCGCATGTAGTCAAGAAAGCTACCTCCATGGTCGATGACGCGAAGAAGGATCTAGAAGAGAAGCTCTTCCAGCAGCATCAGCAGAGCGTCGAACACCATGGCGAGGCGAGCGCAGTCGGCATCCATCCCTCAGGCAAGACTGACGCGCCTCCCATGATCCTTCTCGGCAACGATGAAACCTCTCCTCTCTCACCCCTCTTAGTTGGTGCAAATGGGAAGAGACTGAAGAGAACGGCGGGGAGTTATTCCGGACCTCCTAGAATATATAGCACAGAGCCGCTATCCCCCCGTCTTCCATACACACGCCCCTCGAGACCGCAAAGGCGCGACTCTTTGTTTTCCAGGCGTGGGCAGTATCAGCAAACCGCCAATGACAGGTGGACCGCTCATGATGAACCAAACGACTGACCACTACAAGGGCCTGCGGACCACGAACAACGCCAACTCCCCGGAAATAGGCAAGCCAGGCATAACAAGAGCATAACCAGTCCACCACAGCTAACAAAAAAGGTGAGAATGACCGGTAAGTACGTCCATCTAAAGAACGTTCAATTTTTTATCCCCTTTGTGCGAAATGCAGGGACGGCAACGGGGTAACGGTCGGAAGACCGTTTTCGCGCACCACGCTCATATGCCAAATGAGTTACTAGGGGCCGTGGGATCATGTGCTGGCCCAAAACTCCGTGGGTTCGACAGCCTCCCCGGCCAAAACACAAAGAGAGAGGGACGTTGCTAAGCGGACGTAGACGTCTTCACGTCGAACGCACTTAGTAAACGTGTTTAGGCTTCAACAGATAAAAGAATATGTGCTAAACCCCACGAGGGGTGGCATCAGCCCCTCAGATCCCAGCGAACAGATCTGGGTACTATACGTATCGACTGTTGAAGATTAGAGGTCGGTCCACGATGGACCTATGCCGGTGCGAGCCTCCTCGCATGAAGACCCGGGGTATCCCCTAAACTACCCGATTGTAGCTCGTTGAGCGCTCGATCTCGTCCATCGAGGAAAGACACGAGGTCGATCACTTCCACTTCCCAGATCATGGGGGTGCGAGGAAGAAATACGCGAGCCGCACGATGGCGGTCCCCAAACGCATGATCCAACAAGCACGATAGGTAACGAACGGAGGCCTAGGAAATGGAAACGATAGCTAAAACGACGATTACAGAAGCTCAAAATGGGGGCTCAGCAGGCCCAGTCCATACAAGCGCCTCGACCGACACAACACATCCAACTCAACTAACAGTTACGGGACCTCTGCCCTCGGCCCCTCCGCCAGGACCTCCTCCGCAGGCACGACATCAACAACGGCCTCAGCTGCATCAGAAAGCCGCTCGATGAGGTGGACATACTGGTCGACGCTCCGCCCGTGTGGAAACCCGGCGGCGTCCACCATGTCCGTCCCAGAACGGACCTCGGCAATGGCGAATGCAACCCCAGCCCCGCAGAAGACGACACACGCAACGACGTTGCGGACACGTGCAGGAGCAGCCTGAAGACGCTCGACCATGGTGCTCCCGGGCGCACGAAGAAGGCCGGTGATGTCGTTCGCAGCAGAACGGAGCGCCTGCAGCTCCTCCTCCAGCGCTACGAAAAAGAAACAATGTGATGCATCACGGGCAGGTCATAATGGAACATGCTTAGGAAAGAGCGACAAAGCTTACCCACGATGCGCCCTTCAGCCTCAGCCAGCTGATCGCGGAGACAGTAGCCCGCCTGAACGGACCCTAACAGGCTCTAGCGAAAACTTTCGAGCATCCGATAAAGCAGCTCTGTGTCCTGAACCCGGCGAAGGTTCTGCATTGGACGACTAAGCAGCTCCTCCAGCAAACTCTGGAACCTGTGCACGGGAGGCGTAGGCACAGGCCCCGGCGGGGGCCAGAACTGCCACCAGACGAAGGACGCCTCCTAGACCCGCATGGAACACTGGACAGGGCCGGCGTGAGCACATCGGAAGGAGCTGCCCACACTCGAAGCCACGAGGCGTTGACAATAACAGGAAAAGGATCAGGGGTGGCATGATATGGGTACCATCCTGCCTCGGTCATCCAGCGACGAAGGTGTTGGGAATATGCCCTAGAGGTAATCATAGAGATGATGTATTTCTTGTATCCATGACATGTTATGAATATCCATTAAAGACAACTTGTATCGATTAGCAATTATGTGAATTGCTTGTGAAACTCTTTTACTTGTATGGTTATTATAAAAGTTGTCCCTGATCGGAGTTCGTGCAAGAATGCACATAAATATTAGATCGGCACATTATTAGTTGACGACTATGTTTCACAAGTCATGAACATGAAATGTCAAGCTAATAATGTGGGCACATGTATGACATGGAGCTAGACAGACCTGACATGAGATTGTCTCTATACACATCATGTACGTTATGTCCTTAGACCTGAGATTGTCGTATGCACTCAAGATGTGAAACGGCCTACTTAGAGACTACCAAACGCTACTCCGTGACTGAGTAGTTATAAAGGTAGCTTTCGGGTTTGTCAGGAAACATGCTGTGAGACATAGTCAATCAAGATGGAATTTGCCACTCTCCATATGAGAGATATCACTGGATCACTCAAATGATTAGATCATAAAATGCATGGTCGTGCTTGGGTTAAGTGTTAACCCACGAGTTGGACCAAATATCATAAGGCAAAGGAATAACATGTATATTGTATTGTGGTGCTTCGTCTGATATGATCGTAGCGTATGCATAGGAGTTGACACGCCTTGCTAGAGGCCACTATCAACTATTGGTCGAGTAAGAGTACTTGGGCCATGTCTATGTGTGCGTGAGTCCATAGGGTCGCACGCTTAAGGGGCTAGAAGCCTAATTCGGGTTGGACCCGAATTAGACTAGGTTTAGGGTTGCTAATGGGCCTCCAACGTGGCGAGCTCATTAGGACTCCTATATAAGCAAGGGGAGGCGCGGGGCGAGTCAGACTCACGTCCTTTGGCAGCCGCCGTCGCCCTCCCCACACTCGCGCCTAGTACTTCTCGCGGACCTAGCAGTCCAGATGGGTGACGCTTCTTTCCTGCACGTGTGGGATTCCTCGGAGGTGCTGCATCTGGAGTACAAGGATGAACCGCGAGTAAGAGACGTTGAGACGGACGACCTCGCAACTGCACGGCACTGCTGCGACGTGCACGACTACATCAAGTCGCTTCCGCTGCACCTACGCGTCTAGTGGTAACCCCGTGATATATAACTAGCACTAGTTCCTGGTTTATGGGGTAGAAAAATTTTGTTTTCTGGCTAGCGTAGCAACCTCATAACCCTACAGAAGGCTCCGAGGGTCGGACACGCTTCCCCCGACGAAACCAGCCTCCATGGGGCGTTTTCCACAGTCCATAGCTCGACAAACAGCAACCCAAGCGGGAAAAAGCTTAAACGGAGAGTGAAAACGGAGAAGCAAGATGGAGCGAACCAACTCACTCGTCGCACCACTTTAAATAGGCCAAGGAGCAGAGTCAGCAAGACCGGGATCACTCTGCATCAGGTCGGGGCCCACCATTCCCATTTTCAACTTGCAGGAATGGTCAGGGAAGCGCGAGCAGTAACTCCCCTGAGCTCCTTACGACTATAAAAGAAGAGCAAGGGGGGACGACGTCAGACATCGAACAACATAGCTAGAACACAGCATACTCACTCACCGAAACATTCAGAGACTTGGGACTCATACTCTCTCTCTTGACCCAGCTTGTATACCCCTCCAAGCAGAGAGATAAGGAACACGAGCAGCTACACACTGGACGTAGGGATTTCTTGCCCGGACCAGTATAAATCCCTTGTCTCTTTGTCTCACCATTCGCAACCCGACACGCCTACAAATTTACTCGTTGGTAGTTTCTAAACACCGACAACACTACTACTTTGGCTTTCGTATAGGGATATACTCCCTCCGTCCTAAAATATCTGTCTTTCTCACTTCCCGAGAAAAACCTTGGATTAATTTTATATAAAAAATTATTAATAATTATGATACATAATTGATATCATATTAGATAGATCTTTTGATCTAGTTTTTTAATAAATTTATTTAGAAACATAAATGTTGTACGTATTTTATATAAATATAGTTAAAGTTGTGACGCGAAAATCCAATACGATAGTTAATTTGGGACGGAGCGAGTACAGCATTATCATTGCTACATGACTACATCGGTGAGAGAGCATCGTCTAGTAGTGCTAGGCCTACGTACGTGCAGAGATCTTTCATTCATCTCGTCCGATCCCTGTGCAGGGAATACTCTCAGGTTTCGGTTATAGCTAGCCTTGTTAATTTTGTAGCTAGCCCGACCAGCGTTGAGCACGTTCTTCGCTGATCAAGTGATCAGGTTCATTTCGATTCTTTTTCTTACCACCAAGACGCTTGGCTTCTATGGTTAGTATTCGGTGCTTGAATCTCCGTACAACCAACTCCGTAGCCTTGTGTACATTTACCTGCAAGGTGGTGGAAGAACTATATATATATAAGACAACTACAAATCAAATATGCTGCTAGCTAGCAAGCTATTATATTATGAGCTCTTCAAATTGTTAAGCATAGCTTTCAAAAAACATTTTGTTAAGCACATGTATATATATGACCTTCTTTTTGAAGTCATTTTTGGCCTTGGGCTTGCAAGCTCTCACCAAGTTCCTCCATTTATCCTAAGAGCATGAAGAAACATTATATATAGAGCTAAACACGGTCTTTCTAACTATTTTCATGGCGCACAGGAGGAACATGCATGGTAGAATAAACACCATATACCAATGATTTATATATATACCTTGAGGTGGACAGGTGTTCGAATCGATGCTGAGAAGTATATTCCTTTCAGTTTGCTCCACTTTCCAATTCCTTCCTTTGAGACACCATCCACAAGCTCTATAACTTCATCCTCGGTCCAGTGGTCATTGTTTTTCCTAATTCTACATTTCCCAGTTCCACTTGTGCAAGGATATTGCGAACCAAATAGTCGTTCGATTTCTACCTGAAAATTAAGTAAACCTATATATAATTCATATCCGGTATGTATTATGATTGCAAGGAATCACTAGTACAAAAGGTGGCTATACATGCGGTTCGGAAGTCATTTTTACAGGCGTTTTTCCGAACCGCCAGCGCTGGGGGCCACATTTCTACTGGCGGTTTTTTCCGGACCGCCTCTAGAAATCAATACATGCGGTTGTCTTAACGAACCGTCAGTAGAAATGGCTGACCGAAATCGCGTTTTGAAAATAGAAAATCACGTTTTAAAAATAGAAAAAAAGATTTAAATTCTGGGGAGAGGCCACTAGGAACCCGCCCGCATTTTTCGCGTTTTGAAAATAGAAAGTCGTGCATTTATTAGCGTAAAAATCACGAACACGCTCCGGCGGAATTCGAACTTGAGACCTCCATTCTCGCATGGTACCTCCTCTACAACTTCACTCGTGACTCACTTGTGTTTAGATTCGGTATTACTTCCTCATATTCTATATTAAACTGAGTATAAAATGATTGTTTGAGCCACTAAACGAATTCAAATAAAAAAGTTGTGAACTACAAAGTTTCATAACTTTTCGAGATCTACAACTTTCATGTATCAAGTTTTTTCATCCGAGGTCGTTTACAAAAATTTTAATTTCAAATTTGACACATTCAAACGTATTTTTCGATGACAAGATGATTTCAAATGAAAAAGTTGTTAACTACAAAGTTTCATAACTTTTTGAGATCTACAACTTTCATGTATAAATTTTTTCCATCCGAAGTCGTTTACAAAAATCAAAAAAATCAGTGGAAAAAATCGGAGGTCGATTTCTAGTGGCGGTTGTCTTAACGAACCGCCTGTAAAAATCGATTTCTACAGGCGGTTGTCTTAAGGAACCGCCTGTAGAAATTGCTCATTTCTATAGGCGGATTTCTTAAGTAAACCGCCTGTAGAAATCGATTTCTACAGGCGGTTCGGAACCGTTTTTTCAGTACAGACGGCGTGTAAACTGAAACCGCATGTGCTATTTTTTTGGGACGCCAGTAAAAACCGTTTTTCTACTAGTGAATATGTCAATGATCAGAAGAATGTACTATCTATCCACATGAAAGAATGTATACATTCATGACAACAGACTCATCAATTTGCTATTATCAACAAAAAAATTTGAAGGGTTTCATACTTTCATCACTTCATCTGTTGAAATCTAGCACATGAACGAACCTAATAAGGCACTTGCTATATATTTGATATACTTGGATGTCCAAATTGGTCAACACTTGCTATCCTTAATTTGATAGCTATATATAGAACCACTACTCTATAGTTGGCTATAAAATAACTTATTCTATAGTCACTTTGAGTTACGATAATTACTATACTAATTTACGAAATTATAGTAACTCCTTACTACGTGGTTTACTGCGTTATGATAAATATTCTCATATGTTATTAACATAACTGTCATAAATATATATTTATTTTATTGTAAATTAGTATATAAAATTATCGTAATTGAAAGTGGTTATAGTTATTTTGTAGCTAGCTATTGAATATTATGCACACATCATGATAATTAATTCGAATAGGAATATGCTTACGCTCCACAGTCCGCTTCTCATGCGACTTCCTCTCTGCCGGCATGTCCAAGGGGCCGAGAAACAGCCTGGAATATACACTTATAATAATATATATACATATCACAAGGCATGTAATAAATGACTAAATGTGTAGAACAACTTCTATTAGCATTTAGCAACATGAATACCCGGCCAGCTACGCGGAATCCTCCATCCCCCAGCGTGCAGATAAATATGCACAAACACAGAATCCATCTGCGTTACTAAATCTGAAAAAAAAACTACTACTACCAACTCTTCTAGCTACTCCGTATATACTAAGGGTAACAAGTCTATTTACTCCTATTTGACATCACAAATCCAAAATTTCACAAAACTTGATCATTGTTAATATGCAATGTGTACTAGTTTGTCTTTATTATAAATGCATGCTTTAATATAAATAGAAGTATAGAGTGTAAAACGGAGATCGCCAAATCAAAAGATTAAATAAAGAGCAGTGATGTCAAGAATATACCTATCATACTTGGCTCCAGATAATCCTCCACCTCATTGTCAGGACCTATTTCTTGTACTGCCGATTCACCATCCACGTTCCTCTGCTTTGGCACAATTTCATAGAGAGCTGATGAAAATTGTATTCTTGATACAACAATTTGTGAAATAAACATCTCCATATGCATATATAGGCACATGATCAGAAAAGAAACCGCACCAGAAGAGTAGAAGTGCTGCAAGATGTACCTGCAACAGAAACAGCTAGCTTCATTAAATTCAATCCAGTTGATGAATTGAAGTAAGAACTAAGCTGTCATCGCACATGTACCTCCCAAAAACTCGTACATATTTGCCTCATTCGCAGGCCCTGACATTAAAAGTTGTAAATCTAAGTCATCGTCTTCCATCTGCACTATGCATATAAAAATAAAATTGATCAACACCTGTACGTACGTATGCACACTGTCAAGTACGGCAAGTTAATGTAACTTATTTACCAGTATTAATAAATATTCCCTTTTCTAAAAAACTACTAGTAATGTAACTTTACAATTTAGAAGAGTTCCAAATAAATTTTACAAATCATGAGAGAAGCAGTAAGATCTCATGACTACTAGGTTTTCTTTGAAGCATCTCTTTTGCAGGACTTTTCAGTTAGTGTACTACCTATATTCACATGTTTGGGAGGCTATATATATATATACACCAGCTGTTTTAACATATTTTCATTGCATTGTCTCGTATATTTACTCCCTCCGTCCCTGAAAGAATGGATTTCTGAGTTTGTCCTAAGTCAAATTTTTTTAACTTTGACTAAATTTATAGAATAAAGTATTAAAAGTTATGATATCAAACTAGTATCATTAGATTTATCTAAGAACATATTTTTACATGGTGCTCATTTTAAATCATAGATGTTGTTACATTTTTCTATAAAGTTAGTCAAAGTTAAAAAAGTTTGACTAACACGGATTCTAGAAATTGATTCTTTCAGAGGGAGTAGCAATTAACATTTAACAGGCGTCACTTGTAACGCAATACATGCACAAGCATGTCAGGCTTTGTTAGTTTAGTCACTAAATGTATAAAAAAGACCATTTTTGTGCATTGCATTGGATCAGTTTAGCCTCATACAGATGGATTACTTTTCTAGTTTTCAATGTACTATGGGCCTGTTTGGTTTAACCCACGAAAAGTTTAGTGGTTCCTAAAGTTTAGTGTCCCCTAAAGTTTAGTGGCATCATGTTTGGTTCTACCCACTAAAGCACATGTGCTATATACACTTTAGTCACTTTTAACTACTCTTTTGTGACTAAGGGCATGTTTGGTTAGGGTTACTATAAGTTTAGTGACTTAGTCACTTTAGTCCCTAAAATGCCAAACACATTGACTAAAGTTTAGGGGCCACTAAAGTTTAGTGGTTTTTAGTCACAAAAGAGTAGCTAAAAGTGACTAAGGGCATGTTTGATTAGGGGTCTAAACTTTAGTCACTTTAGTCCCTAAAATGCCAAACATCTTGACTAAAGTAAGGTCTTATTTGGATGTGCATGTATTCCCTCTAACCTCATGGGTTGGAGTGTATTTGAACTAATTTACACTCCAATCCACTTTAATCCATATGGTTGAGGTAGATACATGTGCATCCAAACAAGGCCTAATGAAGTTCTTCAACAGGAAGGATATACCCTGGGTATCCTTAATTTTGGGGGAAAATATTATGAGCTTCAAGACTATAATTGTGTCCTCAGCACCAATCCAAGAGAAGAATCCTTGTACCATCTCTTAATTGACTGTCCATTTGCAACAGCTTGCTGGAACTGGGTTGGGGTTCAAATGAGCTCTCACATGGATCTTCTTCAAAACCTGAAAAGCTTCAGAAAACATCTCTGAGTTTGTTTCTACATGGAGGTCACATTCTTATGTGCTGGACTATTCGGAAAGCAAAAACGGGCTTATCTTCAATAACATCAGACCTTCTTGACATGAATCCAAGAGAGCTTTTAAGTAGAAATCCAAATCCAAATGCACCTTGAATCTCTTATTTTTATTTATGAATTTGGTAGATCAAAGTCTTTCCACTACTCACATTAAGCCTAGCTTTCTCACAAGTCAAAGAACAGAGCTCTCTGTCAATTCCGAATCGAGGAAGAAGCCTTAGGGACCGTTTGGGAGTGCTCCCCGAATCGAGGAAGAAGCCTTAGGGACCGTTTGGGAGTGCTCCGCGAAGTTGATTCTCAGAGAGAATCATTCTCTAGCTGTCAAACTCATTTTTCAACGATAACTGATTCTTTGTTGATTTTGTGAGGTAATTCTTTGAAATGAACTAAGAGCCTGCTGAAAAAGTAGCTTCATCTTATTCTATGAAATGATTCTTCATGCTGATTTTGAGAGTTCTGACTAAACAATCAAAGAGTGAACCAGGGAGCACATTTGGAGAATCAAGGAGCACAGATTTACCAAACATGTCCTTACAATGCCAGGTTTAGAATGGCCTATGGTGCTCGAGATTGTACAGACAACCCCAATTCACAATCATCAATCTCAACACGCCGCCTCTTCCACCTCACTAGCACAAACTTCTATAGTTCTATTCCCATCTTGATTCTTGGGGCCTCTTCAAACTCACAGAAATTACTGGGTGCCGCACATGGAGACGAAATGCCTACGCGCCGTGCCCTGCTCTTGGGGCAGCACCGTAGCCTTGCTAACCTCGCCGGCTTTGGGCTTTGGCGTGCGCGCGCGCGCGCAGCTAGCGGCTAGGCGAAGCGCCTCGCCGACCGCGCATGCCGAAGCGCCTCTCTGCCTTCGCCGAGTGCGACACTACATGTCCCGCACAAGACCCGCGGTCGCGCGGCTGCCGGAACATGGCAAAGCCCACGCCGCGCTGCGCACATTGGCCGTTGGAGCGACTACCGGACCACGCCACGGCGTACGCGGCACTCATCGCCGTGCCCTGGCCGCGCCGGCGCGCGCTTGCCGGTTTGTCCGCAGGCGCCGCGCTCGCGCGGCCACACGATGACGCGACACGCCGTGCGCCCGTGCGCGCTGCCCTGACCGGCAGACCTTGTCCTCGCTAGCGGTGGACAGTACTACTCCTAGTCCTACCTACGGTGGCTCACCAATGAAATTGAACATGGAAGAAAGGAATCAGGCAGCAACAGAAAAAAAAAGGTCCATTTCCCTAGACATTCACACAGCGCAATGGACTTGGGATGACCATCTTGGTTACCTGGATGTCATTCGCGAGCCACAACTGCTCGTCGGCAAGATCCCGCGATCCTTGCTCCAATGAAAGCTCCGGAAGATCCACCGGCGCCAAGAGGGACGAGAGGTGCGGCTCCGCCATGGCGCTCAACGGCTCAAGGAAATACACTATAACAATCCATAGAAAAGCCATGTTACAGGTAGAAACAGATAGCACGAGCACGAGCGATACATAGAGTTAGGTTCATCTTCCGGCATGTTCGATTGAACTTAGAGCAGAGTTTTTTCTCATGATAAACAGGGTTAGCCGACTTATCCTCTTGCAGGCTTAGTTGAGCATTAGCAGCGGCTGAAGGGCAGATTCGGGGAGCGAGCAGCATCTGCCTGGGCTCACCTTGTGCGAGGGGCGACGGAGACGGAGCCCATGCACGGAGGAAAAAGAACAGAGACGAGGATCGGATTTACCAGAACGTGTATTTGAAGGCAACGACGAAAGATTGAGTGATATCGAGTCCTCCGCTCAGCTCACAAGTACGGAGTAGGTCTCATAAATAATAATATAAGTTGGTAGTCCAGCTTTAATGAGATTCCATGTCCTAGTTTTCAATACATCCATATTTTGACAACCGTGAGTAATAATTTTATGGGGGATAAAACTCACTCGACCTCTAAAATTTCCGGTGTCTCTTTCAATCAATACGTTGTCACATCAGCATATTTAATGTCCACGAAACTCTGATAAAACTTCATTGAGACCGGTCCCAAAATAATAGCTATTTTTGAAACTTGTGTAGATAAAGTTAAATGAGATTCTTCTTCACGCTGCTTCCAATTTCTCGATAAGTCAATCAATTTCAAATTTAACCAAATCTATAAAAACAATAGATATAATAATATTTATGACATCAAAATAAGTATTATTAGATTAATCATCTAATATATTTTCTAAGTCAACATACTCTCTCTATCTCAAATCAAATCGACTTCTAGAGTTAGGCTAAGTGAAACTATTTTGAGTTTGGCCAAATTTAAGAGAGTGTAACTTAAAATGATTCTAAGAATTAATTTATTTTGGGATGGAAGAAGAAATTGCCTTGGAAACGTAAATGTTGATCTTAATTTTATATAAACTTACTTAAACTTAAATTTGATTGATTTCATGAAAATGATACATGCACTTTTTTAGGCAAGAGGACTAACATGGCACGTTGTGTTGGTTTAATTATTCTCTTTTATCTCTTTGCTTTGATGATGCGATGGTATTACTTGAATTTCCATTTACAATGTGTAATTCATTTCATTACTAAAAAATATATTATACAAATTTTAGCGTGGTACACATTTAGTCTTGTTATTCTCCTAACTACTAATATTAACATTTCTGCAGTATAGTATTAGTACAATTAAATTCATTTCAAAAAGTATTCTCTTATAGTCATGAACGTGTTATTAGGAGTATTGCATTGTAAGCAAAATTATCCGTGGTCTAATAGTATTATTTTTTAGATTGCACTGAGATAAACCTAGTCACGAGGACAATCTAGAAGATCAACCATCTTTACCAATAAACCAATATTTTTTTATGAAACTGGAAGGGCTTCGGTCATACAGATAATTTATTGATCAAAAGTAAATGAAATTTATAAAACAATAGGAAAAAAAAAGGTTAAAAACCTATGGAACGAGAAAAAGAGAGAAATTTTGCATCCGTAGCTCAAAACTTGTGAGAAGCCTCGCCTTGATTCTGAGCAAGACTAATTTTAGACCCTTACATAAATTTATATTGCAGTTCAGTTTCCAAGCTGTGCCATCATGATCATTTGGCCAAAGTGTTTTTGTCAGATTATCCACCCTAGCAAGCAAACCAGGCGTCCGCAACAACAGAATAAAATCGCTAGCTGACATCAGCTCTACAAATAATAAAAAAAACAGCACAAGAGTCAGGATGCGTGTTAGCTGTGAGGGGGAGTTTCTTGGGACAAGTGCGAGACTAGCTAGCACATGAAATCTCTCATGCCCAGCCAATAGAAAGCCTTCTGTGCTAGCGATCGATTTGCAACCGTTGGGCACGTCTTATTTGAAGCTATATAATGAATTGTAGTTCTGACATTTTGCTCTGAGTCCCCAAATTTTGCATCCATATCTCAAAACTTGTGAGAAGCCTTGCCTTGATTCTGAGCAAATCTAATTTTAGTCCCTTACATAAATTTATATTACAGTTTGAATAAACCAATACTCACTCCATCCCAAAGTGTTATTCACGCTTCCTAAAAAACCAATATTTTTAATTTTAACTAAATATATGTTAATAATATTAATATTTGTTTATATACTTCCTCCGTATCATAATTAGAAGACGTTTTGGACAAGCTTTGAGTCAAATATGGGGAATATAAATCATCAATAACTTTTAAGTTGTTGAGATTTCAAATTTGAAAATTATATAAATAGATTTGTCTTGAAAAGTACTTTCATAAAAGTATACATATATGATTATTCTATAAATATTTTTATAAAAATAAGAGGTCAAAGTTGTGTTTTGGGAGACCGTGTCGCTGTCTAAAACGTCATCTAATTAGGATACGGAGGGAATAATTATTATTATTAGATACTCTCTACGTCCCTTATTAACTGTCGTTTTGAATTTCCATGTTACAACTTTAACTATTTATATAAAATACGTGCAATATTTTGTACCTCCAAATAAATTTATTAAAAAACTAGATAAATGATCTATCTAATGATATTATAAATATTAATAGTTTTTTTTATATAAAATTAATCTAACTTATTTTTTGGGAAGTGAGAAAGACTTTAGAGACGGAGAGAGTAGATGAATACTCCAGTCGAAGTTGAGAAACAAGACGAGGTGGCAGCGCTGCAGCAGACCCTGAGGCAGCAAGCCCCTGCGTGCGGTGGCTGGCGGCAGGGCGATGTCGTCGGCGTGCTACATGGCGTCGTGGAAGGACTCGGTCTGCACCATCTATGCGACTATGCCCGCGGGCTATCTCCAAAATTTGGGGACTCAGGTGTTTGATCCCCGCATCTAAAGTTTAGATCTGTCACATCGAATGTTAGGCACTAATTTAGTCTATTAAATATTAATTAATTATAAAATTCATTACACAGATTGATGTTAATTTGCTAGACGAATCTATTAAGTCTAATTAATCTATGTTTTGACAATATTGTGTTACAGTAAACATTTGTTAATAATGAATTAATTAGGTTTAATAGTTTTATCTTGCTAATTAGTTTACTCTCATATAATTAGTTTTTTAATTTACTCATATTTAATCCTTCTCATTACCGTTTAAATGTCCGTTGAATGTCCGTTGTGACACGGACAGCCCCTGAGCAAAATATCAGAACTACAATTCATTATATAGCTTCAAGTAATGGTTTGCTTGCTAGGGTGGATATTCTGACAAAATCACTTTGGCCAAATCGAGGTCATGATGCACAGCTTGGAAAGTGAACTAGTAGTATTTTGTATACTCTATTGAATTATTGAATGGGCCTGACTCATTTAATGGTTAATAATTTTAATAACTCTACGGTAAAGAATTGATTAGTCTCAATGGTAGAAAGCATGTACGATTTCCAAGTAAATCATGTATAGAAACTACATCTACACAATGATAAAGTCTTCATGTAATAAATATCTGACTTTCTTCTCTCTCCCTTATCTCCTCCTTCCTTTCGTTCTCTACCTCTCCCAACCACACAGAAGCAGGACACGCAACACAGTAGTGGTGGCTAGCAAGTGCAGGGTCAGCGACGCGAGCGCACGGCCAGCAGAGCGAGCACCTGCAGCGGCTGTGCCTTGCGCGAGCACGAGCGGCGTGGCCAGCAGAGCGTGGGCCGGCACCTGCTGCGGCGTGCGGGCACTATAGATGGTCATCGGGCCGTGCCGTGCTTGTTCGTGCCGTGCCTCCTCGGGCCGTCGTGTCTGTCGTCCCGTGTCTAGTCGTGCTTCGTACCTAGGTGCCGGCTCACGGTACGGCCCACGGACCGTTTTGCCGTGCCAGCCCATAGCCCATGAGATGAGAAACACTAAAATTTTTCACAAGTGTTCATTTTCAGTATTTCACAAGTATTCATCATTTTTAACATATCACAACTCAATTATTAGTTATCATAAAATATTTTAACAGCTTATTTTAACTAAATAAGCCGTTAGAATCATAATTATCAGGGCGCTCCCATGCCATCTCTTAAATCGGGTCGTGCCCGTGTCGTGCCACGTGCCTAGGTGGCGGCCCAGGCACGGCCCATCCTCCGTGTCGTGTCGTGCTCGGGCCGGGTCAAAACACCGTGCCATGGGTCGTGCCGTCGGGCCTCGTGCCTCATGGACAAGTATAGCGGGCACGCTTGCTACTGACGAGCGGATGGCGAGCGCGCGCAGCCGCGGGGCCGGCGAGCACACGGACATGTGGGCACATGCTGCCGGCGAGCGGACGGCGAGAGCTCCGCGGCAGCGGACGGCGAGAGCTCCACGGCAGCGGCCGGCGAGCGCGCGTGCAGCGGTGTGCGGGCGAGTGGGCAGCGGCACGCGCCTGCGCAGCCGCGGCGGCCGGCGAGCCCGCGCGTGCAGCGGGTTACGGGCGAGCACAACCAGAACTCAGTGGCGGCGGCCGGCGAGTGCAGGTCGGCGAGTGACAACGGCGAGTACGCACAGCGCCGGCGAGTGCACGCAAGCGGGCGGCGAGCGAGTGCCGGTGAGCGTAGACAACCATCGCGACGAGCATTCTGATCCAATCCCGGGCGCCCGCCTCGATGGAAATTGCTAATTTCTCCCCAACCCTCAAATCCAGGTTTCTTCGTGCCTCGTTTCTCGAGTAGAAGTGGTTTCTCTCGTAAACCGTTTCCTCACTTTTTCTTCTCTCTGCTCATTAATTAAGTTGTCATGTTATCGTTTTGCTGATGTGACAAGTAATTTAATAGGAATATCCAGGGCAGTCCCAATGGTATATTGATGATGATTTCTATCCTCATTAAATGACTTGTCACGTGGGCAAAATGCTGACATGGAAACCTAATTAATGATGAAAGAGAGCACAAATCCTAGACCTAGTTTCTTCATGAAGAAATCAGGTCTTCACTCTACCCAATGCACCAAGAAACTATGAAATTACCATTGGGAAGAAACTACCAGTTTCTAGGGGGCTCGTGGCACACTTTCATTGGAGAAAGAAGATAGAGTTGAGAGAGAAAGAGAAAATAATTATTACTTGAAGACACCTCCATTGTGGAAGATAGTTTCTATAGATGATCTTGTGCTATGAAAATCGTGTCAGTTTTTTCCATTGGGACTGCCCTTAGTACTGGCATGCGGGCTGCGGGAGGGGCAAGGCCAAACGAGGCAATGCGAGGCCACACAGGCAGGAATGCAGGCGGCGAACGGACGGGAAGGCGTTTAATTTTGTCAATCAAAATCAATCACTTGATTATGGTTGTCTCTTCCCCTCCGATCCATGTCTCTTCCCCTCCTGGCAATTGAAGCCTGCGCCTGTGACCTCTCGTCTCCCTTGTCTCTTCGCTTATCCGAGAAAGTCTATAAATTGTTGCTTCCGCCGTCGGCAATTCCTTCAGAATTTTATCACTCTTCGCTGCAACCAAAGTCTTCCCGTCCTAGAGTCCTGCGTGCACAAGTCTCAGAGAGAGTAGGAGCCTCTGGAACGTCTCCTGACGACGAGTTCATCTGCTCGGGTGAAGACGGGCAATCACGTTTTTGGGAGTGCCTTTGCACGTCTACGTCACGTCTATTCACGCGACGTCTGTTCGTGCCTTTTCATTTAACGTCTTCCTGGTGACGTCAGTGGATCGGCACTGCAACCCTCTCTGCACGGCTTCGAGCGGGATGACTACATCAACAAACGCTATGACGACTAGCGTAACCAGCAACGCCGCTGGGTATGCTACTTGATCATCTTGGTATTGTACGATAATATTAACCCCTAGTGTCATCTACATATATACTTTTGTTAATTCACATGAGCACAATTTTTATGTCACACACCCTTTAATTATCACAATTTTCTTGATTAAATTACTCATTAAATTTTCTAATATTTCAACAATACAAAAAACGTGATAGACATTTTTCGAGTATTGGCTTTGTGAACATGCTGAAACCGAAACCTGATGTTTTTTAGGGCATCCATTACAAGAGGTGGCGCCAGATGTGTATGTTGTGGTTAACCTCTATGAGCTGCTACCTTGTTGTTTAGCCAAGAGTTGTTGGTCCTCATACTCTTGATGAGGAGCATGTGTTCCAACATGGTAAAGAGATGTGGGATGTACTTGAGGCCAAGTATGGAGTCTCTAATGCCGCTAGTGAGTTCTACGTCATGGAGCAGTTTTATGACTATAGGATGGTCGATGACCGTTCTATAGTAGAACAAGCCCAAGAGATACAAATACTAGCAAAAGAACTCAAAAACTTTGGTTGTGCATTGCCTGACAAGTTTGTGGCAGGTTGTATCAGTGGAAAGCTGCCGCAAACTTGGACAGATATTTGAGTTTGACAGGAGTTTGACATTGCCGACCTTATTGGTACTCTTGATGTTGAGAAAAAGGCGAGAGTGAAAGACGTAAAGGGCAACAAAATTGTTAAGGAAAACTCTAGTGCCCATGTGGTACAAAAGAACAAGCATCCTCGACATGCCCACAAGAAGAAGAAAACTAGCAAGATATAAACCAAATAACACTACTTCGTTCAAGAAGAAGAAGAAAAAAGAGAAGGGCAATTGCTTTATTTGTGCCAATCTTGGGCACTTTGCGAGAGAATGTCCGGATGAACTGAATGCCCAGGGCGAGAGAACGTTGTGGCTAGAGATGGCCATGCGGACCGAGGCCAGATGGCACGGCCCGTGGCACGTGCATTTGGCCCGGCCCGAAGCACGACACGGTGCCAGCGTGCTCGTGTCGGCACGGCCCGAGGCACTAGGCCATGCCTGGGCCACCACCCTGGCCCGTGGCACGGCACGGGCACGACCTGGTGGCGATTGGCCTACTAAGTTGCTAAAAGGCCTACAGGCCTCCACTCAGCCTGTCAACCAGCCCAGGGCCACAGCCCATCCCCAAACCCTAGCTCTCGCGACCCCTCCCCCCGGCCGCCGCACACACTCGCGAGTCGCAACCTCACACACTCACGAGAGTCGCGACCGCCGCACACACTTGCGACCTCGTGCGTCCCCTGCACTGGCCGCAGGCCCGCACTCCCGCTCGGTGCTCGCGCAGGCGCAGCGCCGCCTGCCGCCCCACACCGCCACAGCTCCTCCCCTCCGCGTCCTTGTCGTCCTATTCAGGAGGCACCGGCCCTCTCCTCCGCGCGCTCGCCGGCGAGAGGCACTAGGGGCTAATCCTCCTCGAGCTCCACCCCTTGCTCCGCCTCCGTCGTCCACCCCAAGCTCAACCTCGAGGCTCTGTCGTCCTCTTCCTCTTCCGGCATCGGCAAGCGACGCCGGCGCGCCCTTCCTCGTGCGTAGCTCGGCACGCCGTGCTCTCGGCACGGCCCGACGGCCCACGTGCCGTGCCTTGGGCCGCTGTTGGCACAAATTATGACCATATTTTACATACTTAAAATATTTCCACCAACCTCAGGATCAAGGATAAACAAACACATCATGAGCATAATTTATCAAATAACTAGTTCCACATGTCCATGAGTGTTTGAGTGCAGGAATGAAGAAATGGAGCAAAGGGGAACCAGTTGGGCCCACATAGGGGGTCGACCGACCACCCTATGGGCCCACCATGCTCTCCCCTCTCGGCCATGATCCAAGAGAGGCACTCTAGAGTGGAATCCATCCATTGGATCACTCTGTGTTTCCTCTCAACGGCTCACAAGCAAAGTACATGGATCCATGGGCCTACACCAAGGAGATAAACGTGACAACCAACTTAGAACCAGCAATTTGCACCAATGACAAGTGGGGCCAACCTCAGGACAACAGAGGTGGGCCAGAAACCCCAAGGGGGGGTTCGGCCGAACCACCAATGGGCCCAAATGGCCCCCACTCAGTCCCTGACCAGTGGGACTTCATCCAAGGAGGCAAGGGAGGGCCCACTGGCCATAGGGGGTTCGGCCGAACCACCCCTAGGTCGGTTGGGTCCCTCCCAACCGCCATACCTTCCCCCCACGTGTTGGATCACCACCATCCATGCCTTGGTCGGTTTCTAAGTTGGTTGGATCCAAGGGTGGAGAATGGAAGGCCATGGATCGCTGACGTGGCGCCGGAGTAGCCCCTACTCTACCTCCTACTATAAATAGAGGGTCACACCCCCCTCTCTAATCATGAAGAAGAAGCCTACAAGCTCTATTCCTTAGATTGTTCTAGGAGTTAGTCTAGAGTGGGAGTTAGAGTCTAGTCGAGCTGTGCTCGGGATTTCCGGAGTCGTCTTCTGGAGAGTCTGGTATAGCTCTTGTATCTTTCCTTCTTTGTAAGACTTTATATTATTCAATATATATCTTTCTCTTTACTTTATATTGTATTTACTTTGAGCATTTCTATACTAGATATAGTCTTGCTATATGCTTTTGCTCTTTAATAGCCTTCACACCCGTAGTCTGTGATCCTTGTGACCTTTCCTGTATGCGATCATTGTCTGTCATAGGGTGCTTTGATTATAGATCGTAGTCAAAGTAGTAAGTTCTGTGTAAGCGTGGTGCTTATACATCATCTTATCCTTGGTTATCGCTTGCTGCACGGATTGTTTGTGGTAGCTAGCAAGAGGTGACAGCCTTGTCTAGTCGTTGTATTCCACCACGTGTTCTTAGACAAGTTCTTAAAAGGTAAGGCCCCCGTAAGAAGAGGGCGCGGTTCGGTAGGAGTTTTGTCCTCCTACTGATCTATCCCCTCGCCTGGCATACTTGTATTGAGGAGACAAACTATAGTGTCTAGACTAGTTAATTAGCTAAGTATATTGAAGTAGAGAGAAGTACATAGGAGTCCCTTTACTCCTCTCGTTGTCCTCCCACCTAGCTAGTCTCTGAGGTCCGTTCTAAGTATCTTTTATCGTAGCTTCTTCATTCATCAACCCATTCCTATCACATATATCGTTTACCCCCTATACTAGTTGGTACTAAAGTTGAGGTGCTCTCTAGGATCTCTATCCAATTATCATTTCTAGCAAGGCTTTCCTTTGGGATAATATAAATTACAATACCTTGGAATACTCCTTGGTGAAGTGCTACAGCGGTATAATCTATGCGCTTGTGGATTTATCCAATAGTCATAAGAAATACCAACAAGCATTTCTGGCGCCGTTGCCGGGGAAGGCTTAGCCAAGAAATTTTAATTAGATTGAATCCAGAGATTCTCGTTAACTTAGTTATCAATTAGTCATAGGGGCTTACCCCTGTCTGTGTCTTCCTTTCTTGTGAAGCCAGACAGTGTATGAGCAGTTTCCAACTGCCCGGAAACTATCTCGAAGATTCTGAGCAGCTGTTGAGGACACTACTACAGGAATCATTTACCGCAGCGTTGGCCTTTGGCGCCCGGCAGCGGACATCTTAAGCGTCCGCTGCGGTAAACCGGTGGCCGGCTTGGACAGCTGGCCACTGCGTTGCCCGCTGCGGTTATTTCATTTACCGCAGCGGGCCACATAACCTGCCCGCTGCGGTAAATGCTCATTTACCGCAGCGGGCATATTGCGTTGCCCGCTGCGGTTATCCCCGCCCTATATATAGCAGCATCCCTCCCTCCTTCTTCCCCACGACTTCTCCTCTTGCAAAACGTGGGAGGGGGAGGTTTTGCCTGAATTTTCACCAAATCTTTAAATTTAGTTTTAGAGCTTTGATTTGGGGGAGTAGGACACGAATAGAGGTACATGATTGCTCTCCCACCCCTCTTTCTCCCTCGTTTTCTCTCTTTTTAGTGCAATTCTCCTCATGTGGATCTAGATCTAGATCCATGGGATCCACATGCATGGATCTAGATCTAGTTTGTGTTTTTAGTCTAGTTTCTTTATAGATCCATGTCTAGATCATATAAAACATGTGTTTTTTAATCTAGATTACCGGTGTGGCTAAAGTTTTGTACGTCTTGATCTCTCATCTTGTTGGGGGCGGAGTTATTGCCGAATTTTTCACTAAATCATCACATTGAGTTTTAGAGCTTTGATTTGGGGAGGAGAGCACAATAAGAGGTACATGATTGTTCCACACACCTATTTATCTCTTTTATTCTCACTTTTTAGTGTGATATGTCTCATCATGTGTGTCTAGATTCATGAAGTAGATCTATTTTTTTATATAGCACTTTGTTGTTTTGTCGTGTGTTAAGCTACGATGGACAAGTCCGAATGGATGTACCACATTGATAGGGTGATTGATCTTCGGTACCTTAGCGAATTAAGGAAGTTTATGTCAGCTGCGAAAGCTCATCATGCTAGTTTGAACCGGACGACAACCGTATGTCCATGTTCTAAATGTCGGAACCTCAGAGGCTACCCAGATGGTACAGTGCAATCACATCTGATTGTGAACGGGTTTATGGAGGGTTACACGGTTTGGACTTCTCATGGTGAACAAAGTCTCGATGCGAGTTGCGGTGTATCTGGAGTGAGCTCGTCGATGGCGACCAACCAAGATCATGTTCGACCACCACCACCTTCCATTCCAGTGTCAGCCGCCACCGACGATGGCAACAATTCTCGTGACTACATCACAGTTGAAGAATTGCTCGAGAACATTCCAGATGATGATAGTGCCGATGACGGTGACACTACTGAAGATGCTACTCTGAGGGAACCCGAAGATGTCCAGCTCTTTGAGGATCTAGTCAACCACATCGACGAGGATGATGTTATGTATGGCAACCCAAAGTGGTAGGAGAATTTCAGGAAGATGAAGCAGGCGGCAATTGATCTTTTTTACCAGGATGGTGGAAAATGTCCGAAGGGGTGCACGGCGCTCCGTTTCAACCTCCATATGTTGATGATGAAGGCTCGACATGGTTGGTCAGACATTGGCTTCAACGAGTTGTTAAGCTACCTTTCTACGACGTACCCTACGGGAGGTAACAAGGTGCAAGCTAATACATATCGAGCGAAGAAGCTGATCCGTCCAGTGACGATGAAAGTTTGAAAGTTTGATGCCTGCCCTAACCACTGCATCATGTACCGGGGCAAGAAGTATGAGAACATGACAGATTGTCCACACTGTGGATTCAGTCGGTACAAGAGGAATGCCGGTTGCCGCGTGGATGCTGACGACATTCTTCCAAACAACAAGAAGAAGAAGCCCAGTGATGCGGCCAAGCAGATCTCGGCTCAGCAAGATGAGGAAGAAGAAGGTTACACGCTAAGGAAAAGCCCCGCGCTATCAGTGTGGTACCTACCTGTGGTCGATCGTCTACGTGCACTGTTCGGGAATCCAGAGGATGCGAAGCTGATGTCATGGCATGCATCTCATGATCGGGTCAAGAACGATGGCAAGCTACGACACCCCTCCGATGCACAACAGTGGAAGGATTTTGATAAGGAGTACCCTGAGTTTCGTGATGAGCCCAGACATGTTCGGTTCGTGCTGAGTACCGATGGGATGAACCCGTTCGGTGAGCTAAGCAGCTCGCACAGTACTTGGCCAGTCGTCCTCAACATCTACAACCTACCTTCCTAGGTGTGTCTGAAGGGGAGGTACCTTATGTTGATGATGCTTATCTCTGGACCAAGGCAGCCCGGCAATGATATAGATGTCCTCCTAGAGCCTCTCATGGAGGAAATGTAGATGCTATTCGATGTTGGGGTCGAGATGATGGATGCATACAAAAAGCAGAGCTTCACACTTAAAGTCATCATTTTTGTCACCATCACTGATTACCCTGGTCTCTTCTCACTATCAGGGCAGATCAAAGGGAAGACTGCATGTGTAGTTTGCATCGACGGGACTTGCTACACTTACCTTTTGAGTTCCACCAGGCTGGTGTACACTCGACATAGAAGGTTCCTTAAGGCCAAACACAAGTATAGAAGAAGTGATATGAATGAATACTTTGACAATAAGGATGAGCCACAACGACTTCCAATGCCGCAGACAAAGTGGGGGCCAAAGGTGTATGAGATGGTGAAGGATATGGATGACATCGAGTTCGGTAAGAAGAAGAAACCACCAGAGGAAGGGACAAAACCGACTAGGAAGCGAAAGCGCGAAAAGTAGGCATCTCCTGATGACGATGTCCCAGTCATCCCTTTCAAGAAGAAGCCAATCTTCTTCAAGTACCTATCGTACTGGAAAACACTACATACACCTCATGCAATCGACTGCATGTACCTCGAGAAGAATGTGTTTGAGAGCACGATCGGTGTTCTACTAGACATCCCGGGCAAGACGAAGGATGGGATCAAGTCACAGACCGATCTTGTCAACCAGGGCATTAGAAAGGAACTCCACCCTGGAAAGCCTCAAAACGGTAAAGTTGATATCCCATTGGCTGCATACAACCTCACGCATGCCGAGAAGGTGACTTTTTGCAAATTGATGAGGGGTATCAAGGTGCCCACCGGTTTCTCCATGAAAGATCTCACAATGACCGGCTACAACTCACATGACTGTCACGTCATGCTCACGGTGTTCCTTCCAATATTGATAAGAGCTATCAGTCCAGAATATGTGAAGATGGTCATAACCCATATGTCATACTTCTTCAACTTCATCACACAGAAGGTCATCGATAAGGCAGAGTTGTCTGCCTTAAAGCAGCTCATCGTGGAGACCCTCTGTCAGCTCGAGATGTGTTTTCCATCGGGTTTCTTTGACATTATGCCACACCTGATGATGCACATGGTTGACCAGATCGAACAATTGGGCCCAGTGTACCTACACCAGATGTGGACGTACGAGCGCTTCATGTCCACCTTGAACAGGTATGTCCATAACCGTGCTTACCCTGAAAGTCTATGATCGAGGCGTACACAACCGAGGAGTCAATCAACTGGTGTATGAGGTACATTAAAGATGCGAGTGCGATTGGGTTGCTTGTTCACCCGCACGAGGGAAGAACCGAAGGGTCAGGGTGCGTGGGCCGGAAAGTTTGCACTGATATACCTAACAAAGAGGTAGAAGATGCTCATTATAGCATCCTCCATCAGTTGGTGAGCATGGAAAAATACGTTGAACAACACCTGAAAGAGCTTCGGAACACTCATGATGGAAAGCGCACAGAGGAGTGGGTCCAGAAAGAGCACAGGAACAATTTTGTTCAGTGGATCAAAGAGCAAGACATATCGGTTGATGACGATGACAGTGACACTGTAAAGAAGCTTGTGCAAGGCCCGTCGACCCAAGTCACCACGTGGCAGGGGTACGATGTGAAGGGGTACAGGTTTCACACGAAAGAGAAGGACAACAAGAGTGCGGCACAGAACTACGGTGTTCGATACGAGGGCATAGACGAGTTGACACAAAAGAGGACACAATTATTTGGGCAAATCGAAAAATATGGGACCTGGACTATGGACACAACTTACGCATAACCGGTTTCAAGTGTCATTGGGTCAACCCGAAATCAGTTGTAGTGGACAATTACGGGTTAACCACCGTGAACCTCAAAAGCACGGGCTACAAAGACGACCAATGGGTACTTGCAACCAATGTAGCGCAAGTGGCGTACTATATCTATCCACCGGATACAAAGAAACATGTGGTTGTGTCCGGAAAGCAACAGATCGTGGGAGCTGATGGGGTGCAACGCCCCGAACAGTACAACAACTATGCGGAGCTCCAACTTTTTACAGATCATGAAAAGAAGATCAAGGTTGTCGAGGTCAGTTGCAAGCATAGCAAGATGAAGCCCTAGGCACAGAGTGGTAATGACAAGAGGGTCGTGAAAGCTCCCGCACCAAAATGAGATGTGTGCCACACTTTTTTGTAATAATGTACACCAATACAAGTTTGTGACATGTGAACCTGGTTATAAATATAGATCTTGATGAGTTTGACAAACTTTGTATTCATAGATTTTATATTTGAATGCATTTAGATTTTGAAAACTTCAAGTCAAAGCATTTTAGAGTTCAAAATCTTTGAAGTTCAAAAATTTACCACAACGGGCTTCCTACTCTGCCCGCTGTGGTAAATATTTACTGCAGCGGGCATTTAGGTTGCCCGCTGCGGTAAATGCGTGCATATATATATGGGCAGCCGTCTAGTTGAATTTTCTAAGTCCTCGGCCCCAATCTTCTTACCTCGAAGGGCTGTCAGTTTTCTCCACCACCGCCGCCATTCACCTCCTCCTCGACCCCCGTTCTGCTCCTCCGTCCCACCGCCGTCACTCCGCACCGGTCGAGCGCGGGCCTGCCGGAACCCTTGACGCGGCCGTAACCCTAGCCGCCTCCGGGTCCACCGCCACCTCGCCATTTGGAGCCACGCTGTCCTCGTCGCCGGGTTCCCGCCGCCGCCATCGCCACCACCGTATAGGCCAGTTGTGCTCGTACCGCACCTTGTCGTCGTCCCCACGCCATCCTCGTCGTCCGCCCATGGCCGAACCCTAGCTCCGGGCAGGGCGACCGCCGTGGCCGCCGCCATTGCCACCGTCGTGAGGTGCTTCTCTGCTATGCTCTGTTGTGCTCTGCTGGTGCTCCTCGCTGGTTCTTGTGAGGTGCTTGTGTTGGTACTTGTGTTGGTGTTGTGAGGTGCTCTGCTGGTGCTCCTCGCTGGTGCTTCTGAGGTGCTTGTGCTGGTGCTTGTGAGGTTCTTGTGCTGGTGCTTCTGAGGTTCTTGTGTTGGTGCTGCTAGCTCTGTGGTGCTGCTGGCTTGCTTCTCTACTATGCTCTGAGGTGCTTGAGGCTCTGGTTCTGTACTTGAGGTTCTTGAGGCTCTGGTTTTGTGCTTGAAGTTCTTCAGGTTATCTGTTGTGGTTGCTCTGCCTGCTGGCTGCTCTGCTGCTAGCTGCTGGTGCTGCCTGCTTGTGTTGTGTTGCTCTTGGAACTTCCTGGTGGTGCTGCTGTCCTGGCTGGTAGTGTTGGTGCTCTGTGGTTATCTCTCTTGGACTCCTGCTCTTCCCACGTAGACAATCTACGTGCTGTGAGTTATTGTTGCAATCTGCTAGTTTCTATAAACTTGGGTGTGATTGCACTATTGGGCGGATTTATTTATTGCTCAATGATACAAACCGGTGTAGTGAGACAACGTGACAGTCAGGTTTCTATAACTTGTTACACTTGTATACTACTCTTTACTTTCAATACTACTTGGTACACTTGTTATCCATAACTTGTTACCTATAACTTACACTTGTTATCTATAACTTCTTACCTATAACTTGTTACACTTGTTACCTATAACTTGTTACACTTGTTACCTATAACTTGTTACACTTGTTACCTCTAACTTGTTACACTTGTTACCTCTAACTTGTTACACTTGTTATCTTGAATACACTTGTTATGTTCTAGTTTCCTTAACTTGATAAGCTCCATACTTGTGCTCTTTAACTACCCCACTTGGTAAGATGACTGTCACGTTAGTCGATGATCCATGATCACCACGTAGCGTTGGACGGCTGCTTTGCAGTAACCCGCTATTTTGAGAGCAATTTTTACTTAAGCATGTTTTTTCTTTTAACATGTATTGCCTTTTTTGTAACTCCAATAATATTAAACTAGCAAAATTCATCATATCATATAATATAAATGGAGAACTCTGGAGAGTGGAAAACACCTACCCCAAGTCCCTCTTCAAACTCACTGTGCAGTCAAGTCTCTATTACCCCTCTGAGGCCAAAGAAGAATCGCATAGAGGAGGACGCTGATCCAACATGGGCACCATGGGGCGAGGGTGAAAGTGTGGCTCGAGATAGCATCCACGCCGAGGTACTTGGAGCAACCAACGCGCTTTTTGCAATTTATGCTAAAGCAGTTGAAAACTTGAATGCAAGTGTCTCTGAACAACAGGTATCGGGTTCTACTCGGATGCTGGATTTTGGAGGAGAAGAGGCCCCGGCTCCCTCCACGGGGACCTCGACATCCAAGTCTAAGGGAACCAAGCGGAGGAGGGGTGAACATGAGAGGCACAGGATCGACAGGAGCGAGGAAGTCCACGAGATCCTTGAGGTGGGGCCTATGGGAGAGCCGGTCAAGCCTAGCGAGGTCATTGCAGTGTTCAGCAACCAAGTTGCCGTGATTACAAGGGACAAGGTGGAAATCACTTGGCCTGATTGGCACGCTGTCCCGGAGGAATACAAGGGCCTTATCTGGACTCTGGTTAGGAGGAAGTTCAACTATCCCGAGAACGCGGATTTGGCCAAGTGCAAGGATTGGGTCATGCACGTGGCGGGGACTTCCCTTTGCAATTTCAAGTCAATGCTGACAAGAGATTGGTTCAAGAAGGGCAAGAATCCGTGTACCAAATACAATATGATCAAGGATCATTAGTGGGAGGCTTTTTGCAAACTCAAAAGCTCAGATGAATAAAAGGAAAAGAGTGTCAAGTTCAGCGCACTCGCGAAGAAGAACAAGTGGCCCCGCCACTTGGGAATGACTGGGTTTGCCGGCAAGAGGGAAGAGTGGCGGAAACAAGATGAAGATATGAGAGCGAGCGGGCAACCAGATCCGTACCAGGACGTCGAACCTAGGGCTAAGGACTTCATCAGAGCTCGAATTCCAAAGAGGCTCAAGGAGGGTGCAACCAAGTTCAACGAGCCCGGGTTTGAGGAGCTGGAGAAGGCTGTCATCGAAGCCTCCAAGGACAGCGGGTCCTATGAGGTTCATAGGGGCCATGACCTACTTACTGAGGTCCTAGGAACCCCGGAGCACCGCGGCCGCGTACGTGGAGTCCAGTCAAAGATGAACTGGAATGCGATTCAGGCTTGGCAATCCGACGCTTCCTCATACAAGTAGAGGCAGAGGTACAAGACGAACATCTTTCAAAAGGGTTATGAGCTTGGCATGTCTGATATGATCAAGAGCTCGATAAAGGAAGCCTTCATGAGCAGCGACCCCGATATGGTGGCGATGAGGTCACAGATGTTTCGCCAGGCTGGCGTGCCCGTCCCTCTAGGTCCATAACGGGGGAACGTTCCTCGACTCGAGGATTGCCCACGCCACCCAATCGATGAGATCAACGAGATGCAACTTGTGCTGCTTCTCATTCCGTTTGGCAGGAGCAAGAAGATTGTCGTGGGCGAGGGAGCTGTATATCCGATCAACAAAATCCCAGAAGGATATCGGGCCCGGCTACCTGAGAACTATGCGCTGGTGACCATAATGTCTGTCCTCCCAGAGCATAAAGACTATGAACTAGATGTTCCCAACCTACAACGTCACCGTACCCTTGAAGCAGCGGAATGTGATGACATCTATTGGATGAAGGACGACCTTGAGATCATACCAATGATGACAGCGCCTGTTGCTGGATCTTGCCCGCCAGAAGGCGACGACGACGGCGATGACGAAGGCCGTGACAAGGACCCGCCAGCTCGTTCACCAATTGGCAAGAGCCCTCCTCAGAGCTCAAAAAGTCCGCCTTTGGGCCCAACCAATGAGGCAGAAGGTTCAGGGGCCGCTTCTGGGGGCAACAAAGTGCCTTCAAGCCAGCCGAGCCTGAGCGGGCCACCTCCACCTCCCAACACTCACCCTATGCCCCCGACAAATGAGGAGGGGCCCGACACTCAGCCTATGCCCCCGACAAATGAGGAGGGGGCTCAAGGGGATGCACTAGTGGGAGTTACGGAGGGGGAACAGGTGACGCAGCCAACGCCAGGTGCACCAAGCCAACAGGGAGGTATGGAGGCGGACAACCCGAAGGACGACTCTACATCGCTCCCATACTCGACTACGTTTCCAATGTACATTACCGACGAGCACACACAAACGTTCAATTCACATTTGTACCTCGATCAATTCACATTCGTACGTTCTAACCTGACTTTTCTAGGCCTGAAGATGATCCTCATCATCTATTTCCGGAGTCAGATGAATGTCCCGGCCACTTTGAGAACGGGAAGTTCATGATAACCAAGCAAGCACTCCATGATGAAGAATCATGGGATACAAGTAGGTTTCATCTCTGGTACATGGAAGAGACAAAAAGAGGCATGTCAAGTTTCACCGTGAAGATTCTAGCGGATTGCTTCACTTGCCCGATATCGGGGATTTCACTATTCCGATGGACTTCCAAGACATGTATAGGCTACTGCGGGGAGAAGACCTAGACATCATCCAACTCACCTTGTTTGCGATGTAAGTGATGACTTGCGAGTTAATTCCATTGATCTCTCCTGTTGTATACGTCAATTCTACTCTTATTAGACTATATGGTACGTTCATGTGTATATGCAGGATGTCTGCCACCGTAAGCATCAAAAAGCATCGTCCAACTCTTTTTCTCTCTCCAATGCATATCAATGAGGGTGCCATCAAGGGTCACATGGCAACGGATAAAAGGAAGACAAACAAACAGAGAGAAAAGGAATATAGAGACAATAGGAGGAATCAGAAGAAGAAAGTGGCAGACTACATATGCTCAGTAATGTTGAAGGTCAAGGAGGATGGGCCATGGTGTATCATGGCTCCATATCACTTTGGGTAAGTATGAAAACATGTCCGTAGAGATCCGAAGTGGGTAGGATCAATCTTTGTAATCATCCTAACTAATAGTCTGTTTGAATCGTGCAGCAACGACCTCGAGGGCCATTGGGTTGTATATCTCATCTATCCTCAAGATGGCAGAGCGGTCGTATTTGACTCGTTGAGGACGATAAACAAACCAGGGTACAGGACATTTGAAGATTGCTTGAAAGTGTAAGTCAATAAGCATTTTCATCTTTTACGGTTGTTATCGTTATTATTCAAAATATGTCTAACTCTATTACATTTTGTGCAGGGATTATAAGAAGTACTTGAAGGATCCCGAATGTTGGGATCGCAGGACCGATAGTTGCAAGGAGAACAATACCAACCACATCAAAATCCGACGTGAGTTCCCAGTAAGTAAAGTAATTGCAAAGTTCATTTGTGTTTTGTTTCCATATATATGTGTTTGTTCTAAAGCTTCTATAACGATCGTGCAGTGCGCCAAACAACCGGTTGGATCCAAAGCATGTGGCTTGTACACCTGCGAGCACCTGAGGCAGTGCAGGGAGTACACTCAAAGCTGGAAGAAGCTCAAGGAAGGAGTCAAATATTGGGTGAACACCTACAAGCCATCCTTCAAGAAAGTTAAGGGGGAAATCTGTAAGTTCATCATGGATAAATGTGTTCTCGAAGGAGAACAATTCTTTGACGAAGAATCTCCATTAGCTATCGAACCCAAGTACGAGAGGCTTAGGAAATGGACGACTCTCGTATGCCCAAGTGATTACAAATGGTCCGTGGACTTTTCTTAGAGGATTTAGTAAATGTAACTCAAATGGACTTGTTGGTTTGATGTGATGTGTATATGGATGTTGAAAAGTGTGTATTATGTCATGTGCAATGCTTGGATGGTTTATATATAAATGTTTGCTGCATATGTATGAAATCTGGAATCTGGAAATATTTTGAATTCAAATTCTGGGAATTATTTGAATTCTGTTTTTTTATTTTTTTTATTTGAAAACTATTTACCGAAGCAGACAACTTAAGTGTCTGTTGCGGTTAACCAAACTTAACCGCAACGGACGCTGGAAGGTTGCCGCTGCGGTATATCCATTTACCGCAGCGGGCACCTTATGTTGCCCGCTGCGGTAAATAGATATACCGCAGCGGGCCCTTTCGCCCGCTGCGGCAAACCGTTTCTTTACCGCAACGTGGCAGCGCAAGCGGACGCTGCTGCCCGCTGCGGTAAAGCGGTTTTGACCGCTGCAGTAAAGAATACTGTAGTAGTGGGACGACTAGACATCGTCAAGTTCCCCCTCAGAGGTTCCTCTCGAACCAGGATCCGTTCAAGGAAGGAGGCTCTACACCACCACTCAATGAAGCTATGGCCCAGAAGGCGATCTCTGACTTCTTGGCTCCGTCAGCTACCCACGTAGCTCAGGGTCCTGAGGTCAACTTCGAGGATGCCACCTTCGAGCTAAAACCCGCCTTGATCCACTTGGTGCAGGCCAATCAGTTTTGCGGAAATCCCCATGAGGATGCCAATGCTCATCTCCAGCACTTCATGGAGCTATGTGGCACGTTCACTATTACGGGAGTGGCGTCTGACACCATCCGCCTTTGCCTTTTCCCATTCTCACTATTGGGAAAGGCGAAGCAATGGTTCTACGCCCACAAAGAAGAAGCCACTACATGGGAGAGGTGTGCTAACGCATTCCTCAAGAAGTTCTTCCCGACGGGAAAAACCAATGCTCTTCGCGGGAAGATCTCAAGCTTCCAGCAACAATTTGATGAGACGATTCCCAAAGCATGGGAGCGTCTCCAGGAGTACGTTCGTGTCTGTCCTCATCATGGGATAGAAGAATGACTCCTGATCTAAGGTTTCTACCACAGGCTGACTAGCATGGCCCGTAGTCACCTTGACGCTGCCGCTGGAGGGGCATTTCTCCAACACACAGTGAGGAATGCCAAGGACCTCATCAAGAAAATGGTGATCAACCAAGGATGGGGTGACGAACGTCTCCAGCCAAAGAGGCGAGGTATGCACACCGTCAATGAGGTGGACATGCTCTACGCCAAGATGGACCTCTTGATGAAGAAGATAGAAGAAGGTTCCAAGAAGGAACGAGAGGCCATCTACCTAGTCGTCGCCGCACAAGCTATTGAAGTCGATCCATGGTGTGAGGTGTGCGGAGGAAATGGTCACTCGGGCAACAATTGCCCTGAGACATCAAAGGAGGACGTGAGCTTCATCATCAACAACAACAATGGGTATCGAACCCAACAACAAGGAAGCTGGAACTCACGCCCCTTCTACCAAGGTAATGGAGGTAATGGTAATTACAATAATTACAATTCTTACAATAATCAACCTTCATTAAAAGATCTTATTCTTGGTCAATCAAAGATTAATGATGGAATAAATAAAAAGATGATTGTCACTGATAAAGTTCTTGAAAGCTTTGGTGAGAAAATGGATAGCTTTACCACTGCTATGAAAAATCAATTGAGCTTTAATAAAATGCTAGAAACCCAATTAGCTTAGTTAGCAGCAACTATGCCACCCATGGAACAAGGTAAGATTCCTGGGAAACCAGAGGATTCGATTGAGCATGTGAATATGGTCAACACAAGGTTCGGTAAGCCTCCACTTCGCTCCTATCGGGGTTATCTTCTCGATCCTCCCTTCATCATGAAGAAGGAAGATCCAGGCCGAGCAACAAACATTCCACACCGCCTTCTGCGATCTCGGATCGGGCGTGAACATCATGTTTAAGGTAACTTATGATAATTTGCTAGGAGGACCCTTGGTCCCCACATGTGTTCGATTGCAGATGGCAGACCAAACGATAAGGTTTCCCGAGGGACTCGCAAGGGATATCTTGGTGAGCATCCAAGATGAGTACATCCCCACCGACTTCACCATCCTGGACATGGGAGCTAACACGGAAGTCCCCGTCATTTTGGGAAGGTCCTTCCTCAACACCACCAACGCGGTCATTTACGTGGGATTGGGCCAAATCCACTTCCAATTCCAAAGTCATAAGGTAAAATGTGGTTTCAATGGTTATAAGCTGAACAAGCAGGTAAAAGCACAACCACCAAAAAGAAGAGTTCAAGCTCCGAGAAAGAAGAAACAATATCCGGATGCCAAGATCAATGAACTCAAGAAGGACGAACCCGCCAATCCAAGGCAGGTTTGGAAAATAAAAGAGGTGCACACATCACAGACTCTGCATCCGGAGTCATCTAGTGCACCCGAGGAATGAATAAAAAGGAGAGTCCCACTCCGAGGACTTAAAATCAAGGAGCCTTCGCCGAAAGGTAAATCGATAGTTATCTTTGATTTCCCTTCTTAAATTTAGTTCAAACCTTTAATTTCTTTCATACTTAAAATTTAGAAATAATAAAGTTAGATTAAATAAAACTTGAGAATTAGTTTAGCACTAAAACTTGACAAAAAGTAGGGTCATAGGGGTGGTCGGCCGACCACCCATATGCATCCTACTTTGGCTTATTTGATTAAGGATCATTTAGGGACCTTTATAAAAGAAAAAGAAAAAGAAAAAGAAAAAGAAAAATGGAGGAATAGGGGATCGGCCGACCACCCTAAGTGCCTCATGCTCATCCATCTTTTCCTCTCCACCATCCTTTGTCCAAGCATCTCATGATTTGGGAGGTGGGATTTTCAAAAATCAAATTCTTGCTTTGGGAGACATCTCTTTTGTCTTGTCATTCTTTAAACTACATCAATCACTTTTGGTTAAAGCATGACACATCCTTGTCTCCCACTACTCCTTGTCTAAAGTGGGGAACCAACTTTCACTTTCACTTTGTCATGCTTTTAAAAAGAAAACATATCAGTCACTTTCAATCAAAGCATGACATGCCTTTGTCCCACACTATCCTTTGTTTAAAGAGGAGAATCTTGACCACTTTAGCTCAACTTTTGATCACATCATATCATATCTTTCACCTTTCACCAAGCACTAGAAAAAGCATGAGTGGAATCTCTACTTTAAAGGGATGGCTGACCACTTTGTGTCACCTCCTTCTCTCTCTTTTGCTTTGTGTAAGGCATCCACTAGACATGTGATCATGGCACCCAAGGGCATGCCCAAGGGATGGTCGGCCAACCACTCCATGGCACCCCCTTGGTTCCATTCCCTTCCCCTATAAAACCCCATGCAAGGAGAGCTCATTCCCTCACACCTCAACAAGAATTCAGTTCTAGATCAAGCCTCTCCTTGCCTCGCTCTCTCCTCTATACATTCAATAGAAGTTCTTAGCTCTCAAAGAGAAGTAGTGTTTCTCTCACTAGTCCACAAGAAGATCTCTTGTCTTCATCAAGCTTCTCTTAGCTCAAACTTCTCCCCACAAGACAAACTAGAAATCCACTCCACATACACAAACCCCTTTCTAGTCTTGCTCTTGTGTCCCTCTTCCTCTCTAGAAGATGAAGAACCCATTGACATCCGCATTCAAGAAGATGAAGCAAGCTATGAGTGGGAGCTCATCCCGACGCTCCCACCAATCAGAGGATACTTCCCAAAGAAGAACAAGGGGAGGTTCGGCCCGATACACATGGGAGAACCTCCAAACTGAAGAACACCCTCAGGAGGAGGAAGTACCAACATAGGTACCGCATGTCGAGGCATTATTGGTACCCCCGATGACAACCTATGATCAGCAAAGCGGACTCTGGTTCAACCAACTAGAGTATCAAAGATACCTTTCTCTTCGGGGTCGATCTTTTGAGCACACATGGATTTTGGATCCAAGTCTTCTCTCCAACGCACGTATGACCACCGAATTCGAAAGTATCTTTACCTCTATTGGTTGGTCTAGCTTTTGGCAAATAGAAGAGTTTGGAATTGAGTTGCTCACCGCAGAATTTCTAAGCTCTCTCCAAATCTCTAATGTTGGAATTTCCTTTCACATGTTTAATCAAAACCATAGTCTATCATGGAATCATCTAAGTGTTGCTCTGGGCTTTGATAATTCATGCTTGATTGATTTAGACCCTGCCATGCGTAGTTTCAACAAAAGGAAATTTTGGTTCTCCATTTCTGCTCTAAAAGATTGCTCAAATCCTACACCTGAAGAGATCCACAATCCAACCCTTCGTTTCATACATCTTTGGATGAAAATGACTTTGTTCTCTGAAAGTAATGCTAACTTGATAAGTGACATGGAATTAAAACTACTTTATGCCATGGTCAATAAAATGCGAATCTCTCCTGTGAAATATTTAGTGGAATTTTGGTGAAGTTCAATTGAGAGTAATGAATCCATTCAATTCACATCTTTAATTACTCGTCTTGCCGAATCCATGAGCTTGCTAAATGGCACAAACCCCTTTGTTTACATCCCTGCCCCTTTAGCTATGATTTTCGAAGAATATCTTAAGCATGCTCATGTTCAAATGCTAAAAAGAGATGCCAATGGTGTTTTAAAAATGATTTACAGTGGTCATACAATTGAGGTGCCTCTTCCAAATAGGCAACTTCAATTGTATAGGACCCGCAAGCTAACCCTTGATTTAGATCAAGGAATTGGGCAAAGAGATTTTGCAGGCTCAAACATGAGAGCTCAGGAGGGGCTACACTTTGTTCATCTTGAGCAAGGTGGTCCTTCCCGAGGAGCTGTTGGCAAGGAGGAAGACGATGCATCTTCCGATCCCATGCACACTTCAAGTGGCATGCCTTCTCGACCATCACGGCCGCAACGAGCACAAGCATCCTTCTCGTCCACACGAGACAGGGAGCATCGTGAACTACGGCAAGAATTCAATCATCTTACCAACATCGTTGGTGAGTTGCGTGTTGAACACAATGAGACAGCACTCATCGTCCAGCAAACGACCGAGAACATTCAAGCAATGTATGAAGAACATCATCGGTGTTGGGACTTTTGGCGGCAACAACATCCACATCCGGCGCATTATTGAGCAAAAGATAAGCTTGGGGGAGGTTCCCTCCCCCACTAAGGTAAGTTTTTAATTTCAGCAGTTATATTTATGCATTTCTTTGCTTATCTTTTGTCTTCGCATCTAAAAAAATCTGCATATGATAAAATAAAATAAAAAGACTTTCTCTACTCTCACTTATTCCATGAAAATTAATATCTCCTATGGAAATGATGAATAGTTGCTCTGCTAAGTGTTTCTTTAGAACTTAGTTTACAACTTGGTACTTCTTTAAGTATGGAGTACTTGGCTTGAAAAGAAACCATCATGAACCTCAAACTTTATGGGTTGCAAATGTCGTAACTAAGTCTAAGTTGTTGTGAGACATGATATGATAAGATAAGAGCTGCTATAATATTGTTCTAAGCAAGAATGACTATCGGAGTCTTATTTATTAAAATGATAAAAACACTTTGATGTTCCTCAATGGTGACAATTCCTACCAAAGTCATACATGATATTTCATGATATAAGCTTTCTACATAAGCTGCTTGCTTTGTGTTGAGTTTGGTCAAGTTTTTGTGACCCTTGTTGAGAGATTTATTATGCTCCCAAGATCAAGATCACGTACACGCCACATATACATGCTGCTTCTACACTGAAAGTACGCAGAAACATGTCTTACATTCCCACATAGTTCATACTCCATGCTCTAAGTAGAAAAAGTCTCTCTAGTTTGTTGCTAGTAAATGAGACATAGACTATGCAAAATTATGAAAATTCAAGGACATTCTAAAGTCCTAAAACTTTTTGAGCATTCCAAAGTTCTTTTTAAAAAAATGAATTGAAATGATGAGCATCTTCAAAGCTCATAGAAAAATTAAAAAGATAGCTATGTCTCAAATAATTTTAGGAAAGAGAGATTATCCACATATAGGAGTATTGATCATTTGTCATGTTTCCACACACTTGCACACCTTGATCTAAGAGTATGACACTTCTCTCCTTGGGTCCGGAATTTGACTTTACAATATATGTAAGGTAAGTTTGCTACATCTTTGATCCCTACCTATAGCTCCACATAAGCTTTAGAGATAGGAAGAAAGAAGGCAAACTTTGATATATGTCTTGGTGAGGAATCATACACCTTATGAGCGACTCGAGAGTACCATTTGAGGAACACTAAGTTTTCTTTTACAAAACCTCTGATATAAAACTTGTGAAAGAATGAGAAAACTAGTGCTCAAGTCAAGTTATTCTATCTCTCAATCTCTCAAGACAAAGGATAAAGTTATAAGACCCATGAAGGACTAAGGTAATATGGGTGAGTCTTTATTGCTAACTTTTCCATTCAAAAGAGAAGTATGATTGTTGTAGACTTAGTACTCTTCAAATATGAAGTATAGTAGCAACTCCTGATCCATCGAGCTAAGTTTGATTGTTTGCTCGGGACGAGCAAAGGTTAAGCTTGGGGGATCTTGTTGGCACAAATTATGACCATCTTTTACATACTTAAAATATTCCCACCAACCTCAGGATCAAGGATAAATAAACACATCATGAGCATAATTTATCAAATAACTAGTTCCACATGTCCATGAGTGTTTGAGTGCAGGAATGACCAAATGGAGCAAAGGGGGGCCAGTTGGGCCCACATAGGGGTCGACCGACCACCCTATGGTCCCACCATGCTCTCCCCTCTCGGCCATGATCCAAGTGAGGCACTCTAGAGTGGAATCCATCCATTGAATCACTCTGTGTTTCCTCTCAACGGCTCACAAGCAAAGTACATGGATCCATGGACCCACACCAAGGAGATAAATGTAACAACCAACTCAGAACCAGTAATTAGCACCAATGACAAGTGGGGCCAACCTCAGGACAGCAGAGGTGGGCCAGAACTCCCAAGGGGGGTTTGGTCGAACCACCAATGGGCTCAAATGGCCCCCACTCAGTCCCTGACCAGTGGGACTTCATCCAAGGAGGCAAGGGAGGGTCCACTGGCCATAAGGGGGTTCGGCCGAACCACCCCTAGGTCGGTTGGGTCCCCCCCAACAGCCATACCTTCCCCCCACGTGTTGGATCACCACCATCCATGCCTTGGTCGGTTTCTAAGTCAGTTGGATCCAAGGGTGGAGAATGGAAGACCCTGGATTGCTGACGTGGCGCCAGAGTAGCTCCTACTCCACCTCCTACTATAAATAGAGGGTCACACCCCCCCTCTCTAATCATGAAGAAGAAGCCTACAAGCTCTATTCCTTAGATTGTTCTAGGAGTTAGTCTAGAGTGGGAGTTAGAGTCGAGTCGAGCTGTGCTCGGGATTTCCAGAGTCGTCTTCTGGAGAGTCTGGTATAGCTCTTGTATCTTTCCTTCTTTGTAAGACTTTATCTTATTTAATATATATTTTTCTCTTTACTTTACTTATTATTTACTTTGAGCATTTCTATACTAGATATAGTCTTGCTATATGCTTTTGCTCTTTAATAGCCTTCACACCCATAATCTGTGATCCTTGTGACATTTCCTGTATGCGATCATTGTCTGTCATAGGGTGCTTTGATTATAGATCGTAGTCAAAGTAGTAAGTTCTGTGTAAGTGTGGTTCTTATACATCATCTTATCCTTGGTTATCGCTTGTTACACGGATTGTTTGTGGTAGCTAGCAAGAGGTGACAGTCTTGTCTAATCGTTGTATTCCACCACGTTTTCTTAGACAAGTTCTTAAAAGGTAAGGCCCCCGTAAGAAGGGGGCGCGGTTCGGTAGGAGTTTTGTCCTCCTACTGATCTATCCTCTCGCCTGGTATATTTGTATTGAGGAGACAAACTATAGTGTATAGACTAATTAATTAGCTAAGTATATTGAAGTAGAGCGAAGTACATAGGAGTCCATTTACTCCTCTCGTTGTCCTCCCACCTAGCTAGTCTCTGAGGTTATCTTTTATCGTAGCTTCTTCATTCATCAACCCCTTTCTATCACATATATCGTTTACCCCTTATACTAGTTGGTACTAAAGTTGAGGTGCTCTTTAGGATCTCTATCCAATTATCATTTCTAGCTAGGCTTTCCTTTGGGATAATATAAATTATGATACTTTGGAATACTCTTTGGTGAAGTACTACAACGGTATAATCTGTGCGTTTGCGGATTTATCTAATAGTCATAAGAAATACCAACAGCCGTCACCAAAGCATGGGCACGGACCTGGCACGGTACGCCGACATGACACGCGACACGGTGCAGGCCAGGCACGGCACGGCACGATGGCCATGTATAGCTGTGGCCGGACCTCCGGGTCGCGTGGCACCAGATCCGGAGTAGCTTCTCTCCCTGCACGTCCTGATCACCGGGTGAGCGCCACGACGGCGGGTTCAGGGAAGCGTCAGGCGTGGGCTGGTGGGCATGCCTGCACGTCGAGGCGGGACAGGAGGACGCACGAGGCCATAGCCCACGGGCATGGACTGCATAGACCTCGTGGCCGTACAGAAACCCGACCCAATGGGTTGGGCTCTCTATAGGAAAATGTGGAATTGGATCGGGCCGTGCTATCCAGATGCGACGCTCAAGTCTTGGGCTTTGACCATCCCTTCCGTGTACGAGTCAACCGCCTATACTGTACGTAGACGGCGTGAGCAATAATGCTCACCAAAGACAACTACGACGCTTCACAATCACAAAAGAGCACTAAAGTAATGCGTAGGGTCGCCCGGTGCGCAGTGGGTTCTCTGCAAGATCGGCTAATTTTGCTGAGTCGCTCCAAAGAGAAAAGAGGAATTGACGATGGATCGATGGTTGCTCCGACCGATCGACACGCAGACATACATGGCCCTGGCCCCTGGAGTGGCTCCAGGTCCAGGAAAGCTTCCTAGCTTGGTCCTAGGCTCCTAGCCAGTAGCCACGATGCATCATCCAATAGAACGAACTAAAGCGATGGATTGACGAGACTTTGCTCTATAGACTTTATCATGAAATAGCTTCATAAAAAATTAAAGTTTATGAAGTGTCTTTTTAGAACCTCTAACAAATGCACTCTTTTTTTCGAATGAAGTGCATGAAGATGAAAATGTTAATAAAAAATATAGAACATAGCTATAAAACGTATAGCGGAGCAATTCCAAACACCTCCGCCCTCCCCCTCGTTTTCCTTCTTATTACTAGCGGGCGTAGTACGTATAGTTTGACAGCTCAAAATTTTCTTTGGACAGAGTAAGTTGTTTTCTTCGGAGTATATTCATTATTATTTACCATTAAAAAAACAGCATGCATGACAGGCGCCCTACGAGGATAGCGAGAATGCGCGTGAAAGTTGAGCGTTGGTGGGCCGCACTATTACTACTGTTTTTCTTTTCCCAGATCCGTAGGCAATTACTCTCTTCTCTCTGTCACTAAAATAATATATTTGTGAATTTATCTTAAGTTAAATCTTCTGAAGTTTAACCAAACTTTAAGAAAAAAAATTTAAAATTTATGTATCAAATGAGTATCATTTGATTTATCATAGAACATATTTTCATATAGAGCTTATTTGAAGTCATAGATACACTATAAGAAATTTGGGTATACATGACGATTTTATCGTGACCTTCTAACAAATCATCATGGAATATAGTCATCTGTGACGGTTCAAAACCAAGGTGATGGATATATGATGATCCATTAAATTATCGTCACAACTGAACGTCACGGATCAGATCATCCATGACAGACTCATTGGAAGGTCACGGATCCAACATCTAACGTGTCATGCTGATGTGAGCGTCCACATCGTTCCTAGGTGTCCTACTGAGTGGCAGGGGCTTTGCGTTGGGCTGGTTTGAGTGGTGTTGAGCAAAACACTAAATTTTCCATTAATTTTTAGGATATGAGCTAAAAAAGAACATGTCTTTTGTTAGGATATGAGCATCGTACATTTTTAGATAGGACGTGTAGTTTAAATTGTAGTTATTTTCCAAAAACAAGCGGAAATTCATTCAATCTGTGGAAAATAGTAAATCAGTTCCCAAATTTTTTAAACTTCTACAAAAAATATATACGTAGTCTATTTTATTTATAAAGTATTTTCGGACCTCATAGTGATTATGTAGACCATATATATTATGAACTGTAATCTAGAGTTAAATTTATTTGTGAAAGAAAAGAAATGGAAAAAGAAAAACTAAAAATCCTCTCAAAAGCCCAACAGCCCAACAACCCAATGGCCTATTATTCTCTGGCCGTTGATTCACAATCGTATGGATGAAAATAAGCCGAGAGCCGTCTGATTTGCATATAGGAAATGGAAACCCTAACCCGCCGCTACTACCACCCACCAACACGACTCTGGCGGCCGCCCCATCCCACCCGTGCTACTATGGCGGCACTCTGTTTTCTGCGACTTGGGGATACAGTGCTCGGAGCAGCGGATCTGGCGACGGCCTGCCTCTGCAGCGGCGCGCGGGCAGTAAGCAGTAATGCCGAGCCTCTCCGTCGGGTTGCCCTGCAGGGGCGTCTTCGTGCTTCCGGCGGTTAGCGCAGGTCTGGAGCCCCGATGGACGCGGGGCGTGATCTCTCCGTCGGTGCGCTGGGTCTGGAGCGCGGATCGACGCAGGCCATTGACCCCCGGCGCCGACGCGACCAGATCCACCGACCTTGGTGGCGAGGGAGATCCTCCAGCGCCGGCGCTCTTCTCTGGTTGTGCCTCTTCTAGTTGTATATTATTTTGTGTGTTGGCTTATGAACTGCCCCCATAGTATATGCCATTGCAATACTCTCGTGCGTGATTGATTTAACTATGTTCTAGCAGCTACAAGAATGTGTAAAATACATACACATGCAAATACACTTGCAAATTAAAGTAAGGCTTAGAAATATTCCTTCGACTATATTTTCTATTTCTTAGTGGCTCTGCATATTAGCATATATACCTTGATCTGACATGTCTGTTTTTTAAGAATCTTAGTTTTGATATGTGCTTGCACCTGTGTTATGTGTAAACAGTGCAGTCTGTTCCTGACCAATGAAGTAGCATTTCTTTTCCATACATCTGTACCAAGTTCTGTTAGTTCAAAGGTATCTATGTGAGTATAGAAGTTATAGAGTATTTTTTGCAAAATTGTTGTAATTTTTCTTATATATGAGTAACCTGCGCTGGCTGGTTGTTCTACACTGCAGCATTCACTGTAATTGGATAGCAGCTTTCTGAATATATCAACCGATCATATCTTATGGAATTTAAACTATTCTTTCAGAGCTTTAAATATCATTAGCTCTGCTTGCAAATGCCTTTTCGCTACTTTCTTGGACATCCATATAACTATGCATGTTTTCAGTATATGTGCTTATTATGAAGAATAATAATAGTAGACCAAGCTGTTATTCTAAATCTCTACTTTTGCAGGTTTGCTCCCTACAAGTAGATGCATGGTCTTTTATTTGAACTGATGCATGGTCTTCGAAAAAGCTACATGGTCTTCAAACGGCTGCATGTTCTGTGAACTGATGCATGTATCTGTGAACTATTGTAAGGTTTGATGCATGTCCTAGCATATGGTGTGTCAAACTTCATATGTAACTGTTAGCTACTTGTTGGCATATCATTTGTGATGATGGGACCTCTATCTATTTATATGTGATGGCATAATTATATGTTTCTGTAGTGATCCCTAGTGATAAATGGCGACCTGAATGGTGAATTTGCATTTAAATTTAAATTTGGTGTGATTTAAATTTGAATGTCTACTAATCTGTGATGGTTTACAATGGGCTATTTCTACTGTGCAAAGCCCAGTAGTACCTGCTACAATAATGGCCAAACTAAAACTTAAAAAAAACTACACAAAACACAAGCGTCATGGATAAAGGGCCACAAATAGCCTATTGATGATGTGGCAATGTAGCAGCCACGTCAAATCCAACATCACCAAATGACGTGGTAATAAATGACGTGTAACAAAACTGTGGCGGCAATAAATGACGTGTAACAAAACTGTGGCTGTTCATTTCATCACTATAGGTTTTTGCTATTGTTGCTGCCCAGTTCATCCATGACGAACACAAAAACCTAACTGTGACGGTCTATTTTGGTCCAACAAATGTATGACGCGAGATACATGACGTTTTTGGCGATCGTCATCATGAGTTAATTGTGACGTATTTTCACTTGTCTGTGACCAAAGTAAACCGTCATGTATACCCAAATTTCCTGTAGTGATATTGCTATATTTTTCTATAAAATTAGAGCATGTTTGGTACAACTCACAACAGTTTCATGAAGTTGTGAGTTATTTTTTTTGTCAAACATCTCTTTTTAAAACAACTTTACGCATGAAGTTGTTTTTCTTCCCCTCTCACAAAGATATAAAGTGGGATGAGCTAAAAATAGTAGCTTATCACAACTCTCTCTCTCCTTTTCTCTTATATTAATGCATAAAGTTATTGATAAGTTGTTTTGCCAAACACTTTTTTCAAAATAGCTTAGCTTCATTTAGAGAGTTACTCATAGAACTATTTAATTTAAAAAAACAGCTTCACTAGTGAAACAAACAGACCTTTAGTTAAAATTTAAAAAGTTTGACTGATACAGATTATGTAATTGATTCGGGACAGAGGAAGTAACGTCGGCTTTTGGGTGCAAATTAGTGAAGCCGTGATGAATAATTCAACCCAAACCAAAGCAGTCAATCGGATCTCCTACTCCGATCCTACGTACAAGTAGCTTACTTTTGTAAAAGTTTCTTACATATTATTGTCACAAATTTAATTTCCTTCTAGCTAGTTTTCATCTAAGTTTAGTTTATAAAGTGAATAATCAGTGAGCCAATTCTAGTACTATATTGTTGATCATCATCAAGATCATATATATATTATATATATATATATATATATATATTACGGATGCAATTCTACGGTGTAGAATAACATTCTATACCTATTCCCTCCGTATCGGAAATAGAAGACGTTTAGGACAGCGACACGGTCTCCAAAACACAACTTTGACCCTTTGTTTTTATAAAAATATTTATGAAAAAGTGATATATGTATACTTTTATAAAAATATATGTTTAAGTATATTGTTAGTAGCTCGGTACAACTAGTACTACAACTTTAGTATTTGTCAGTTACTTTAAGTAGTTGTCAGTATCTTCAAGTATTTTATCAGTATTTTCTAGTATTTTGTTACTAGTTTGGTTACTAAGTACATGTTAGTAGTTGTCAGTATCCTCAAGAATTTTGCCAGTATCATCTAGTATTTTTTGTTAGTATCTTCGAGTATTTTATCATTAGCTTCACTTAAATAGTTGTCAGTATCTTCAAATATTGTGTCAATATCTTTAAGTATTTTCGTGTATCAGTATTTTTGTCAGTATCTAGATATTGTTCTGCTATAATTTCAGTAGTTAGTACATCTAAGTATTTGTTTGCAAGCCAGTATTTTGTGCGGTATCTTTAGTATTTTTTATCAATGGCTTCAGTATTATGCCAGTAGTTGTCAGTTTTTATTGCCAATGTCTCTCGCAATGCTTCAGTTGGACTCCGTATGCATATAGCAAGTTGTGCCAGTCGTAGCTACGGGAAGCCACCATCGCTAGGACCGACGATTGAGTCGAGAATGGGAGGGGCGTCGTGCGCGCTCGACTCTGGATTCAGATCCAATCATTGGACACCACTGGACACCGATTGGGAGCGGGGTAGGACAGCAGGGCCTTCTGCGGATGCAGTCAGCCGGGGAAGGGCTCGCCGCTGCCGCTGCTAGTGGTGGCAGGGGAAGGGGGAACTCCGCCTTCGCCGGTGGGGAATGGGGAAGAGCTCGTCGATGCTGGTGGGCCTTCTTCAGATACAGCAGGCTCGGGAAGGGCTCACCGCTGCCGCTGCTGGTGGTGGCAGGGGGAAGGGACCTCTGCCTTCGCGCTGGTGGGGAAGGGGAAGAGTTCACCGCTGCCGTTGCCGGTGGTGGCAGGGGAAGGGACCTCCTCCTCCGCCGGTGGGGGAAGGGGAAGAGCTCGCCGCTGTCGCTGCCGGTAGTGGCAGGGGAAGGGGAAGAGCTCGCGTCGCCGTCGCTGCCGGTAGTGGTAGGGGAAGGGACCTCCGCCTCCGCCGGTGGGGAAGGGGAAGAGCTCGTCGCCGTCGCTGCGTGCTGCTGGTGATACGGAGGTTGCCTCTACCGATGGGGCCGCATTAGCGTAGGTCAAGCCGCCGCCGCCGCTGTTGTGCCTACTGTAGGGCTGGCCCGCCTAGCCGTGCCGCGGGTCGAGGCGGGCAGGGTGAGGCGAGGTGTTGGTTGGCGTAGTTGGCTCGTGGTGGGTTCGTTTGGGTACGGGACGGTGTGGGCTGGTTAGGTCCATGCTGTATAATACAACTAGGGTGTAGAATAGCTAGCTAGCTATATATATATCCTACGTCCGCCGCGGCCACCGGATGATGCATGGACGTCTAGTTAATTTAATTGCAATAAAAAATGAAACATACAAGCTAGTACTTCTGCCTCTATCTATTTTTTATTTTTTTGCTAAAATCTGTCTCTATACGTATGACGTTGTAAAAGACATCATTATGAGTTTATGACGTCATTGTGCAATAGGTGACGTTGTATCTGATTCTTGATGTGGGCGATAGGGACATCATATCCTAGTAGTAGATCTAATGATCCGAGAGACATATAATATTGTGTTGTCACTTGTCAGACCAACAAGTTAAAGTCATGTGGTCCAATAAGAATATTTTCAAGCTAGCCGGCTCTGGTGATGTCCCAATCAAATCAGGGAATATTATTATTCCATGTAGTTAATTAAGTTAGAAAAAACCATCGGGTATTAGAGTTTAATACAATATTCCATGTAATTAAATTAATATTGTTAGCTACTGTGCAAGATTATTGCTATATATATATATATATATATATATATATATATATATATATTATATATATATACAATCGTTAATCGGCCACATGTTTTTTTTCCCTCGCCTTTTGTAACTTTTGCCGATCGACATATAGATAAGAAGCATGCATGCATCATCATCATATACATGCAGGAGCAATGAACACTTGAGGAAGCTAGGGATTGAAAGCATCTTTGTTTGCAATTAAAAAGCTGAAGCTAACAAGCAAGCAAGCTGTACACAAGCGCAATAAGGTGGAGAAAAGAAAAGTGAGGCCGATTCACTGGCGCAAGCTGAAACCACCTGTCCGGCGCCAGTCGTAGTCGTCTGGAGATAGAGTGGCGCACTAGCGCGCTGCACTCGCACGCTTTGTCGCCTTGCCGAAACGGGCAAGGAGGAGTTGACGAGGAAGCTTCCTGCGTTGACTAAAGTCTCAGTTGAGTAGTTACCTGGTAAACGACAGCATATACGCGCTGCACTGCACATGTAACGAGTTGTTAACTACTCGTGGAACGTCGGCATCGAGTCATCGACACAGAGAGTGAGTATATACCTACAGTATATCCGATCGACCAGTCATCCCACCTCTTCCTCCGCTCTATCAGCTCATCACCTTCCTTGGTTTGGTTCTCGTGCAATGGGGTCGTGGACGAAGGCCTTGTTCGGCCGCCTGAAGACGACGTGGTCGTCTAGGAAGAGCAGCTCCGGCTCTGAGACGTCTTCCTCCTCGCACCCGCCAGTGTTTGCGGGTACATATGTAGTTCCTTCCTCGCTCTCGCTGCTTCTTTAATTTGATTCATTCCATCAGGGTGTCTAAACTGTGCTCGATCTCAACTAAACTGGCGCCGCCGCCGGCCGCCACCACCACCAGTCAACAGGACGGAGGTTGCCGTCGTCGCCACCGCCACCGGGGTGCCGGAGCTGACGCTTCGCGAGCTGAACAAGGCCACCCGGTCCTTCTCGGCGGCGATGCTCATCGGCCAGGGGCAGAACAGCGACACAGCGGTGTACCGGGCCTCGCTGCCGATCGAGAACAACGGCGTCAAGGCCGCCGCCCGCCGTAGCCAAGACGCTCGGTCGTCCACCCGCCTCCCGCTCCCGCTCCGGCACCTGGAGGGCCTCCGATGACGAGTTCCTGAGGCAGCAGGTGCTGGTGCTGTTTCGAGGCTCAGCCATGACAACCTCGTCCGCCTACTCGGCTACACCATCGATACCACGGCCAACGTCCGGGTGCTTCTATTCGAGTTCGCCCAAATAGGGACGCTCCACGACGTCCTGCACGGTATGAATCTATCTATCTATCTAGTGTAGCTTATTAATTTGGCCTTCCTCCTCCGGATATCGATATATAGATTCACAGCTCACTGCATATGCCTTTCACCGACTGCATGCATGAGCAGGGCCAACGACGGGGGAGCCAGTAGCTGGTGGGCCGTCCAGCTCCTGCAACCGGGCAGCGCTGAGCTGGGCGCAACGCACGGGCATCGCGCTGGACGTGGCGAGGGGGCTGGAGTACATGCACGACGTGGCGGCGGTGTCGCACTTTGACGTACATCAGCTCCACCAAGGTGCTGCTGTTCCAAGGCTTCAGGGCCAAGATCGCCGACTACGACCTGTTCAAGCAGGTGCCACAGGATGAGGAGACCACGAGGGTCTTCAACGGGGAAGAGCTGTCCTGGTACTATCCGCCGGAGTACGTGTGCCCCGCCCCCGTCTCTCGCGCGCCGTGCTTAATTTATTTTCCATTAATTATTTTGAGCTCACGTACTCACTCGATCACAGACGTGACCTGCTGCCATGGTCGTCGTCGTCGTACGTCGTTAAACAATCACGTTTTGTTATTACATAACACTACATTCAGGTACTTTATATCCGGCCGTAGGAGCAGTTCCAAGTTCGACGTGTACAGCTACGGCGTCTTACTGCTAGAGCTCCTCACGGGGAAGAAGAGATGCCACGACACGCCATATCAGCTTCAATGGGTAATAATGTAGCAAAAGACCGGCTTGCAGCCCCTGCTGTTGTTGGTCTTAAATATGGTTGTTCTTGGCTTGGCCGTTCATAATAATTATAGTTATGTTGTACTAGTACACGTCAATAACTGATGATCGAATTCATGATGATGTTGCGCTTAATTATATTGCAGGCAGCTGAAAAAATGCTGAGAAAAGGCAGAGTTGAGGGATTCATGGACCCCAAGCTTGGCACGCAGTACCCACATGGCCGAGCTCTCAAGGTACCCCTACGACCCTCAAGCTATTCACTTTAATTTGTTCCCACAGGCCACAGATATGATGATCGATGCCTCTGATCGGATCTATACTAACTGCTGCCAATATAATGCTCCCTCCATCCCAAATTGTAAGTCATTTCAAGAATCTTGGAGTCAAAGTTTCTCAAGTTTGACCAAACTTATATAATAATATTTATGATGTCAAATAAGTATCATTTGATTCGTTATCAATTATATTTTCATAGTATACATATTTGATGTTATAAATTTTTATAATTTTGTCTATAATCCTTAGTTAAACTTGAGATGCTTTGACTCTTCAAGATTCTTGGAATGATTTATAATTTAGGATGGAGGGAGTATATGGTTTGTGCATGCCCCTGCAGCTGACCAGGATAGCACTGTGCTGCGTAGAAGAGAAGTGGCAGTCCCGGCCATCCATGTGCGACGTTGTCCAAATGATCAGCTGCCACATTGTATCCTCTTCCTCGGAGACCAGCATGGCCAAGTAGGCGCTGCCGGTTAATCTCCTGGCGGTGAGGGGCGACAGTGCCGGCCGCCAAGAAGACGCTGGCGACGCCGCTGTACGTTGGACTCTCCGGAAATGAAAAAAGATTCATCTATCGGAATTTGGGTTTCATTACGTTTAATAACATTGACATAGAGTATAGAAAATTAAAGTCTGGGTTTAATAGTTAGCTACTGCTGCTGCTGGCTTTGTACTATTTCTTACACATCCCTGGCGGCGGGTAGGTGTTCAAGACTGATCCCTTTGAAATGGCCTAGATTCTCTAAATAAAGCAAAGTAGTATTTGTTTTTTGTGTTTTATTTATTTGTCTAAGTAGCTCCAGCATGAAAACGGTGCGCGTTACGAGGCAATCCGATGGTTTTCCAAATGTAGGTATAAACATAGGCATACCCCGGGGCTGATGTGATATAAAAGAGCTAACCTCTCTTTGTCGATAGCCCAGCTTAGGAAGAGCCATAGGAAGCTATCCGCGATAAGCCCCCAGGGGTAATGGAACCATTATCTTCTGTTGCCAGGAAGGAAAGAAAGACGTGCTGGGTCGATCTTTAAGAGTCACGCTTGCTAATACGGCCCGGCTGCCCCTATACAGAAATAGTTGAATCGACTGCATGTTAATTGTGCAGGGCCGATGCCGACGGAGCAGGAGCCAGCTCCAGCAGCTGAGCCCTCCAGGTGCAGCAGCCGTCCGGCGTTGAGCTGGGCGCGACGCACGGGCATCGCGCTGGACGTGGCGCGGGGGCTCGAGTACCTCCATGACGCGGCGGCGGTGTCGCATTGGGGCATCAGCTCCACCAAGGTGCTGCTGTTCCACGACTTCAGGGCCAAGATCGCCGACTACGACTTGTTCAAGCAGCTGCCACAGGATTTCGACGGCGCCGGGAACGCGGTGCAGATGCCATATGTACCTCGTACCTTCCACCAGAGTACGTGCATGCATGCCCCGTCTCATGAAGTCATGAACCTGTCACTACTGGGACAGCGGCTTTGCCGAGTGGGTCAGCCACTCGGCAATGACCAACATATACTCGGTAAAGGATTTATCGAGTGTGCCACTCGACAACTATTTCGTCGGCAAAGCCGGTTTTGCCGAGTGTCAAGTCAGCACTCGGCAACGAGAACGGTGACCGTCAAGTTGACGGATTTTTTGCCGAGTGCTGACGTGGCAACCACTCGGAAAAACATTTTTTTTTGAAAATTCGTTGTCGAGTGCCACCTGACCGACATTCGGCAAAAAAACATTTTTTATTTTCTTTTTCTGAAATTCGTTGCCGAGTGTCACCTGGCCGGCACTCGGCAAAGCAGCCCCCTTTGTCGAGTGTCAACTGACAGGCACTCGGCAAATCTTGGAAACTGGCCAAGTGAAAGGATCAAGATGCCCAAGAAGGGGTGAATTGGGCTCTTTTTAATTTCTAAACAAGAATTAAACCTATAAAGAGCCAATTAACCCCCTAGTGCCTACCGCTTGTGTGTCCTAACTAGAAAGCGGTAGCAAGTCAATGGAAAGAGAAAACTTCCTACACAATTCTAGTATGAAAAGAATGACAAGTGCGGAAAGTAATGCGGTAATAAAGAGCTAGGGAAAGAGATGCTTGACACGGCGATGTTTTGCCGAGGTATCGAGGAGTCGACACTCCCCCCTAGTCCTCGTTGGAGCACCTCGCAAGGTATAGCTCCCCCTCCATCCCGCGCAAGGGATGAGTGCTCTCTACGGACTGATTCTTCGCCACTCCGGCTCGGTGAATCGCCCACAACCGATCACAAACGTCGATGGAGAAGGGCCGCCGACAATCTTCCGGCGATCACCTTCCTCCGAGCACCACCGGACCGTCTAGGTGATGTCGATCACCAAGAGTAACAAGCCTCGATCTTCACTTGACTCATTCAAGCTTCACGACTAGAGGATGCACACTTGAACTCTTGGATGAACTAGAGAGAGGATGAATGGATTCGCGAATCACTCTCTCTCTCTCTCTCTCTAGGGCTCTTGCTCTCTTCCCAACCTTCTCAACAAACTCAGCAACTCAAATGAGCAAAGGCCAGGTGGGAGAGAAGTGGGAGGGGCTATAAATAGACCCTCAGAAAACTGTCTCGGGCTGGCATTTTAAGTTGGCGACGGACGCTCTGTCGACTAGGCGATGGACGGTCCGTCGCATGCCCTAACGGCTAGTTCTGTTCATAGTCTGGGTGACGGACGCTCCGACGCCCTGCCCAACGGCTAGTTCTGACACACTGTTCCCAGCGACGGACGCTACGTCACTGGGGCGACGGACGCTCATCCCAGCGTCCGACGCTACACTCTGGCTCGGGCTGAAAAACACCCTCTCTGGAAGGTCGACGGACGCTCTTCTCAGCGTCCGACGGACCCTGAAAAACTTAGCCATAAAACATCTCCACTGGAAGGTCGAAGGACGCTGTGGACTCAGCCACCCAGCGTCCGACGCCTTTGTCCGACGCGACGGACAGCATTCGGCGCCCCCGTCAGGAGCGTCCGACGCCTAGAAAATAGCTCTATCAATTTCGTTTTTCGTCGCGATGAATATGGAAGTTGTTCTAGGCTATCTTACGGTCACCGTAGGCTTGCTTAGAGCTAAGGAAGTCAAGTGTGCACCACACCTAAGTCATGAAGCTTTCCTAAGTCAAGCTACTAGTCTCAACCCCTCTTAATAGTACGGTCAAAGATAAAAAAAAGAAGTCATATCTATTTCTAAGTGCCCTTCATCTCCTTATGGCACTTAGCCTATCATTCTAGGGTCTTCATCATGTCTCCTTGAAATCCGAAATGATATCCATCTTGGGGGCTAAGTGATGACCATTAGTGTCCATTCTTGTTGATCACTATGGCTAAGCTACGCATAGCCTCTGCAAAACACACGCTAGCCATAATAATCTCTAATTGTCGTTAATCACCGAAACCAACTAGGGCAATGATTCTTCACTGAGTCTGGGCCATTTTTCCCAGATTTACCGAGTGTCATGCCCCCTTTGCCGAGTGTGGCACTCGGCAAAGCTGGGAAATTTCTTTTTTTTATTTTTTCCTTTTCGTCCCGATAAACACCATATACATCACATATATATTCATCCATCACACAAACATACTATATATCACATGGATATCCACACACTACTATAGAATTTATTTTACATAGCCCTTGGGTTTTATTAACCGTGGCGGTTAAAAACATAAACCGCCACGGTTAATGCTTCGATTAACCGTGGCGGTCGCTTTTTATTAACTGTGGCGGTCGCAAGAAACCGCCACGGTAAATCCATTAACGGTGGCAGCCATTTTAACGCAACTGTCATGGTTAATTAGGCCCAGTCCAATAGCCCACACGAGCCCATTACCATGTCCGATATTTAAATAAAATCAGAAACCCTAGCCCACTTCATTCTCCCTCCTCTCCTCTCCTCTCCTCTCTCTCACGCCGCCCCTCTCCTCAGCCTCATGCCCTCACCCGACACGCCCCTCCCCCTCCCAAATCCCCACCCGGCGGCGCCCCTCCCCCACCGGCGGCCACGACCCCCTCCCCTCCCCCACCGGAGGCGACGACGCCCCCCTTCCCTGCACCACCGGCCGACGATGGCGCCCCCCTCCCCGTGGCGATGGCGGCGCGGGCTGTGGGAGGACAGTGCCCGCGTGAGGGCACGCGAGGATAGCGGCACGACCGCGCAGCGCACCACGGCGGCGTTCCTCCATGGATCCGGCCCTCCTTCCTCTACGGACTAGATTCGGCGGCGGAGCCCCTCCACCATCACCACGGTAGCGCCCCTCCATGGATTCGGCCCTCCTCCCTCTACGCAAGAACAAAGAGCAACCCAAGAGGACAGACAGGCGACAGACATGTCTGACGTAGTCCCGACGGACGCTCTGCAGCGTCCGACGCAAAGCACACAGAGAGGTTGCACTAGCTGAAAACCGACAGACGCTCTGGCGGGCAGGCGACGGACGATGGCGAGCGTCCGACGCGAATCACACAGAGAGCATGCAAAACAGAAGAACCGACGGACGCTCTGACGCGTGGTCGACAGACGCTGGCGAGCGTCCGGCGCCAACTTGACTTGCGCAGACAGAGTGAACGACGGACGCTGACGTCAGCACGACCTAGCGTCCGGCGCCTCTCGACGGAGCGTCCGACGCCCCCGAGCAGAGCGCAGAAAACGCAAAAATCATTTTTCTCTCCGCCAAATCTTCCCAAATCCTAACCAAATGATCTCCACTAGCCATCCAACTTGATAGGCATGTTTCTAGTGCTATGGAGGAGCTATCCCAAAGAAATCATCGCTCGATTTGGTTTGGATTGAAGGGAAACAAAGAATTTGGGGGATAAACTCAAGAACGAAGAACATCGCAAAGATTTCGCCCGATCTGCGTGCTCGAGAGGTTTGAGGAAGGATCCTTCGGTGCAAAGATGCTCCTCTCGAATACGAACAACTTGGTTCAAACGGATTTGCATGAGCTACTCACAACAAAGAGATTTCATCTCGGGAACAAAAGGGAGCAAAAAGCAAAACACGAAGAACACAAGCAAAACGGGGACTCGATCAAGAAATCAAAGCCGCCCTGGCTTACAGAGGGTAAGGCCTCTAATTCCCGTAAAAGATCCTTGAGTTCTTACAAAGTTTGGTGAAATCAACCTAGGGCCCTCATGAAGTAGAGAGAGGTTAGAGAGAGAGAGGAGTGGTGCAAATGATTAGGGTTCAAGAGGTGGGATGAGGATACCCCTTCATCCCCTATTTAACAAGGCTTTGGCTATTTCCCAAAGACCCCCCTAGATACATGAGTGAACTACCTAGCCTAAGCATTGCAGTCCAAGCTCCAGAAAATATCTCCCGCATTTTGAATGGACGGCCCCGCTTCTTGCCAGGAGTTATCGTCGCCTCGACGCAACATCCATGATTCCGCCACGTGCCATCCCCGCTTCCTCGGAAGCTCCGCCCGGGTTTTGAGGTCCAAACCCGCGAAACCCGCCACCGATAGCATTGGGCTCAACTACCGAACCCCGAGTTTTGAGGCCCAAACTCGGAAACCGTGCTCTGATGGTTTTGAGGCCCAAACCACCAAACCGCTCGACACGAGCCACCTTGTCTTCGCCCGGTCAGACTCCGAGTTCCATGAGCCTCCGCTCGACCCGCTCGTCCGCCGTCTTGACTTGGTCAACTCGGTCTACATTCATGTCTTCTCGCACTTGCCGGTGCCAAGTACTAGCCACCACAGCTAGTCCGCTGGCGCCCATGGTTCTTCAATCTAAACCCCGCTTACGCCCTTCACCGCTCTCAGTCCATCGGCACGGCAAGCCTCTACTCGACCTTCTCCCACCATTGACCACTGTCACTAGGCATAGCACCTGCACACCATAAGCCGATAGACAGGCGCACAATTGCTTTCGCAAAGGGGTTAAGGTAAGCCACTCAAACTGAAACGCTCAAGTGTTGGGCAATCACTCATCACAAAACTGAACTACATGAGTACTTATCCACCATGTGTTCGCAAAGGTTTATCCATTTGGCACAAAACCAGTAGTTTACTAGTAAATGGAGAAATTGAACCAGTTCAGAGCACCGTCACCTCTTAGAAAATCGATAAGTTTGACTAGATCATTAGATGACATGACCATTCTTTTATACTAATTTATACTTAATCTCTTTTTTAACTGTTATTCTCATCTTCTGAGAAATAACTTTGATTATATATATAAATATTAATATTTAGTATATAATTATTATATGAATTTGTTTTCTTAATAAATTTATTTAGAGATGCAAATGTTGATAATACTTTCTACAAATCTAGTCAAACTTATTAGGACATAAAACATGACACATGACAAGGTTTCTAATGCAAATGTAAAAGAGAGAAAATATAAAAGGTTATTAGAACAATTTGAAAATAATCTAAGGTTTCTAATTGTATTCTACTTCCAACATCTTAAATTATAAGACGTTTGACTTTTTAATCTTGAATTTGACCATTCATCTTATTCAAAAAATATGACCAAACAATCAAATTTAAATTATTTTTAAAAAACTTTTATTAATAAAATAGACTACGACAAAAGAAGTGATATTTTGTATAAATTTTAATAATATTGCTGGTGGACAGGATGGAATGCAGCCTGTTTACGGGCAATGTCTAGATAACTTGTAGATGCGTTTTTAATCCAATTCCAAGTCAGTACACCGGTTTTACTTTCGTCAATAACGTCTTGTATTTACCCCTGCAAGAAGAGTAAGAGCAACTCCAACAGTTTGGTATATTTTGTTTCCCAAATTTAGGATTTTGACAATTCCCAAATGGTTATGGGAAAGGAAAAAAACTTATCTCCAATAGTTTCCTATAATTCATTTGTCAAACACAAAATTTTGTGGAGCCACTCAGATATTTCACGATTTCGGTTGCCCTGCCGTCGCCTCGTCGCGCCGTCGCCCTCGATTAAATCCGGCACCAGGAACTGTTGGCTTGCTGGTGTTGCCCATCAGCTAATCACAGCGATTATGGGAAACTGCTAGTCGGCCGTCGTTGTCCATCTGCTGCTCATTTGCATGCAATCGGCGGGTTCATTTTGCACTTTTGAGGACTGAATACTCAATACTAGTAGCAGCAGCTTATTTTGCCGGCCACGATCACTCTGACAAGCACAGAACTCTGCAGGCCAACACAGGACGATCACGCGGGAACCAAGCAATATGCGCGGGAAAGGATGTCCACGCGTAGAAAGAGGAGATGCCGCCCGGGTTTTCACGGATGCGCGGCCAGCTATAGCGCGTATATATGCGCTCATGGAGGAGGTTTTTGCACCGTATCCAAAAATAGGAAAGTTGGATGGGGAGTTGTTGGAAAGGAGATTTTATCAATTTGCCAAAAAATAAAGGATGGGAAGCTTGGATGGGGAGCTGTTGGAGTTGCTCTACCATCTTGCTTGCGGTTGCAAGCACAGTAATGTTGACCTCTGCAAATTGATAAACTCCCGGCCAACGGGCTGCTCGGAACTTGATTTTCCTGCTAGCATATGTGCTCTTGTGCACACCAGGACATCAGCTCATAGAACGGAATAGGTTATTTGGTTTCAGAATCCACTCATCCTTGATGAAGTGGTGCACATCATCCTGAGTTCCTATCAGTTTTGGTTAATTCATCTCATTCCTTGTACAGTATAAGTTATTAGCTTGCATATGATGAGGTGACTAAGATTCAACTAAAAAGAGATTGAAACAATAATGAACTGTAACCAAACACCTGTCATTGACTTGCCTACAACCCACAAATCTGAATGAAAATTCAAACAATGTATATTATAATAGATAACCATCAAGATTTGCGAAAGGCAAGGTGAGACATTAAATTATCCTCTCCAGAGTTCATGAAATCTAACTCAATGTACATCCCGAGGCCAAATGCATGAACATGTGGTGCCACAGCAAAAGAAATGAGCAAGGTCATGCGAGTGCCCCCAAAACACTAGTTCAGTCCATAACACATACGCTCTAACCGAAATTTTTGGCATTTTAGCTAGATGAAAGCGTGATGGATAGCAAAAGCCAAACCACAAAGTATGTTAAGATAAACAAGGATTCTAAGATTGAGTCTCTTGTTTCAACTCCACAGGTACAAGTCCTCGGATCTTCACATCATAGTAGACCTCTTCCACCCTCCTCAAATCATACTTCATCCCTGCAAAATGATTAACAGAGAGGAGGCATAACCATGAGCACAGCATTAATATACAATAATAGATCAGGCCTTGTTTTCAATTAACAGCTTAAACAAGTTGATAACAGATAAACTCACCATCAAATTTCTTACGCAAGAAGTCATTGCGCAGGTTCAGCATCCTAAATGAAGCATGAAGATCGGTCAAGAAGCCCAAAACCCTTTTAGGACAGTCGTAGTCGCCAGCAGTGACACGATTTACTACAAATCTAGGCTGCAAAAAAAAATCATCATAGCCATTAATTCCAGTTCTTGGCTGGTGATAATTACAACTTTTTCTACACATCAGCCATTAATTCCAGTTCTTGGCTGGTGATAATTACAACTTTTTCTACACATCCATCCATGCAATAACCACACAATATCTCTATCCAGTATGAAATGCAGGTGTTGTCATGTAAAGTTTGATGCTACCCATGATTGACAGTTTTGCCTTACCTAAAGTACACCAGGGACAGCACATAGTCCAGGTTCCAATTTTCGAAATGTAGGTGTTAAGAAACTATGAAAGGAAGGGGTGCTATATGATTCGAATTTATTTGTTTCCTTTGACATCATGAATCAACTATGTTTTGTTCTTTTAACCGTGCAAAAAATATGGGTTGGACATACTAGACAACAATGGGAAAGAATAAAATGGATTGGCCCTGAGCTCACAAAAAAATCTTAAATTCATCTCAATAACCAGCAAAGCATGAATGCATGATCCCTCAACCCACTTGTTTTTTATCTTCCCAAATGTCATATCAGCAGTACAAATTGATATAGTATTTGAAGTGAAGTTAGCATATGCAATCATGCATTTCTTCCCTTTTTTGGAGGAAATGCAATAATAATGTAAAATAAATGATGAAACGGAAGAATCAACTTGAGTGAACAAACTGAACAAAATTTAGGGACCATATCAATTCCAAAAGAAATAGAAGCTCAGAGAATGTATTTCAGCCCCTATGACTATGACCAATCCAGTCATACTAGGAAGAGGCTGTAAAAGGAAGTGAAACATCAAACCATTTAAGTTATTTGAAGGAATTATTTTCTCTAAGCATAGCTTTTTCTCCCTAACTACTGCTGAAATGTGCAAGTGTCAGCCTCTGGACCAGCTTGCAATGATTGTCACGAGATTTAATCAAATAATATTAATTTATGAAAAGACACTTCCTGTCAAAGGAAGAGTTGTGTGCCCTATTACTATTAATAAGTTTAAAGTTGTGTTCAAGATTTAAAGGTGTCAAACTCAGTCACAAGAAATCTGGATCAAACGGATCAGGAATTGGGGTCGCGGGTGTCTAGAATATTGATATGTACGTGAAGGGGGCTATTTTGGAATGCTGACCCCAATTAATCTGGGTCAAGTGGTCAACAACCCAAGTCCACCAGGTTCATGAGTCAAATTGGTCAGTAAGAATATAGCACATGGAAGAAGTTGCAGGGGACAAATTAGAAAAGCAAAAAAGAACAGGACACGTCTCTTACCTCTGTTTTCAAGTCTAACTGTGAGTTTGCTCTTGTTTATTTAACTTTGTGGTTTTGCCCTTGCCTTTTCAAATGAAGGCAGAGCTTACCTATGTTCCATTAAGAGGAGTCAACAGTGTCGGTTCAGCTAAAAAATACTAGTTTTCCATGTGAATTTGCCCCCAAGGTTTTTTAGTGCTCCATACTTTTATCCTCTATTTTGACATCAAATATTTGGACAACATTTTTGAAAAAAAAAATACACCAACATTTGCAATATTTCAAATCTAAGTAAAGTTTAACAAGTCGCACATGCTTAATCAACCATCAGCGGAAGCCGGGAGAGTTAGGATAAGGTCAGGGGTTATTGTCACCTTTTTTTATTTTCCTTCTTTTTATCTCATTCATTAATCCGGCCTTCAGCTAACAGTCTATAACAAGGGTGAACGGTGGCTTCGGATTAAAAAAACAAGGGTAAAATCACAAAGTTGAAAAAGGCAAGGGTAAAATCACAATTGGCCTCCAAAACAGGGCAATAACAACAATCTTCCAAAAGAAAATTGGGCTCAATTCAATTTTCATAAAAGAGTGGAAAACAAAAATTGGTCACAATTCGTCACTGGTTCGTGGCACACAGAGCAGGTATCCATGATTCATCTGTAAATTTAATATTTCTTTGTTCTCCCAATGTGATTTTTGCGAACCTTGGCAGTTTCTCATTTGTAGGATTCGATTCGTACTGCTACATTGTTTGGAGGTAAAAAGGAAATTCTTTATCTCTAGAAAGATTTGTTCTCATTTCCTATAGGTAATTTGGTACTAATTCAGTTTTTCTCATGTGTGGATCTGCTTCCCTCTGCACAATCCCCTCTGTTGCTCGAGATCTTACAGTAATTACGACTTCCAGTAATCGCTGTAAGACCATCAATCCTACCAGGTATCCTCACCACTTCATGCAAGAGGTATCAAACCATGTTGTATATAGCCAACCAAACAAACTGTGCTAGTATATGCTTGTTTGAATTCACATGCAATCCAGGCAACCAAACATGCATTGTCCAATATAGTGAAACAGGCAACCAAACAAAGAGGTCCTGCATGTGCGAAGCCTGGCTGGCTAGGGCATGCATCCTATATACAAGCCAGGATGGGCTCTGATGGAAACCAAACACGTCCTTAGGGAGCTGAATGTGAAATTTGCAAGTACAGACCCAGATGAGAACTCCAGATAAGTTTAAGGACCGCTAGCGAAATTTACTCCTGAATTTTTAGAATGAATTTAAGGAATTTGAGTTTATCAGGTTTTGAAATGGTCAGATTATTTATTTCACAAGCAAATAAAATGGCCTTAGCATGATAATCGTTTAGAATAAATGTTTAATTTGAAATTCCATGTGCCCGTAGAAACGCACAGGCCATTACCTAGTATAAACACAAAATATTATCACAATTCCAAACTCTCTACAACTAAAATAGAGCTTGATAGTGAGTTTCCTATGCATGATTCGAGAATGTACGAGATTAAATTCCATAAATTGTATGGCAACTGGCATGCAGCTACTATCACAATTGAATGTAAAATGGTAATCATGCAACAACATCACAGAGTAGTTTCTAGTCCTACCTGATGGTTTCATAATTCTACTGCATCTTTCTAAACAAGATCTCCACAGGTACAAATAAATAATTTCTAGAGTTCCAAATGATGGCATTTAATTAATAGCCCGTGGCATAATTGGTTCTAGTCCTCCGATTTTATCAATTCATCTTTGTATAACAGTGATATGTTCGGATGTTCCAACACTTGGGCTTTTGATGTTTTTGTTGTTTCAAGCTGTTACAAGCATAACCAGAAAGGAGCTATATTAACAAAAATAAAATCACCATTGACCAGAACTATTGCTTTCTTTGATGAGTTGATGAACTTACAAATTCATTGGACATGAAGCACAGTCCTGCAAATCAAGTGAGTCCTCAAGTAAGTACACATCATATTTTGCACACAAAAATTTACAAGACGTAGGTGTCATAAATCCAGAAATCAAATGAGTTCAGAGTTGTATGACGATCCTGTGGTACTTCTCGCATTTCAAGCAATAAGTAACTGATAGCAGTAACATGGTAAACATGTCTAGATGCATTAGGGTTTTCAGAAACTTTTGAATCCAGAGAAGATTGATATGAAAAAATTTCCATGTGCAATTCTTGTGCAAAACCACTCAAGACTGGCTAGCATCAACTTTTTACAAAGTATAAAAGCACAGTGAAGTATATAAACTCACAGAGACACTAACCTGTCAGGTAATCCTCAACATCAAGGCCAAACTCCCCAGAGGACACTGAAAAAGCCAGTATAAAAAAAGGAACTTAGATGCCGTGAGACACTATACTAAATTTTCAATTACCACAATGCAACTAGTGCAACAATGGACAGAGAGCCCTGACATACACCCTAGCTTCTCCTGGGCTTCAGCATGCATGAGTAGGCCGCCAGTCTCCAGCCAGTGCATGAACGCAAGCATCGACACTACCATCTGTGTCTCGGTCCTCCAATCACCATGGTACCTGAGCCACAACCCTCCGAACACATGAGACATGACACATTTCTTTCCACGACACGGTGCTAATAACCTGGAAATAGATGCGCCAATGTGGATGAAACCAACTCACCTGTAGTACTGGCCAGGGCACTCCTTGAGGACCTCCGCCAGCTGCGCGTACAGCCCCTTGATCACCTCCACCTGCGCCTTGGCCTTCACGAGCACATCTGCGTGAAGAGAGAAGAGGGTAAACAGTTCCGGAGTAAGCGACGAGATTACGCGCAAGGGTGTGGGTGTGGCGAAACCCTATAAGCAGTGAAATGGGGAAGAAAAGGACTAGAACCTGCGAGGGGGACGGGCTGGTGGACGAGGAGGAGCGCGGCGGTGGCGACGCGGGAGGCGGACTCGATCTCGGAGACAACGGCGCGGATGCGGTCGCGGAGGGTGGAAGACCCGTCGAGCTGCGCGCGGAAGAGCTCGAACTGGGCGTCCATGATGGGAGAGGGCAACCGTGGCGGGGGCTGGAAATCGGGGGCGGCGGAGGCGTGGGGAGGCGCAGCGGAGCAGATGCGGCGCAGCGGAGGAAGGATGAGGGAAGCTCTACGGCGACGAAGGAGGGCGGCGAGAGGCGGCGAGACGGAGGAAGAGGCGGCGCGGAGACGGAGCGCGGTGGCTGCTGCGGCTGCAGGTCTCAACATTGCGGAGTGGGGTTTTGGAGATGTTTTGATGGCGGAATCGGGTGGAGAAGGCAACTGTCCATCCAAGTCCGCGGCTAGTTTTGAGCTGGGCCGTGCTTAGAACATAAGCCCAAGTCCTAGCAACAACAGGCCTACCTCTTGCAGTAAGTTTTGTGAAATTTCAGTCTTTCCGTGCTATAGTAGAAATTTTATATTTTTACTTTCTTTTTTTATGAAATTGTAGTAAGTTTTGTGAATGCAGGCATATGCTGCCATTTGACAAGGTATTATTAAAAAACCTCTCGGTATATGGGTGTTTCAAACGGCAGTTTTATCAACGACCAGCTCATGTCGTAATAAAGAAGTAAATAGAGCGCGATCATGTCTCTACATGATGAAATGGAGCCAACATTTGAGCAATAGGGGGCATTTTGATAATCACACGTGATGAAATAACAAAATATGTGCGAGTATATATTATATATATATGGAAAAGTTATAGAGAAATGAAAAAAATAATTAGCCTAACTCTCTAATCTCCATCCAACTAATCTAATTCATAGGGAAAAAATCATTCTAATAACATGAATAAATGAGAGTGAAAGGTTAAGAAAGATAATCTTAAAACATATAGACGCCATTGGAGATTAATAGGGACAAAGGAATTGCAAATACTAATTAGCAACATTAATTAGTTAATTGGACATGTATTGTGCAGACTAACTAGGATGTTGTGTAGGAAAAAGTCATAACAATAACAATACTAACAAGAACAAAGTAGAGGGAGGGAATAATATGGATATCAGTCATAAATCATATATGTGTTAATGAGGATTAACACAAAGAAGAGATGGTAAACAAATGAAGCACTAATTAGTAATTACCCTTCTTTTTAGCTAATCAAAGGGGGTTATACAGAGGAGCATGAGGTTCTGACTCTATCTACCTGTTTTTGATTTTGAGATAGGCCCATAGGTCTTTATGATAAGGACATGGCATCTTCGGATACGATCATTACTATAAGATAAGCTTGTTCCTACATTTACATAGTGATTTCTGGCACAATTCAATTGGTTCCACGTGTGCATGCCCTTATTTTCTTGTAGGTACAAATGTGTCTCAAAATGCAAGTCCATCAAAGTTGAACTTTCACTTCATCGGTGGCTCAATAGTGCTACATTGCGAAGGTCAAATCCTAAGTACAACTAAGGTTAATGAGAATTTGATGAAAATCTTGTTTGATAAGCTTTCAAATAGATTTGGTCCCACATCAATATCATTTGGCAATACCTCCAAATCATCAATACGTGTTCTCAATGATTTTGTTGTGAGCTACGTCATCGTTATGGACTTGTTATTCACTCTTGATACCCTGGCCCTAGTTGGAGCACGACCTAATAAGATGGAGAACACACCAAGGAATCCCTTGGATGTCCTCCCTTGACCACCACCTTAGAGCATCTCCAAGAGTTTCATAAATTCCTTTCTAATCCTTGGTTTTTAAGAGATGAGAAAAAAATCTCACTCCAACAACTCCTAATACATCCTCCTAATCTTTTAGAACTTGGGAAAAGTCACCATGTTCTGCATAAAGTTACATGTTTTTTGAGTCGCGTATATCCTCGGCCAATCTAAAGGTCGAATGGCGTGGAAAGAATAAATAGTAGAAAAGGGTTCCAGATGTCAATGTCCAAGAGAGAAAGAATATATAAAAGTGGTTATGATAATTTATAGATATTATAGGATTCTAGATGTAAAATTGTCTTCTATATTTTAGAAGTGACTTATTAGAAACTCTTGGAGATAACCTTCTTTATTCATCCAATAAATTTTTAGGAGTTGGGAAATGTTATGGTTTTGGGAAAAAAAATATTTGCTACTTTTGGAGATGCTCTTAGGAGGTTAGCAAGGGTGTTCAAGTCAAGTTGGTGGCCCAATCTATGTGAAGTTTGAGTCCATCTCCGATTTCAGGAGAAGTCTGTAGTAAAATGGATGCCTATGTTGTCTATAGACTCTATTTTCAATGAACACATATGGATGGAAAGATAACTTAAACTAATGAAAGTGGCCCCACATCAAAATTCCTTCGGAATCAACGGGAAGCATCGAAACAAGTCCACATCCAGAATCTATTAAGGCGTTGTGTCATCATCTTTTAGGTCGTTGGTTCTTGTAATGTGTTGGGGCACCTTGTGAATGTGAATAGAGGTCCTTGGATGCCCCTTAGCCTATATCTTTAGTAGCCACCGCTTACTTTAGGGTTTGAGTTTTGCTTTAGATTAATTTTTCATTGAAAAGTCACCATTATCAGCTAATAAAACCTCACATTGAGATCTTAATCGTATATCTACAATCTGTCACTTTACTTGAGTTGCATTTTATTTTGTTCTTGTTGTGTTTTTCGACTCACAATAAGGATTAGCCTTCTTGGCGAGGTCAATCAAATTGTGACATGGTTGATAACCATAGAAGACATGATGCTAATGTTACATGTTTCAGGTCTTTGTGATCTAAAATCGGATCGGTACAGTATGTCGCTCTCCATCAAATCAATAGTTATCTTAAACCTGACGAAAGATCGGTAATCTTATCTCGTTTACTTTACCTAGCCCATTCCCATCTCTGTCTACCTGATGTGGATAATGTTTTTTGAGCTCTTATCGATGTAAAACACCTATGACTAGAGGCAATATGCTGTAGGATTCTAAGTACGTTCAAAACTATGTAATGTGTGTATTGTTGTTGTATGAACTAGCAAATGTTTCTTTGAGGGGGAACAACAGGTACTCTACCTTTTCATTATAGAGTTGGAAAGAAACATTTACGGACTTGTCTCAGCATTCAGAAGAACTACCAAGACAATAATTGCAGACAAAATTAAAAAACACTTAGGGGGCGTTTGGATCCCTTCGTTTGAAGAAATTGAAATCTACTTTAATAAATTAAGTTATTTGGCTTGAAATTTGACATTCCACCACTTTTCAAAGTTCACATTTAAGCCTATCTCAAATTTATAAGGTGAGAGATGGAAATTGATTCTATAGATCATCATTCCATATTTTTATTTACAACTTATAACATGTTGTTTAAACTCCCTCTCGTACGATAGAAATACAATAAATAAATATGTCTCTCATATATAGTAAATAATAATATGTAATTATAATCTATATACAATCATATTAGCTTAGTTAATATGTCTCTAAATTATAATTATTAAAATAAATTTAATTCCAGGGAGCCAAACGTGGCCTTATACAAAACTAGAAAACAACTTCCCATAGCTCGCTACGCGTCCAGCAGCTCCATAGCAATTGTAACTTTGTAAGTTTATATATGGCCGAACTGAGAACATTCTCGTGTTTGACAAATACATCGAGTACACCGTTCATCGAGTCTCTCAACAATATAATCCACTGTACCTCATATATGAACTTAAAAAAAAGGATAAAATAGAGTAATCTAATCTAACATGCTAGTATAAAAAAATGTGTAAGCATAGACACATGAATCATAGAAAAGTGTATAGCTTAAATATTTATGAAGAACTAGTTTATCATTATCCCTCCTTATTGAATACAATATTCTATATGAGCTAGCTCTTTTAACATTGTTGGAGACACCCTTCACATACATACACAAATCATGCCAAACCAAACTTCAAAATTTACGAGGCACGGTGAACAGTGCTGAAGCTAGAGCATCAAAGACCCGAGTGCACACGGTTACGGTGGTGCACATGCTTCGGCTAGAGTAGTGCACATTCAGTGGCGGAGCCAGGAATTTATGGCTGGGTATGCCAATATATAAAAAAAATTCAAAGCAAATACTCCTTCTGTCCCAAAAAAAAGTAATTTTCGCTTTCTAAAAAATCAACAATTTTTAACTTTGACCAACTATATTTAACAAAATATTAATACTTATAGTACATAATTAATATCATTTGGTATATTTTTTAATATACTTTCATAATAAACTTATTTGAAGATATAAATGTTACACATATTTTCTATAAATCTATTCAAAGTCGAGAAAGTTTAACCAGTACGATTCATATAGTGACTCTATTTTTGGAACGGATAGAGTATTTAGCGAGAACAACACTATATCTAGCAAGAATAAATAAATAAATAAATTAGAGAAATCTTTAACTAGTTGTCGATTGAAATTGCGATGACGATGCGCTAATGTCTGCGGGTCACCGCCTCACCGAACGGCCCCGCCGCCGCCGCAGAGCAGATCGAGATGTGCGCTGCCCGTCACGACTCACGACGCTGCCGCAGCAAGCAAACCGCAGGACCACCGTTCGGGCGTCAGTGCGTCACCGCTTGGGAGTTGGGACTGAGTCGTGTTTTTTTTCACGATAATAAGAACGAGAGTGGCGACATAGGAATTCTGGCCGCTTGCATCTTGGCCAGGTTAGCCTGCTCTCGTTGCTACGGATTCATGAATTGTAGGCTTTTGGTCCAATTAAAAAATACAATATACATATATACTATTTGTATTTGTTTGTTGTACCTAAATCTTGGGTATTCCAAGGAATACCAAGGCATATCCTTGCCGCCGCCAGTGGTGCATAAGAGGTAAAATTTACTACCTATTAATTAACGTTTTTTAATTTACCCTGGTGTCTGAGCACTCGGCTAACTTAATACGGCTTCGCCACTGCGGTGAAGGCAGGGTATGCTCTAGCATGTCCATTCCCCTATACAGAGGTAGAGGTGATATACTGTGTAGGTTTTCTTTCTTTCATTAAATGTGTAATAAACAATATGAAAACTAATTCATCCGTTCAAAATTATAAAATATTTTGACTTTTCTAAATACAATAAATTTTGCTAACATGAGGTAGACCAACGCGAAGCTGCTGTTGGGATGTGATGAAAACTGTATACTGTCTCTAGATCGACGCGCATGATGTTATTGGGCTGCACCAACTCTTCTTTTGCTGCACTGTGTTTAGTGGTAATTATCTATGATCTCCTACTCGATCCCATTCATGACTATTCGTTGAAGTCGGTAGAATTTTATTTGCACTAGCTAGTGTTATAGCATACACGTTCTCCTTATACAGAGGTGATGTGATGATGTGCAGTTTTTCTTTCTTCCATTACCATATAGAGACGTGCTAGTGGTATGAATTTCCTGGTTGTACTGTGTGAATCAATCAGATTGGACCTATCGCTCACTGCAATGCTTATCCACTAGGATGGCATACAGACTAAATTGTTCTCTGTTTGGCTAGTGCATTACGGATTGGTAAGAGCCCCACGATTGTGGTTCGCTGTACATCAATTAACTGGTAATGCACATCCAACTCACAGCACCTAAGCATATCTACAATAGGAAACGTCATCTGAAGCATTTGCGGAGTCCAGATTAATTTCCCCACAATGCAAACATGGAACTATTGCTGCTTGACAATTGAATAGTACACCAACTATCATCTACTCTGTGCTTGTGGGCTGAGGCAATCATCTCCAAGAATCCAAGATCCAAATGCTGCACGAAACTGCATGCATTTTACTATTAAATTACATGTTTGCACTGGTTGGGTCTCCACCTCCCCACTACCACTTTGGACTCGAGACAAAAAGAACTGGGGAGCATGCTACAAGTGCAGCACCATCAGTAGTAAGTCATCACACTAGTGACTTAACCATTCAGAATCAGAAAACGGAGCAAAAGAGCCCTTGCCAGTGCTCCAATAGCCCAATTGCCATCTTCCGAGTGTGCAGTCCAATCATTGTTTAAAAAAGCTTTCTAGCCGCCGGAGATTGGAGACCATTGTTGCATGCATGTTGTGCAGCCGCCAGTCACGCACTATCGCGCCGAGAATTAGCCTACCCGAGGTAGTATATTCCGTGATGGATCACTTTTTACTGCCTATATAAGAACAAGGCAAGAAACTGTGGAGTGTGCAAGCCCAATATAGTGTGGAGATCGACAAGGCACAAGACACTGAGTAAGAAATGGAGCACTCCTACTGCCGTTGGGTGCTTGCATGTTCGGTTCTTGCGCTGTGCCTCGGTAGCCGGGGTGCCAGGTGTCAGCTAACATCGGATTTCTACGAGAGCACTTGCCCTCAGCTGTACTATATTGTGCAGCATCATGTGTTCTCTGCCATGAGAGCTGAGATGAGGATGGGTGCCTCCCTCCTCAGGCTACATTTCCACGATTGCTTTGTCAATGTAACTGTCACACTCGGCTGAATTAATTCTACATCTCTCAATCTCTAGTAATGTTCTTTTCCACTAGTACTAAATATTTGAACAAGTGACTGAAATGGTGTATGCATGCATGCAGGGGTGTGACGCTTCAATCCTTTTGGATGGCGCCGATGGCGAGAAGTTTGCACGACCCAACCTGAACTCGGTCAGAGGGTACGAGGTCATTGACGCGATAAAGTCTGATCTCGAGAGCGTCTGCCCCGAGGTGGTGTCATGCGCTGACATTGTAGCCCTTGCAGCTAGCTATGGAGTACTCTTTGTAAGCTCCTCCTTCTATCCCTTGGTAGCATTACATACATATACAGTCCAGTCTGTTGGAACATTCAGTTGTTTCAGACAAAAGGCTAACACGTACTGCGGCGGCTGTTTTCAGAGCGGAGGGCCTTATTATAATGTTCTTCTGGGGAGAAAGGACGGGCTGGTGGCCAATCAGTCTGGAGCTGATAATGGTTTGCCTTCGCCGTTCGAACCCATCGATTCAATTATTCAGAAGTTCGCTGCTGTCGACCTGAACACGACCGACGTCGTGGTCTTATCAGGTAAAAGCCTCGTCGAGTTGCCCAGAAATTAAATGCATTTTTTTTGGGAGGCAGACAGAGATGAAGCTTATTGTGATCTGATTCTGCATGCACAACTCACATGATCTGAACTTAAAAATGAACAGGAGCCCACACCATCGGCCGAGCCCGGTGCGCTCTGTTCAGCAACCGGCTGTCCAACTTCTCGACCACGGAATCAGTGGACCCGACGCTGGAGGCCAGCCTCGCCGATAGCCTCCAGAGCCTCTGCGCAGGCGGCGACGGCAACCAGACCTCTGCGCTCGACGTCAGCTCCCCCTACGTGTTCGACAACAACTATTACAAGAACCTCCTGACGGAGAATGGCCTCCTGTCCTCCGATCAGGGCCTCTTCTCCAGCCCTGAAGGCGTCGCCAGCACAAAAGATTTGGTGGAGACCTACAGCAACGATAGCGAGCAGTTCTTCTGCGACTTCGTCTGGTCCATGATCAAGATGGGGAACGCCCCGCTCACGGGCTCCGACGGGGAGGTCCGTAAGAACTGCAGAGTAGTGAACTAATAACAAGTGACGATCAGCAAATTTCAGTCATTCACTGTTATTATTTCTTGTTTGTGTGAACTGTGTGAAGGCACCTATGTAAGGTTTATGGGTGCAACGGTAATAAGCAGCTACATGCTTATTAAGAAGATGAAGAATAAGGACTGTACACTTCAAAATGGTCCCACATGACACACTTGTCTTTTGTAGGGAAAAATGTACTAATTTTGGCAGGCTGTGTTACATCTACGTGTAGCTTATTTTTGGCCGAAGCCAAAATCTTGTTATCTTGTGTTATTTTTTTGGCCGAAGCCAAAATCTTGTGTTGCGGCTGCCCTCGGCAATTTGTGCTCACTTCCATGTTGGTTTATCTGCTCTCGTGGCCATTGGTAAAATTAGGAGAGGTTTTCTTCCTATGGAGAAGAAGAAAGGATGCGCAAGGTGGTCACTACTTGTTGGCTTGGCTGAAAGTGACTCGGCCTTCGTTTCAGTAAGCGCGAATTCAGAGATTACATGACTCAGGCTAAAACTTGTAGCACTTATGGGGGGAAAGGTGCGTCAAGAGAATTTTGAATATTTATATTGCATGGTAAATTTTAATAAATAAATGTATTTCAAAAAATAAATAAATGTATAAAAGAACTGCGTGTCCATATATAACTGGGGAATATTAGTTCATATTCCATTCTGACGGGCTTATATGGACAACAATGGTAGATACAAAAATCTATATATATCTGTTTGGCTCTACTCCTAAGTGCAGCTTCCTATATGAGATATAGCCTTCTTTCATGTACATATACCAAATAAAATAATCAAAGGTGTACAGTAAGAGAAAACTACACGTTATCCCTCTTGTCCATAAGATGGCAAGACCTGCACATCGCACATATTTCGATCACGAAAAATTATCGTTAAAATATGTAATATTCACTCTATTCCAAATTATAAGATATTTTGGCTTTTCTAAATACATAGATTTTAATATGCACTTAGGTAAATACTATGCCTAAATATATACTCTCTCCGTTCCAAATTATGGATCGCTTTAACTTTTTGGTACATCCATTTTGCTTTAGATGCATAGCAAAATGTATGTATTAAAAAAAGTCAAAGCGGCTTATAATTTGGAAGAGAGAGAGAATAACAGTAATGTATTTAGAAAAGCCTAAACATCTTGTAATTTGGAACTGAGGGAGCAATAACATAGATGTGAAGTGAAAAGAAAACGTATATGTACACTTACAGCTATTTCAACTTTAACATACTAAGAAATGCAACAAGCCGGAAGAGCACACCGTAGAGCATAATAATGGTGATGCAAAGATTAAAATCGTTAATATCATAGCCCCCTTGGAGCAATGCTCCACATCTAGTGATCAGCCACACACCTGAATACCTGAAGACAAAACTGTGTTAGGCAAAAGATGGGAAAGCTTGACATTGCTTATACAAGTTTAGTAATTGTGGTTGAATAAGGAAATTGTAGAAGATAAAAAAAAATATTGCACTCCCTCCATTTCCAAATAATACGACGTTTTTGGCTTTTCTAGCTACTCCCTCCGTTCCAAATTATAAGACGTTCCAAGAATGTTGGAGAGTCAAACTATCTCAACTTTGACCAAAGTTATATGTCAATATAATAACATTTATGATGTCAACTAGTATTATTAGATTCGTTATCAATTATATTTTTATAATATGTCTATTTAATATCATAAATCTTTATAATTTTCTCTATAATTATTGGTCAAACTTGAGATGCTTTGACTCTCCAAGATTCTTGGAACGTCTTATAATTTGGAACGGAGGGATTACATTTTTTTACAATGTATCTAGACATAGTGTATATCTATGTATATAGCAAAAGCAATGCATTTAGAAAAGCCAAAACGTCTTATAATTTTGAATGGAGGGAGTAACTTAACAATTTTCTTTCTAGAGAAACTCTAACACCAATTTTTTTCACCAAAGACAAACATACATACACTGAGTGACCGATAGACCCTTTGAGAACTAGTTCAATAATTTCAGGTTATATGATGATGACAGTTGAGTCAAAATATAGGCTGTGTAGCACCTGAAGTTCGAAAACATGAGATCTTGACTGAGTGAAGTGGTTCGTAGCTACTCCCTCTGTGTTTTCACATGTCCTATTAGTTTTGTCCTAAGTCAAACATTTCTATATTTTACAATAACTTTTTTAAAAAATTGTATAGGTTAACAACATAAGATTTATGTTTTAGATCCACTATAAGAAATACTTCCATAATATACAGTTTACATGTTGTGAAACCCATGTTTTCTGATCGGATGATCTTTCCTAATCAGGACGATCAGGACAATTAATCGACGATCAGGACGATTAATTGAGCTCTGATCGTTCTAATCGTCCATATAATCGTCCAACATATAGCAGGACTATACAAGTATATATCATATATGTATGTTTATATATATATATATATATACCATATACTATATATTTATATAGTATACATTGAGCATCAATACTATATTTATAGTTAGCTGGTTACTTACCTATGAAATATGGCTCTATATTCTTGTCCCAGCCTCCATATGTTTGCTGATTTGCAGGGAAGAGTGCAGCTCAGCTGCACATAGCTAACGGCTGGAGTGGGAGTGAGGAGTGAGGAGAGAAAGAGTTGGGGTGTGGGCCTGGCCCAAATAGATATAGCCCAGTAACTGAAGAAGCCCATCTGCCTATTTAGTTCTGATCGGCAAAGAGGCCTAATCGGACGATTAATCGGACGATCAGGTTTCTGATCGCTCTGATCGAATCGAAGGGCCTAATCGAGTGCTAAGTGTCGATCAGGACGATTAATCGTGATTAATCGGACGATCAGAAAACATGGTGTGAAACTACATGGATTTTTAAAACTGATGGTCAAAGTTGGGAATATTTGACTTAGGATAAACCTAATACAACATGTAAAAAAGCGAGTGTGAGAATGCTGGACTTTTTTCTTGTGCATGAATAAACATGGCGACCATAATTCTTGCTATGCACACATTTGATTAACAATGCCATAAACAAGTTCTTTAACTACAGAATGACAATGACGGCTGATTAAAGAAACAGAGTACTAACTCTTTTGCTCCTGCAATGATGAATGCTTCTAGAGCCCACTTTGGATAGGACAATTCCTTTATAACCCGCGGAAGGTCTGGTTTAGTGCCCACCAGGACCAGCACAACAGGTACTATTGCAGAACACTGCAACAGTATAGTTCATTAGCCACCTTCTATAGAGTTAATATCATGATTGCAAAAGAATAAAATAAAAAATGCCCTACTTACCAACTGTGCTAATCCGAGCTCAAACCAAATAGAAAAAGTGTAACCTATGCCGGTTACACAATAAATTAGGGCCAGTAAAACCAAATAATTGTCTCTAAGAGTCGACCGTGGGTTGTTGAAGAAATAAAATGTTGAGAGAAAGATGATTGGCTTAACAGCAGTATTGAAATGATCAATAGTATCTCTTGCAAGAAAGTAAGCTAGGGAGCTCATGCCGGATTCTCTGTCCTCCAATATTGCAATTTTTCAGGTGAAAATGACCGCAATGATGCAAGCTGGCATAACAGTGCTGCAATAAGCACATTAGAATTAGCTAAAATGTTACTGTAACATATCTTACAGGGGACAAAAATTCCATTGTAATTATAATCAATATATTAGAAAAAGGGATAAACTTTAAAAATTTCTGTGACTGAATTAACAATTAAGACTTATGGGGTTATGGTAGGATTCCCATTGTCAAACAGTGCATTGCGTTCAAATTTTTTTTGTCAAACAGTGCACTGTTATATAACATGAGCTTGGCTGTGACTTGCCTATTGCTAATTAATGAGTTGTTATAGTTAATAGAGTGAATAGAGGCACATATTGGAAAAGGACAGAACAGAGATACACAGCCATGGACAGAAAAAAGGTATTATTTTGTCTTTTTTCAATTGTGCTTGTATTATATCTGATAAACATATTATATTGAAAAGCATGCATTTAAAAGTGTCATAGCCACTGCTCATGAAATATACATATCTTGGTGTAAGTGGGTATGTCTTGCATGGGTTCCTTTCCCATTTTTAATTCTTAATATAATGATGCACAGTTCTCCTGTGTGCCCGAGAAAAAAATATGCATATCTTATAGTTCCTGTTTCAGCCTTGTATTTTGCTAGGGAAAAAAAGTTCACTTTTGGACCCTGGCTACTGAACAAAACGCATAATATTAGTTTGTTGAAAACAAATTCAACTTCCACAATACCTTTGCTCTCTAACCACCTCAAGTAAATATGACAAGCAAAGATGCAACAGGAGGAGACACATATTTTTCAATTTTAATTCGAATTAGAGAAGCATAATTACAATGATATTGATATATCATGAAAGATTAAGACCTGTGATACAAGTTAGTTTTACTAAATCCGCTCCAAAATGTAAGATGTTTTGCATTTTCTAGATACATTATTTTTGCGATGTATTTAGACATAGTGTATATCGATGTACATAGCAAATGTAATGTATCTAGAAATGTCAATAAGTCTTATAATTTGGAACGGGGGTAAAAGCTATTGATAATTTTATAGGATCTCCATAAGTTTATGTAACCCCTTTTTTTACAACATAGTACCTTTTTATGTAAATTTACAAATCTGGAAACAACAAAAGATGCTGACTTACAAACTGCCATTATGGTGTATCCATAAGAAGCTACACCGAATGAATCATCTCGAACTCTAGCAATTGTCCCAATGCATATGCCAGCAATACACAATATTAGGTAATCAACGGCCTGATGTGTAGCTTCACGCAACCGTTGCTTTGCTACCCTGAAACATTTTGATAGTATAGTCACAGATTGATTCATAAAACATGTGGAAATATCACAGAAAACAATTTACCTCCCCAAATAGTATCCATATTGTGTGAACACACCAGGTGTTTTCCTGTCCAGTAATTCATTTGATTGACTCAGATTACGGTGCACAGAAACTGTATTTTCTGACTGTTCTTCTGAAGACTGTTCGCTAGAAATGGACCGAACAGTATATAACTCATGAATTGTATTGATATTCTCAAGGTCCTTCTGCAAATCATCTGGAACTTCATAACCATTATGTAGCATCCAAAGGAGTGGCAAGTGTTTAGGAGTGACATTTCCCCTCAGTTTTGTCTTTACTATTCCCTCTAAAATGTCAATGAAATAGTCTGGAGGATTCTCACGGCCTGGCACCTTGATCCCCAGACCTGCGAAGTACGTTTCAACCTCATATATAGGTCCATGATAAGCAATAAGGCCACCTCTTGCCAAAAGGACAAAGTCATCAAACATGTTGAACAAAGTATAGCTGTGTAAAACATTAACAATTGTCAAGCTTATATGTCAATAAATACAAAAGGAAGCATAGAAATAGAAAAGATTATTTAAGTTTCTAATCCAATGTGAAAAATGTCTGATCAGCCCTTTTTGGGTATCCGATCACATGCATTTTCTGAGCACTACAATGTATGTGGATGATTTTTTTCACAAGGTGTTAGCATGAACTAATAGGTAATCTCAGACAAGGAATGCAAGCTTTTTTCAGTCCCATTATTGACCAATGGATGTTACAGATATTTATTGGAAAGCTTTCCATGCAAGCAGAATCGATTTTTGTTGAAGATAGGAAGCATATCAATTCATACTGAAAGGACAAAGGAGACAAATTGATGATTTGTTTACGACATACCTTGGTTGGTGAACCACTGCACAAACATTTACACCTTCAAGTGCTTCATGTCGAAGTGCCCTTAGAAGTAGCTGAGAGGAAGCACTGTCTAAACCTGTAGTTGGCTCGTCTAATATCAGAAGAGATGGTTCCATAACCATTTCAATCCCAACATTAACACGCTTCCTTTGTCCTCCGGAAATGCCCCGTTTCTCCACTGTCCCAACAAGGGAATTTCTAATTTCTTGAAGCCCTAATGATACAATAACCCGTTCAAGAACCCTAACCTTATCAGATCTTGACATGCCTTTGCTTAACCTAGTCCACGAAATAATACTGATTGTTATAATAAATGGTTTACTTTATGAAACTACAAAGCAATATATATGGGATCAACTACATTGCATTGTTTTCCTTGAACAACGCAGAGTTCTGTGTCATTTCATTAAGAGAGAGAAGAACAAAGGAGAGGCAAAGCCTGCTCCAAGAGAGATCAACTACATTGCATTGTTTTTATACTGACATAGCAAACACATAAGGCTATTCAGGTCATCACATAGGCACATACTCGCTCAGGTCAGAATTAGATGACGTTTTGGAGAGTTAATTTGACGTGCAATTAGTTAAGGCCCTGTTTGGATACAAAGTGTTTTTGGAGTTTTAGAAAAATACCATGGTTTTGTGAAATACTTTGGTTTTAGAGTCCCACGAAGTGTTTGGGTGCAACAAATTTTATGGTTTTGAATACCATGGTATTCCTAAACTGTAGTCTTTTTGGAGTTTTAAAAACTCCACTCTAGACCTCTTTTTTCTAAACAATGGTTTTGCACATCAATAGTTATAAAACTACAGTTTCTTGATACCATGGTTTCTTAATCAACATCCAAACAAGGCCTAAAATGTGCTGTTGGAAACATCAACTATGTAGCATGACTACTTTATGCATGTAAAGACAGGAAATAAAATTTAAATACTGATCATAAACCTTTTTCAAAAAACAAATGAATATTGTGTTTAACACGTTGCAAGGATCAACCATGAGAAACAATATTATTACAGGTCTTCTCTCTGTTGATAAGCCTTGAAATGTTATTTCATTGTTTCTTATGGCAAGTTTAAAAAATGAACATTGCAAGTTCAAAAAAACAAGATCCAACCTAGGAGGAACTAGGAAGTTTTTAATTAAGAAGAACATTGCAAGTTAAAAACACCCTAACAGGGAAAAATTAATTAAAACTAGTTGTATTTCTTGGCACTGCCAAGGTAACAGTAATAAATTATTCAATAAAGGTTGTAATAAAACAGATTAGTGGAACAGAAAAGGAATAGACACAGAGAGCAATTAAACTTTGTGTTTTCTATCAAATACCTGCAACATGAACTAAACCACAGATTTTCCTCGACAGTCAGGTTCCCATGGACAATATCATCTTGAGGCACAAAACCAATGATCTTCTTATATGACTGCATTAGTCCAGGTAGCCCATTTATAAGGACTATCCCATCCTTCTTGTACCCAGACGTTTTACCTAATACAGCATTAAGAAAAGTAGTCTTTCCTGCTCCAGAAGGGCCCATGATAGCTGTTACCCTACCTGGTGAAAGTTTTCCTGTAACACATTGCAGTAGTTTCTTTTTTCCAATAGATAGTGTTAGACCTCTGAAAGCCACTTCAAGTGTTGGCCTTCGTGGCCTAGTTTCAGTAGCTAGAGACACCACTCCAGAGAACGTTAATTTATCATTGTTTATCTTCATAGCTCTATCCGTATCTTCCTGATTATATGCACACCCGAACCTTTCAGTGTGAACCTGAGTTAGATTTTCATGATTTTTGGATCTGTTAGCATTAGCTTCAGTGCCATTTAGAACTCCATTGGATGATATAGCTGACTGCTCAGGTGTATTGAAAGACTCAGGCATTTCTTACCTCATGCTGTAGTACAAGTTCTTTTGCTAATTTCCATCTTTCACGTGCTGTGGCTGATTTATCTGCCCTTTTTGCAGCCTTTTTACGAGATCTAGATGACATTTTTACTTGAAGTGAAATGAATAGGCCAGAGCAGTTGTACACCAGTAGTAAAACAAAGCCCAAGATAGCCTGCAAAGAAGATTAGAAGTACAAAAAGAGTATTTAGAAAAACATAATTAAATAATGAAATATCTTTGGCAACAATTAAGAGAAACCTGTGACAAAGATATATTACATATCCAAGCATTACAATGAGAATAATTCACAAATCCTATTTTCAAGTGAAATACTTCATAAATCCTATTTTCAAGTGAAATTAGAATAAAATATCGGTGATGCATTGGCCACTAATTTCAATTAGATAATACTTTCACAGTTTTATGGATCAAAGAGTATTAGTTTATATGCAATAAAATGTTGCTAGAAAATGTTCCTCAGTAAGGCAAGAATACTTGTAATGTTGTGATTCTTAGGCATTACCCCAAGTATAACAAAAAATATATTTGTTCATCACATGAGTACGAGTTAGTGATGTACCAGTAACAGAATGTTGCTACGAAAATATTCTCAGTAAGACAAGATGTTTTGGAAATAAAATTGATATACATTTTATATGTAAAGTCAAATTATGGCTACAGTATAGAATAGCAACACTTTTAATCCCATGATGAGGTTGGCTGAAACAGTATTCCAGTAAGAGTATAATTTTTAAAGCATCACTTTTGCATATTCCATTGGAGTTGTGGGTGCATATATCAATTTTGAAGTCTCAGATAAAAATATAGCACTGAAAGACAAAAAAAGGAAGACAACATGTACAGACATGCTACTTACAATTAATATAATGCCATAGAAAGTCAAATCTTCTTTTATCGCATTATCCTTGCAAGTGTTTTTCCAAAAGCACTCTGCAAATACATGTGCCATTATTAAAGATCCATAAACACATTCAGTAGATTAAATAATGAAAACTGTAAATCCCCAGTTTGGACAAAGTATTGCAACACCATTTCCTATCGCATCGAGTCTTTGACAGGATGGACATCTGGACTATGCAACATTTAATCGAAAGAAGGTATTTTTAAACCATAAAACTAAAAACTGGCACAACTTTTGCATTTAGCAGCCACTGCAAACCACTGGTTAGGATTTCAGGTACTCATTCTGCTCTAGAAGAAATGTTTGTGTTGGAATCATAAACAAAACTTGATGGATCATAAGTTGGAACAAAAGGAAGTATACTACGCAAGTAATAGTTCTAAATTGTTGCTTCTAAATGAAAATTGTTAAAAAAGAAGATATGCATACTCTTTTCATCAGTCGAACCTTTGCGGCAATAGTGCCTGCACAATACAAAGTGACATATAACAATTAGGAATAGAACAAAATATCCCCATAAATTATTGGATAATAATGCCATGTAAGAAAGAGACAGTACCCGCTGCTGCAATTGTATTTCTGGGTTGTGGTTGGACAGTAGTGCCCTGGAGGGCAGAAGACATCATTGGTTGTAACAATATCTGCCCAAGAATCTGCTGTACCACATGCAGTGTTCTTTCCTGGAGTTACTTGGTAAAAATACCTGGTATAGTTTCAGAAGGAAAAGAAAAGTCAAGTAGTCAAGCGCTGAGCAAAAATAATGAAGAATATTAAATGGTAATAAAAGTGTTGGAAATAAAAAATCATCTTACGGATCACAAAGGCCAGTAGTGTCATTCAATGTCCCAAGAGGACAATAAGCACCCAAAGGACAAGCTGGAAAAAAGTTGAGAGTGAATTCAAAGCAGGTAAGCAGAAACAACCATGAATGCCAAAAAAAATGGAGTGGTGATTAATTATAGCAAGAAGCATAATCTTGTGAGATAGAACAAGTTCAGGAAAGAAATGTCACATATAGTCTCAACTAAAATGGTCTCCTCATTTGTAATTGTGAATATATCGCCTTAATGCATCAAAAGTTCAAAACAAACAAAGGATTTACTTTTTGCATATTAGAACTTTCTTCAAGAGAATTTGAACAGTTGCATTCGAAAAAAAAAGAGAGAGAATTTGAACAGTGTTCGAATTAATAGGGCCTCCCACAATATAATACCATTGGTTTCATGCAAAATGAATCCAGTATGCTTGGCTGGGTTTGTTCAAAGAAAACTTACGCATCATGCATGTCAGGCCCCGGGGGCAGAAGAAACCCGGGCAACATGGCCTGCAGCTCTCTGCTCTTAGTGGAACCAATTCAGCGGATGATTCATCAGATGGTTCAGTGCCCGATAACATGCAAGCCCAGCCGGGCTGGCAGCCGAGTGCCCATGAGCTTTGATTGCAGTTGGGACTTATCCTGGGGTTACTGCGACTGCTAGCGTTAGCCAAGCTTTTGACGTATAACTCTATTTCAGCTGTCCCACACAGCATTGAGGTCATTTGCCCTGCACAGAAAACCGTTTTATGAAATATAACGTACAGGACAGTAGCTAAATTCACCCTGTAATGAAAATATGCACTATTTCATTGAATACTAGGCATGTTCCATAATACTGCATACATTCCAAATTTAGTTCACTTTAGCTTTGTTCTAAGCCAATTTTTTCTCTAACTTTGACCAACTTTTTAGAAAAGTATATCAACGTACAAGTAGAGAATTTACTGGCTGGAGAATGCAATGGAACTAGATTGATGGTATAGACATTGGCGCATTTTTATATAATAAACTTAGTTAAAGTTAGAGAAGTTGTACAATAAACTTAGTTAAAGTTAGAGAAGTTCGACTTGAAAAAAGCTAAAGTGAATTATAACTTGGACTTGGAAGGGAGAGGGCAGTAAAAGAAAGCAAACGGTAGTACTAGTTCAGAGACGGTAGAATATTCCACCAGCATTTCCTTCTCCTGCTCATCAGCAATCAGCATAAAACAAAAATCCCAAAACCAATTTTATACTTCTTCTGACCAGCTAATCCCTTCCCCTTCAAGTTTGTACCGCCAAATGAAGATGAAGAGATCCTCCAAAGTGCAAACCCCTCAAGCATTCGACCTGCGAGTTCCTCTTCTACTACTGCGAATCCTAAATATCTGGTGCATACACAAACTCCGATTGGCCACTGTCAAGTGTGTATTGACAACAGGAACAACTTAGCAAAGCGGCCGATTGCGGTGGCGTTAACCCCGGCCCTGCTCCTAAGAATGAGGGGGAGGGGATGGGTCCTTAATTGGGTTCGAGCAAGCATACCACAGCATGCGAGAACGCTCCATCATGCCCATAGTCTCGATCACGGGCTCCGCGCGGTGCGGCTGGAGACGGACGGAGCGGCGGCGGCGCGGTTGCAGCGAGAGAGGAGGTGGAGTCATTTCGGTGTCGCTGTAAAGCTGGTCCCACTTGGCAGTGACTCCAGAAGGCATCGCTGAGGTTTATAATGCTCTTTGCTGACCCAAATGCGGAATTCCAATTTTGACAATGGCTCGCTCCAAAGTCCAAACCTTTTGTTTTGGTTTCCCCACGCGGTTGGTAGGAAGAAGAGGAAGACGAGCACCGGAGAGCAAGGGCAGGCAGTGTGCGCGTTGATTTTCGTTGTCAAGCGTTTGATCGTTCTCTGCTTTTGGCCTTGTTCATTGAATGAACGAACTTTTTCTCACAGCAAATCAGAACGAATATTTCAGCGAAACGAATAGACCTTTTGCTGCTAGCATATGCTGATTAGAAGGACCGACTATAACGGGGTGTAAGGCAGATCTACGTGGTAAAAAAATAGTCATGTTAAATTAGGCTCCCAATACATAGTAGATATCCACTAATAATTATCTCTTTTATATCCAAACATGTATAGATTATAGAATATTTTCTCTGCTAAATTATAAAATGTTTAACTTCTTTCACTATAAGTTTGATCACTCATCTTATTCAAATATTTCTATAATTTTTTTGTATTAATAATATTTTAAAAAAATAATTTAAATTTGACTATATTTATATAAATTTTTTGAATAAGATGAAAAGTAACTTGGGGTAAAAAAAGTTAAACATTTTATAATTTGTTTGGAGGAAGTATCTAATGGTTAGTTAAAATTTTAAATAACAACTATCACATTGGTTCGACCAAATCAGATAATAACAACTATCACGTTTCTAAGTATCAGTTAATTGAACAAAACATGGCCTTAGAAACGTGAGTTGTGCTTGCATAGTGAGTAAGTTAAACCAAAAGTCAATTCTTAATGTTACCGTCCTACATCCAACTGTGAGTGTTAAAAACCAATGGCCATCCATCGGTGTTGTTGAACGGGGTATATGCCCAATTGCAAGTGCCGACATTCCAAATGGGATTTCTCATAGAACCATTTTGTGTTAAGGGCCTGTTTAAAACATGGAGTTTTTCCAATAAAGTTTCACTCTTTCGGTTTACAGTATCTATTAGCACCCAACCAAATATACCCTGTAATGTACTCCTTTCGTTCTAAATTATAGCTCCTTTCGTTTTAAATTATAGTTCGTTTGATTTTTTAACTTCAAGTTTGATCACTCGTCTTATTTAATTTTTTTTTATAAAATATCACTTCTTTTGTTATGTCTTGCTTATTTAATGAATGGTCTACAAGAATAAATATGGTCTACAAGAATAAATTTAATTTAATTATGTTTGTATAAATTTTTTGAATAAGATGAGTACTCATACTTAAAGTAAGAAAAATTAAATGAATTATAATTGGAAACGAAGTGAGTAATTCATTCAGTCAGCGTTTGTACCTCTGGTCTGCTCCATGCAGTCGGAGGCGAAGCTCGGGTCGGAGGCGTAGTCGAACGTCTGGTTGAAATCACTTTGCCTGCAGACGTACTCATAGAGAGCGGCAGCAACCTCCAAATCAATTTCCATTCCATGGACTGGTCGATCGACCTACAGATTGATGCATGGAATGGAACTAGCAAGCAAGGAAACCAGGTAACGTACGCGTCAGCCATGCAGAAGCCGTACTTCCTCTGCAGCTCGGCGGTGAGCCTGTCGGTGACGGGCCGAGAGATCCTTCTCGAGGTCCTGCGGCTGCACAACCGGCGGCAGCGGTGGAGCGCCGTCGATCACCTGCGCGATCGGCGGCGGGGCGCGGTCGATTACGCCCGGTGGCTGGCATCGCGCCGGGCGGAGCAGGCACAGCGCGACGACGACGCAGATGAGGAGGAGGCAGGCGGCGCGCATGGCAGCTAGTTGTACCTGCTAAGCTAGCTAACCCGGTGGCCACGACAGGTCAGTCAACCACGGCGCAATCCATCGAGCAGGGACGACGAATGGACAGCATATATATGCTGTATATGAGTTCAGATGGAGACGCGTTCTTCAGTTCTTGTGTTGTTTTCGTGCTGTGCCAATGCAAGACCGGGCCTCTGTCGGACACGGTCAGGTCAGGTGGAGTGCCTGCATACGAAATTTCGGAAGGTGCCAAGCTTATCTGGGTCAGTCTTTCACTTTGACCGTCGTGCTTGTTTGCAATCGACGCAGGAGGATTCAGGGAATCATGTCAAAGCTTTTTATATTTGGAAAAATTGGTTTCATAACACTGAAAGATCATGATATTCAGAAAATACCGACGTCCGTCACCTAAAATACCACCGAAAGAATAGATCATTACCTTCAAATAGCATTCCGTCACGGTGTTGGCTGTTGTCGTGAATCTCTCCGTCGAGGTACCTTTCTTTCTCAATCCAGCGGCCTAGTTGTTGGGCATGAACACCCTGATGCGGATGCGACACATGCCCTCCTCGCATGGCCCAGCCGCGCCGGGTCCGCACGACGACGGCCGCAGGTTCCCCACCTCTCTACCCACCACCACTACCGAACCGTGTGCACCACCATCTCCGGCAACATGTTCTCACCCCTGCGGACGGTAGCAAACAACTCCGGGACGGAGTTGCCAAAACTGCTGCTGTCCGCCGCCATGGTCGGCTCTCGGTCCGCCGTCGCTTTTCCCGTGGGTGGAGTTCCACCCACCAGCGCCTCAGCCGAGCGTACACCACGTCCGTCGGGACTTCTTCCGGCCGCGGCTCACCCGAACTGAGCAAATCCGTGCCGGGACGCTGGATCTCGCCACCGCTAGGTGCGCCGTTCCGCTGCTCGCCATGGCCGCCGCGCGGGGAACTCCCGCGGACAGCATCAATCGGCGGTGCCCCCACCAAGTAACCCGTCCAATCGGCGGTGCCCCCACCAATCGGGGAACTCGTCCGCCACCACTGCGCGCACCTACTTTAGATGACACCCTGCCTGCATCCCTACTTCGCCGGCTGCCTGCGTCCTGTTTGACGTCGGCCGTAGACGCATGTCGCATGGTGAGCCGACCCATCTGCTCCTACTCAAGCCCGCACAAGCCATGCGCATAACAGTCCCTCTTGTTTGCCTAAAAAAATATACTTTGTTAATTCTGTATAGATTGTGAGTCCTATATACTTAACGTACATACTCAGTTAGTGGCACGATCCTTCCTGCACGTGTGTCTTCAACTGTATTCAACGGAGTAAAACAAAACGTCTGAACTTGCATAATAAACAAGGCAAACACGAAATTTCTACCAAATTTCTTAACGAAGGCATGTTTCACTAGTACAGAACAGATCTTTCGGCGATTTTCAAAATCGGCTTTAGTCTCGGTGGAAATTGCGCCCGGGGCTAAAGGGACCTTTAACCCCGGTTGATAACATTAACCGGAACTAAAAGCCTCCTCCCAACGGCTCGTTGGTCAGACATTATCAGGGGTAGACTTTTAGTCCCGGTTGGTGTTACCCACCGGGATAAGACCTTTAGCCCCGGTTTAAGGCACAAACCGAGGCTAATTCTTGGCCTTTAGTCCCGGCTGGTTCTATGGACCGGGACTAAAGGTCCCCCTATTTGAACTCTCTTCCTCCCCCCTCTCGAGCCCGAGAGCTCATTTCTTCCCCTCTCTGTTCTTGCTCTTGTTCTTGGTGTTCTTCATTGTTCTTCATCTCCTCTTCGGTCATTGCTTCATTTGATCACTTCTACGTCTCCATCGACTCGTTGAAAGATTACTATCTTCAACCTCTCATGTTTTAGCCGCAACATATATTGTTTCTTGTTCTATATGTGATTTTTCTTTATGATTATTACTCTTTTTTGCCATTTTAAACTTCATTCACTTGACATTGTTTGAATAGTTTGAACAAGACAACTAAAACTAGTATTCTAAGTATACACCTTTCATTTATAGGGTATTATATGTTCCACACTAGAGTTGCTACAATGAAAGACAAAAAATAACATATCCGACAAGGCATTTGGGCAATTACTCAAGATTAATAAAAAGATGCTTCCGAAGCCTAACGAATTGCCTGCCACTACGTACGAAGCAAAACAGATCGTGTGCCCTTTGAGATTAGAAATCCTGAAGATACATGCATGTCCTAATGACTGCATCCTGTACTGTGGCAAGGACTACGAGACTTTGGATGAATGCCCCGTATGTAAAGCGTCGCGGTATAAGATCATGCGAGATGACTCTGGCGATGTTGAGGGCGAAGAGCGTCCTAGGAAGAAAATCTCTGCCAAAGTTATGTGGTATGCTCCTATAATACCACGCCTGAAACGTCTGTTCAGAAACAAGGACCATGCAAAGTTGTTGTGATGGCACAAAGAAGACCGTAAGGCAGACAACATATTAAGACACCCTGCTGATGGGTCCCAGTGAAGAGCAATTGACAGAGAATTTCCAGAGTTTGCAGAAGACGCAAGAAACTTAAGATTCGGTTTGAGCACGGATGGTATGAATCCTTTTGAGTAGAGCAGTAGTCATAGCACTTGGCCTGTTACTCTATGTATATACAACCTCACTCCATGGTTATGCATGAAACGGAAGTTCATTATGATGCCTGTGCTGATCCAAGGCCCGAAGCAACCCGGCAACGACATTGATGTCTTCTTGAGGCCCTTAGTTGAGGAACTCCTGCTTTTATGGAGCAAACCGGGTGTACATGTGTGGGATGAGTACAAACAGGAACACTTCGACCTGCGAGCATTGCTGTACGTAACAATCAATGATTGACCTGCCCTAAGTAATCTTTCAGGACAGACAAACAAGGGATATAATGCATGCACACACTGTTTTGATGACCTTGACTGTGTATATAAAAAAAATGTCGAAAGGTCGTGTACCTTGGCCATCGTCGTTTTCTTCCTAAGAATCACCAAGCCAGAAAAAAGGAAAGCATTGTAAAGAAGAAGTGAAACGAACCAAGCCTGACAACCAAACTGGAGAAGAGGTACTTGATATGGTCAAGGCTGTGCAAGTAGTCTTTGGAAAGGGAGAAGGGGCCGTACCAGTTCCAAAAGATGCTAATGGTCGCGCACCCATGTGGAAGAAGAAGTCCATATTTTGGGTGCTACCCTATTGACATATCCTAGAGGTCCGCCACGTGATCGACGTGATGCACTTGACAAAGAATATTTGTGTGAACCTGCTAGGATTCATGGGTGCGTATGAAAAAGTCAAAGATACGCTTGAAGCACGACAAGACTTGCAAGACATGAAAGAATGAGACAACCTGCATCCAGAGAAGACAGAAGATGGACGCCATTATTTAAAGCCTGCTAGCTACACTCTTAGCAAAGAAGAGAAGGAAATCATGTTTAAATGTCTAAGCAACATCAAGGCCTCATCTAGATTTTCCTCCAATATAAAGAATATAATAAATGTGTCAGAGAAGAAATTCCTAAACTTAAAGTCTCATGACTGCCACGTGTTTATGACGCAATTGCTTCCGGTTGCATTAAGAGGAATTCTACCTCCACCCTTGCGTCTAGCCACTGTGAAGCTATGTGCATTCCTCAATGCAATTTCTCAGAAGGCAATCGATCCAATGGAACTAGCTGCTCTACAGAACGATGTGGTTCAGTGTCTTGTCAGCTTTGAGTTGGTTTTCCCTCCATCCTTCTTTAATATTATGGAACACCTTCTAGTTCACCTGGTCAAGGAGATTAGTATTCTCGGTCCTGTGTTCCTACATAACATGTTCCCCTTTGAAAGGTTCATGGGAGTCCTGAAAAAATATGTTCACCAACGTGCTCGCCCAGAAGGAAGCATCGCCAAGGACTACGGGACAGAGGAGGTCATTGAGTTTTGTGTTGACTATATTCCCGACCTTGACCCGATTGGTGTTCCTGAATCAAGACACGAGGGGAGACTTAGTGGGAAAGGAACACTAGGGAAGAAAACATATATCAGTACGGGAAATGATTATTTCAACAAAGCACACTACACAGTTCTTCAAAACTCCTCCGTGGTGGAGCCGTATGTCGAGGTACACAAGAAGTTCCTACGATCCGAGTTTTCAGGGAAGAATGAAGCTTGGATTATGCATGAACACATGAAAACTTTTGGCGATTGGTTGCGAATTTTTTTTTGATGATGACAGTATTGATGACCAACTATATTTGTTGGCTAGACAACCATCATGGCACATCCTCACGTACAAAGCCTACGAGATAAATGGAAATATATTTTACACTGTAGACCAAGATAAAAGGAGCACCAACTAGAACAGTGGTGTCCGCATAGATGCCATTGACCCAAATGGAAAAAGGCAAACATATTATGGCCGCATAGTTGAGATTTGGGAACTATACTATGCACCTAATTTTAAAGTCCCTTTGTTTAAGTGCCAATGGGTGAAGATGACCGGAGTCGGGGTAACAATTGACAAGGATTATGGGATAACAACAGTGGACCTCAACACTATTGGGTACAAAGACGAACCATTCGTCCTGACTGCTGATGTGAATCAGGTGTTCTATGTAAAAGACATGTCTACAAAACCAAAAAAAGGAAAAACCGATGACAAATCAAGCATCAATGAGCCCAAGCGTCACATAGTTCTTTCAGAGAAAAGAAACATTTTGGGAATTGAGAACAACTCAAACATGTCAGAACTTTACGAAAGGGATGACCGAATTGCGCCATTCAGTGTGACCAAAGACCCAAGCATCCTTCTAAATGCCGAGGACACTCCATGGTTACAACATGATCATGACCAAGGGACATATGTCAAGAAGAAGATCACTAATGTGTCTGCTTGATGTAGCTAGCTTAGCAGTGTGATGTCGATCAAGTGACATATGTATTAGGCATTTTGGTCAAATAAATAAAGATCTACATTTGTCATTGAAAAAGTTTAGTTCTAAAATGATTGATCTTAATGAGTTATAAAACCTTTGTATTCAAAAGTTTTTCATATAGGGTCATTTAGTGTCTCATTAACAATTTTCTATTTAAAGGTACACTTAAAGGTCGCATAATTGGACAATGAATGGTGAAACACAAATAGTTTAATGTTAAAATAATGAATAAACTAATTTCTTGTTGGTAACCAAACATTTTATTTTTTTTAATTGAACAATATACTTTTGCATTAACCAAATTCTAATGGTTAGTTACATTTATATTTGATATTATAAAAAAGGTAAAATATTTTATGTTATACATTTTTCTAGTGTATAATAAAGTAAAAGGAAATTTAATAGTTATTTTTTAAAAAAATTTGTGGCATGTATTTAATTTATTATGCAATTTACAAGACCTAGAGCAATTTATATAGATATTAAACTATATACAATACCAAAACATTTAAAACCTGCCCACTAAAATTTCGTTTGGCGCCTAAACAGGCCTTTAGCCCCGGTTGGCAATCGGGGTTAAAGGCATACCATATTATATGTTCATTGTGTAGATCTACTCATGTGGAGTCCAACAAAATTGGATTTTTTATTTTATGATTTTTCTGTGATTTACTATAATTTTTCAAAGATTCGGTTACTGTAGCAAAACCATGGTTACTGTAGCAAATATCCGTCCAAAACTGCCCTAGGGGGTAAAGTAGACGGTTTTGGATAGTTCAGGAGGTAAATTAGACCGTTTGATACTTTGGGGGTTATGTGTTTCACACCCCATAGTTGGGGGGTGATCTAGACTTTTTCCAACCTTTATTCGACCAATCTAATTCTTTGGCGGAAAAAAGAACTATAGTAATAAAAAGTAGTTAAATAGAGTCAATATTAATAAGCACTAAATTATAAAACGTTAAATGGTAAACAATTGATCACTTGTGGTTTAGCCCTGACAAAAATAATCATTTGAATCGGAAAATGGTCATTTAAATAGATGATTAAACGAAAACTCGAACCACAACGTAGTGTTTAAATGTTGAGCACACTCATTATTGCTAAATGATCAATTCACAAGGATTAAACAAGGAATGCATCGATTTTCAATTAACTAGCTAATTAGAGTTTGTGCTACGAGGACAAATTAATGTTTGACAGGCTATAATAAAAATAAAAGATACAGAGAAAATATTAGGATGACTAAATTTTTATTTATATAAGAGACTATTAGAGATTAATATGGAATAAAAATAACAAATCATACTAGAAATTACAATTAGCTAGCTAATTAGATAATTAAACATCTAATTTATAGGGTATATTATGGGAAGGTTGGGGGGCGCCAGGCCTATGGGAAGGTTGGGGGGCGCCAGGCCTATGGGAAGGTTGGGGGGCGCCAGGCCCCCCTCAGCCCCCCCCCCCGTTCCCTCCGCCACTGCTCTCATGAAAAATAATGTCGAGACTCTAAAAACATGGTGATAGAAACGTGGATACCATTGAAAGTCTATTGGAAGTGCGATTCACCATCCTCGTTGCACGAGCGTTTTCACTGCATGCACATGCCCTAGTCAACCAGCTTGTATACGAGCGTTTTCACCTGCATGAACATGTCCTAGTCAACTAGCTTGGCTACACGGTACTCCATATATCCTAAATTATATGTTATTTTAAGAATTTTTATTAAAGCATCTCAAATTTGATCAAAATTATAGAAAAAATTATAAAAATTATTATATCAAATATGTATACTACAGTATAAAAATATAATTAATGAACTCCTTCCGTTATTAAAAGAATCAATTCCTACAATCTGTACTAGTCAAACTTTTTTAACTTTGACTAACTTTATAGAGAATGTAACAACATCTATGATTTAAAATGAGCACTATGTAAAAATATATTCTTTGATAAATCTAATGATACTAGTTTGATACCATAATGTTTAATGTTTTATTCTATAAATTTGGTCAAAGTTTAAATTTTTTTGACTTAGGACAAATTCAAAGATCTATTCTTTCAAAGACAGAGTGAGTAATATTTTATTAACAATATAAATGTTATTATATTATCATATAAATTTAGTTAAAGTTAAGATATTTTAAATTTTTTAGATTTTTAAAATTATTTATAATTTGAGATAGAGGGAGCACGTTCTCTGAAATTGGATAAATAAACAATGGAGAAGAGGCAATTCGATGAAGTTTCTTAATCTTAGCGGCCCCAGGTTTAATGTTTTTTAATGGAGTTGGCCGTTGTTGTTGAACGAGCTGTCGTTGCCAAAGGGAAGGTAGGTACCAGGGAAAACGTCACTGAGATTTGTCCACGGGACAACCGCATTTCTTTCTTTCTTTTTTCTTTTTGGAGAAATACAACCACATTCCTACTCTCGGGACTCAGCGCCGCGCTTACCCCACGAGCCACGGACAGCCCAGCCGTCGAACGGCCTCCCGTCCCCACTCGGCCCAAATAAGCGTGCTGTTACACTAACCAGGCCCAGAAGTTCAGCTCAACGAGGCCACGATCCCAATGGTGTGAATTGGCTCAGAAGCGCGCGTGCCGGGCTGCCGTTGCCGCAGTCGCGCGTTACGCCGCCGCGGCGCTTCTCAACCAAAATTCAGTGCTATGCCACCGCGTCAAACTCCATGATATACTTGACTACTACACTGCCTCTGAACCAAAATGAGTTTTATTGCGGAATATGTACCGGGAAACTTTTTAAAATAATAACTTGTTGTTTTGGTTTCTATCAATAAGAGGTTTTTTAAAGGATGTTTTGAGACTGCCCCGCTCCACGTTTTTTAGCCAAACATTTTTACCTTTATGCACTCGGTTTGAGAAAAAAAGTGTAGAGTTATAAAAGCGTCTAAAGGGAAGCTCCACAAACTTCAGGTTTTCGGGCAGCTACTCTATGGTGAAGTTGTGGAGCAGAGTTCATGGAGCTGTCCCAAACACCCCCATAGATTCAGACATTCAGTATTAACAAGTTGATGTAGTTATGATCGCAAATAATATGGTTTTAGTTATAATCTGGTTGGGTTGGCCGTGGGTTGGCCGTTTTTTTTTGTCAGCATAGTAACATGATTTTTGCTGTTTTATGGTGAGTTAATTATTAAATCTATGATTTATCTATAACTAAATTATACCTGGTTCAATGAGTATAAAACTTCTACTATAGTTCAAGTATATAATAATTCATTCAGCATAAAAATTTTAGCATAATTGGACCATAGAAACTAAAACTTTGTACTAAAATATACCATATATGTCCACTATGTAGATCTACTCATGTGTAGTCCAATAAAATTGAATATTCTATTTTATATTTTTTTCTGTGATTTACTATAATTTTTCAAAGATTTAGCAAAAACAAATAAAAAATAAAAAGACAAAACTACTGTTACTGGAGCAAAACCATTGTCATTGTAGCAAAACCACTGTCTAAAACCGCCCAAGAGGGTAATTTGACTGGTTTTGGAAAGTTCAAAGTGTAGAATATACCGTTTCATAGTTAAGGGGTGAAGTAGACCACGCTAGATAGGTGAGGGAGTTAAGTAGAGTTTTTCCAGTTTTTTGTACGACAACAAATTCATGTAATGTGTATTTTTCGATGCTCAATTATTGCATTGGGCAATCTGGGTTGCACATCTAGGTTAGATGAAGTTTGTCTTAGAAACAAAGCTTGACGATATGGATATGAACCCTTTCATATTTTAATTTTAGCTTGAAAGTTTGTGTTGCTCTTATATAGTAGTGAAAGGATCAAGATGCTCAAAAAGGGAGGGGGGGGGTGAATTGAGCTTTTTAATTTCTAAGCAAGAATTAAAACCTATTCTAATACCAATTACCCCCTAGTGCCTACAAGTGTGAAAACTTAGCTAGGAATCAACTAAACAAGCCCAGTAGAGCAACACCATATGCAATTCTAATCAAGCATGATCAAATATGAAACTAGAGCAAGAAAGTAAAGCTTGAATGAAATTGCAAGTAAGAGAGAAGAAGAAAGGAGAAGGGAGTTTGACACGTCGACGTTTTGCCGAGGTATCTAAGAGTCGACACTCCCCCTACTCCTCGTTGGAGCACCTGCTCAAGGGTATCGCTCCCCTTTGATTCGTACAAGGACCAAGTGCTCACTACGGATTGATTCTTCACCTCTTCGACTAGGTGAATCGCCCACAACCGATCACATGTGGAGTTGCCATCCACAATCTCCTCAGGATGGTTACCAAGCCTTCGATCGCCACCAAACTGTCTAGGTCATGTCAATCACTAAGAGTAACAAGCTAGAACTCTCACTTGACTCACACAAGTCTCATGAGGTGAGTGGATTCACACTTGTTTCTCTCTAGTCACTAATGAGGGCTCTAATCAAAGGATTAATAAAACTCAACTCCTCACTAGGGCTCTTGCTCTCTCACACTCTCCAAGTGTCTCTCAGCTGATGGAATGAGCAAAGGAAAGATAAGAGAGCAACGTAAGGAGTATAAATACCCTCCACCTCAAACGTACCCATTGGGCCACGGGTCTGCATTTTTAATGAGCACCGAACCCTCTAGTGCGGGGCACCAGATGTGTCCAGTGGCTTCCCAACGACTAGTCACTGTTTGATTTCAAAAGGTACCGGACGCTCTGATTCCCTTGCACCGAACACGTCCGGTGCAACTGTTCACGCTCTGGAACTTCACTTGAAGGTCACCGGACGCTAGGGCGAGTCTGGACTCTGGAACCTTACTAGAAATGCATCAAACCGATGTGTTGGACACAACCAACTCGGGGACCCAGAGTCTGGTGCCAGCGTCTGGTGCAACTTGCACACTCTCTAAGAGCACCAGACGCGTCCGGTGACTCACTGGGGCCCTCGGCACTTGGTGCCAGTTGCACTAGCGTCCGGTGCCCCTTAAACCCCTAAAACAACTCCAAATTGAGTTTCATCCAAAACAAAAGTTGTTTCAATTGTTCTTAGGGTCAACCTAGGCTCACTTAGGGATATGTAGGACAAGTGTGCACCACACCTACTCTATGAGACTCACCTAAGTCAAGCTACTCATTCTAACCCCCTTAATAGTATGGTCAAAGGTAAAAACAAAGATCTAATCTAATCTAAGTGTCTCTCAATTCCTTTGACACTTAGATCTAGATCAATCTATGTCTTCGCCGCCTTCCTTTGAAATCCAAAATGATAACCATCTTTGGGACATAGAAATCCATTGGTTGCCCAATCATCCACTGTTATCATGACCTAACTCAATTATGCCTCTACAAAACACACGTTAGTCACAATAACCTTATATTGTCATTAATCACCAAAACCTTGAGGCCTAGATGCTTTCAAACGGGTAAAAGGATAAAGTACACTTTTCAACCTCTAACTTGCATTGAAATTCGATTTCTAACCTTCAACTATGAAACCGTGTACTGACACTCTCCAACTGTCAAAATTAGATAAATTTAGTCCTTGGCTGATTTCAAAATTTGTTTTATATTTTCGGAAGGTGCTGAAATTTGTATTATTTTTTGAGCATCTTAACATTCTCAAATGTAAAAACTCAAAACTACATTATAGATCTCATTGAGAGCTATAACTTTTCTATAAAAAAATATTTCCATTTAACTCTATACAAAAGATGTATTAGTTTTCTAATGTAGCATGCGCTAGTACACGATTATTATGGTGTTAAAGTTTTATATTATTTTTTCGAGCATCTTAATGTTCTCAAATGAAAATAAAACTATAAAGTTATTAATCTCATCAAGATCTATAATTTTTTATATAAAATCATCTTTATCCAACGTCTTATTGAAGAGTTAAGATTTTCTAAAAGTTGAGTCTTGTCACGCCATAATATTATTTGTCGCATGACAAAACTCAATTTTTGAAAAAAATAATAAATCTTAGATACGGCGTCGGGGAATGAAGATTATTTTATATGCAAATTGTAGTTTTAAGTTTTTTCATTTGAGGATGTTAAGATGCTTAAAAAATAATATAAATTTTAATATCATAATAGTCGTGTACTAGTTTACCGCATTAGAAAAATAATATATATTTTTTGTATGGTGTCAAATAAAAAAAATTTACATCAAAGTTATAGCTCTCAATGAGATTTATACCTTTATAGTTATTAGTTTTTTTATTTAAGGATGTTAAGATGCTCAAAACAATAATATAAAACTTTAGCATCTCTGAAGAATAGAAAACCACTTTTGAAATCAACCTAGTACCAAATTTATCGAATTTTGATAATTGAAAGATGTATATTGTTTCATAGTTGAACCTTGAGAATCAAACTTTAATACTAGTTAGAGGTTGAAAAGCCTAGTTTAGAAAAAAACAGGTTTGGAATCCCGGTGTAGGATCGGAGCTCGCAGTCGCATGATTCAAGCATGTTTGGGCTTACTGGTTGTCTCTGCGACCTCACTCTTTACCGCCAATAGGAGGCTGTGATGGAAGTGCTCTTAGTTGGCCATTGATTTCCCTTCATCCATCTACCCCTCACTATTTATAAATCTTATATTCATAGCTGCAGTCCATAACGATAGGAGTGTGTTTGCACATATGAGTCGTATACTTTATATATAGTATGTTGCTATCCAGAATCACGGCCTTTATGACGTGAAACGAGCTCTGGCCGAAGGATATATATTGTGAAATGTGAAGCAATAACTAGGCCTGAAGCCTCGATCATCAGTTAGACACTGGAAGACCATTTTTTTTCCTTTCTACAAGAACATCTCCAAGACTTTTTTTAAAAAAATATTTTTAAATCATTATTTGGCTTATTTGAGTAAAAATTACTTTTTATATCTTTGTACTCTTTTCTTTGTTTTTTATATCTCGTCCACAGACTAGAGAATCATTCTCATTTACTATCTTTATCTAGCAATAAATCCGAAATATAGGATACCAATATTTAGATATTCAATTAAAGAGACCATTGAAGAGTATTTTTTTTACCAAAACCTCTATTATGTAAATTAAAGAGACCATTGAAGACTGAAGAGTATTTTTTTACCGCTATTATGTAAATTAGAAAGAGTATTTAGCAATAAAGACGAGTTGACAAACTGCCGCTATATGTGCTCATATCAAAAGCCTCGCTCGTCTTATATATGTTTTTTTTACAAGTCATCTTAGTCTATCCTTGTGTCTGCCTTGGGGGAACCACGGCGCACCTTGCCCTTGCCCCGAGCGAAACATTATATTATACAGACCATAGCTGCTTCATATATACGTATACTGGTATAATATAAGATTCTCCAAGCAATCCGCCAATGAACGAAGCCATCTGAACCTACGGTACCATTTCTAAACTGCAATTATCAGTGCATCACTGTCAGTGCAATTAACAGTGCATCACAGCAGGCAGCACCGGGCGAGCCGGCGCTTCCGCTGAAAGATTATCCCGGGGGGCCGGGACAGCTCATGCGCGTGGAAATCCAAGGGTGATCGTAGTGGGCTCTATAATCCTCGCTGTTAACGTTGGCAACTTGTCCTCGATCGGCTCCTCACCCAACTGCACGGCACAACCATATCATGCTTGTGTTTAGTTGCCAATAGAGAAGAGAACTGGCTAGCTATAGTTGGTGTGTTGCTGCTGAATGTTTCGATGGTGTACTCGCAAGCCAAGAAAGTGCACTGCGCAGCGCACTAATTTGACGACCGAGGCTTTCATTTCTCTCCTGCAATGGTAGCAAATGATACTTGTTTTTTTGTTGTTGTGTCAGCGATGGTACGAGCTTCTGTAAGTAGAGGCACAGGTTGGCAAAAGAAAGTCATGGAACGCAGATGCTCTACCCGTACGTACACTCACCCCTATGACTATATGTACGCAAACCCTATCCCTATGAGCACCTCCGAAGGTGTCGACGAGGACGTCGTCTACCGCTGAAAGCATAACGCCAATAAATCCTAAAATAGATTTAGGAAAACATAGCCTGAAATTTAGGCCCACGGGGAATCGAATCGAACTCAAGACCTGTGGGGTCCCGCTCGAGTGACTTAGCTAACCAGACTAAACACCCTTTGATGAAAGTTATGGAGTTTTTCTAAATACAAATACACAATCCAATCAAATGACCTTGTATCAGTGTTGAGTGCTGTCTTTGCTGATAGCACACAACAGTACTCCCTCCGTTCCAAATTATAAGACGTTCCAAGAATCTTAGAGAGTCAAAGCATATCATGTTTGACCAATAATTATAGAGAAAATTATAAAGATTTATAATATCAAATAGACATACTACGAAAATATAATTGATAACGAATCTAACGATACTTAGTTGACATCATAAATATTATTATATTGTCATATAAGCTTGATCAAACTTAAGAAAGTTTGACTCTTCAAGATTCTTGGAACGTCTTATAATTTAGGACTGAGGGAGTATCATTTTGTCAGCTCGGCTTGGGCTCCATTCATACGCATATAGCGGCAGCCTGCAGCCTCGGTCCCATAGGATAGGGGTGGGTCTCTTATATCCCCCACCATGGTGCATGCATCAAGCTAAGGAGACAGTCTACCAGAAACACGTAGTGCTAGAACATGTGTATCCTTTTTTATTTTTTCCTTCTTTACTGATAGAAAACTAAGAATCTGGCTGGAATGGAAAAGAAGAGAAAAAAGCCTGTAATCAATAATAATACAAGTGTCCACTTTCATAGTTGCTATTGCAATCCTTTCTTTTCTTAACAACGATGATTATATATATATATTATCCCAGGTACATGTGTCACTGTCTTAAGGAAAAGAACATTTCTCCACTGCGGCTATTCATTGAGCCACAAATGACAAGTCGAATGCCTGCTCTGCAAGTTTCCTAGATAAACAAGTGGCCTGGCCCGATACATGCAAGTTCACACCACACGCAAGCAAACCCCTCACATGTCAGTGTCTTAGTTTCTGAGAAAAATCAAAGAAAAAACTTTTTAAAGCAAGCGCTGTGGGTGTTCGGCATAACCCGACAATCCTTACCCACTAGTAGATGCCTATGTGGCCGTCGAGTGGCGACCTTCTTGAGTATCCTGACGCAGAATTTTAAACTGAAATAGATACTGTATCTCCACAAAACGTTCTTATACCTTTGACTCTTCACATGTTATTTGCACTATAATCTGCCATATACTGACAGGGGCGGACCAAGAAATCTACTAAGCCCCCGGGTTAAACCATATAATAAAGACCAAATCATCTTCCTTTTCTTTAGCTTTATATATAGTTGATGAAGTGTACGTATTGAATTTTCTAGCATGGGCAACCGGGTGGCTATCATCCAATCCAACGATATCAAATGTCATAACAAAACAATATTGGGTCTGTTTAACTAACATAACTTACCTTCACAAATTCACTAGTAAAACTATTTTTTTAGCTTCATGAGCAACTTTCTATGTGAAACTGATCAGTTTTAGAAAACTCATTTGGCAAAACAACTTCACCAATAGCTTTATGCATAGATGAGAGACATAAATGAGAGAGATGAGATAAACTATATTTCAATTTCATCCCAACTCATGTTTTTGTGAGAGGAAAAAACAGCTTCACCTATATAAAACTATTTTGGAACCAACTGTTTGGCAAAAAAAAAAAAAACTTACAACAACTTTAGTTCATGAAGGTGTTGTGAGCGGTACCAAACCAACCCATATTATGTAAGTAGGTTAAGTAGGTCTTATATAAGGATTATGGTTATATATAAAACTGGAACTTTGTTATGAGGGCATGGTGAACAGCTTATCTAATATCCACATGCTCACAACGCAATGAACCCTCCCTCCAAAGTTAGCAGCCATTGCTGCAGAGTAAACCATTACTATTGGTTATGCTGAAGCCAATGACACTCTTCACTACTAGGTCGTAAGCTTAGGATCTGCATGCACTATGGTTGGGGATCCTTTCAAATTGGCAGTGAAGATAGGTATCATTGTTGGTTTAAGCTACAAATCGGTGGTGACATGTCACTACTAGTTACAACTAAAAACTGACAATGATTGCTATTGACAACCAAAATTGGATGAAGTATACAATGGACTCCACGATCATGTTTATATTGTCGATACAGTAAGAATGCATATTTGGATAATTCCATTTGGAGCTCGAATACAGGAAACAACATTTCAGGGGAGCTAGCCCAGTTGGAACCAACTTGGCTGGTTCCCAATGAGAGAAGCAAAAGATAAAGCAGGGCACAACATGCACTACTACAGAACTTGATATCTGTGCCGGTTCAAAACCCCCCTTCAGTGGCGGTGTTTAAACCGACACTGAGCCATCACTGCCGGTTATGCCAAACCGGCAGTGATGACTCAAGCATCACTGTCGGTTCGTGTTACCAACCGGTAGTGATGCTTGAGCCATCACTGTCGGTTTGTTTCACCAACCGACAGTGATGCTTGAGCCATCACTATCGGTTTGTTTCACCAACCGACAGTGATGCTTGAGCCATCACTGTCGGTTTGTAACACCAACCGGCAGTGATATTATTATTTTAAATTGCATTTATTAATTGTTTTATTTTCATTTGGGGTTGCTGGTTTAGGGTTTATGGTAGAGCTGGTGGGGGTGGGAGATCGTGGAGGTGTTTGCTATCGAACCATTTGATATCGATGTGAATTGAAGGTGGTTGGACCAGCAACAATACAAACCCATCACACATTTATAATAATAATTACAAAACATCCAAACAAAACTTAAAGTACTGAATTAATTGTCGCATTACAATAGCCTTTCGAGACGGTCTTTTCCATAGTTCTTCTTGAAGTCCTTACTCTTCATAATGGATAGAGATCCTTCCCTATACACTATCTCGTCCAGAATAATCTTTGCTATCTCCTCTTGAAATCCTTTTATCTCAAAATGTAGCAACCTATTGTGCTTCTGGTCTTTGCGCTGTAAATTGATACAAGATGATATTGAGATGCATATATGTAAGACAAAACAATAGAATTAAAATGAGACGCCTACGTACCATGCCATCTCTGATTCCTAGTTTTTGGCCAAAGTAGCAAAGCATTGCCCACATCACATAGAACCCGCATTCGTTGTTCCCCATTGGTTGATCTAGGGTCCTGACCCACTTCATTTCCTGGACTTTGAATAGGGCTCTCCACATCTTTTGCATCCTGGGCTCCACATTTTCCCAATCAGGTAACGCTTTCATTCTATGTGACAATGTAAATAAAGTGTGAAGGTTGAGGACATTAATTACAATATCATATGTGATTGAAAAGTGTTGTGATATTGGGTTCACTTACTTATTTAGCACTGTGACTAGGGGGTCGATAAGAGAAAGTGGCTTTTTCTTTGAGTCCCACACCTCGATAGTTGAATTTATAAGACTTATATCTACGAGGACGTAATGGTTGCTGCAATCACAAAGTCCATGTTATTGAATGACATATCCAGAAAAAAACACATAAGTAAGGGTCGAGAACACATACTCGCAGTTGTAGGTTAGCAGTGTGTTTGTTTTCTGGAGTGCGAACATTCTTTCAAACTCTTTCTTCAAACTTTCTGATACAAAGGGATCTTCGAGACTGATTTTGCATGTTGTCTCATTTACCAAGATGGGGTCCAAGAAGTCAAAATTGAATTTTTCCAATTTAAGGCATAATTTTTCCACTCCTGCAAAATAAACATAGATATATTCAAATGCAGATCACGTAGTTTATTATAACGTTGTTAGGGTACGGTACTTACAGAGTCCATAACATCATAATCTGCACATCCAGCGAGCGTTTTTGGTAGAGTTGAAAGAGGTCTTCATAATAAATAGTATGCACAACTTCTTTCGGATGATTAAAAACCAGACAACAAGGGATGCATACTTCAAAGGTTGGTATCTTGTCTTTGCTTCTGTTACTATCTATGATATAATAATCATGCAACTGTCGCATGTTTGTTGGCAAATTTCTATACTCTTCTTGGCTGGCGACCATAGGCTTGCCTAGTTCAAACTTGTATACAACTTTGGTGTTTTGAAATTTGGTGCTTCCAAAATAGAGATTCTCGACGTCCTTCATGCTTAGGTTCAATTCCATGGCCAAGTTTTGTATCTCTAGAAGCTGTCTGGTGTGTATTTCTTTAGCTCTTTCTTGATTACCCGGATTTTTGCTTTGCCTTTCAAATTAGCTCTGTGATAAGTACTCATGTATATAAGTCAATCGTTCACACAAGACAATTTTGGTGGCCTTTTCTGCAATCTGAGCTCGTAGAATATCGTCCTTAGTTGGTGGTGGCTTCCGCCTTTGACTATCCGTCTTGGGATCTTTACCAACCGAAGCTGATGACCTCTTCTGATTCGAAATCGAACCTGATCTAGCGCTAGGCCGTCGAGATCCCAGTCTAGAGGACTTTGAAGGTTCTGGTGGAGGAGGAGGAGGAGGAGAAGGAGTCTTCTCCTTTGGCGGTGGAGGAGGTGTCGGTGGATCTTGACGAGGAGAGAAACCTCCTGGCGGAGGTGACCGAGATGATTCACTGTCATCCTCATCATCCAAAGATGCCTACTCGTCTAGTTTGATGAAGCGTTTGCACCAGGCGACATGAGTGCCCAAGTTCTAAACTAGACGCGGCCTTTCTTCCTCTACTGGGAAATCAATATGTATCTTATTATACTTCTTGTCTAAGATCTTATCAAAGCTGACCTTGGCATACCCGAGTGGCATTGGCTTGCCATGAATGACGTTCTCTCCTCTAGGAAATGCTTGTCCGACCGCCACCTTGTCTTTGGTCCACTGCTGACGGATGTACAACCTGACATTCATAGGTTCTTTGATGTCGTCCACCGGATGAGGAGCATTGACCTCTTCGTCGTCAGGCATAGGGGTTGAGCCATAGCTACTGCGGCCCTTGCCGAGCACTGGGCTATTCAAAGCCGGGATTGCATGCGGCCCTTGAATCGAAACCATGGTTTGCATAGCGCTCGCCACTTGAGCAGCTATCCGTGCTTCCATGCTCTGTTCTAGCTCCTCTCGCATCCTTTGGAACTCCTCTTCTCTTTGCGTTCTAGCCCTCACCCGGCTCCTATAGGAAGCGGATTCACCTTCAAATGCTTTCTCCCAAGGAATTACCCCGACTCCTCTAGTGCGACCGGGGTGCTCCTTGGTTCCAAGTGCTTGCGTGAGCACGTCATTTTCTCTATCAGACTTGCGGGCCCCTCTATGCACTTCCTCAGTGAGCGTGGAAATCTTCTAGAGGAGATCGGTGACGGGTTCAGCGCTGGCGGAAAGGCTCCCGTTAGGATTGTATTGTGCCCCCCTTGCGAGTAGGTAGTTCACTGATCTGGGCCGCCAATCGCTTGTCTGAGGCGTAACGCCGCTCCGCTCTAGTGCTTCGACTTGGGCATCCCAATCCGGAATCTTCCTTACGTACCCACGTGATCCTAGGCGGTGAGGATTATTTGACATAAGCGAGTTTGCTTTGTTTCTTTCGCTTGATGCCTTGGCCTCTTTGGATAGCTTGTAAGCCTTGAACTCCTCCCAGAAGTCCCTCTGCTTGCTGAGTTCACCTCCCGCAAAATTCGGTTCTTTTTCCTCCTTGATTAGCTTGTGCAACTTTCCCTTGAAATTCTTGAAGGAGTGACCCATGATTTCCTTGGCCCTCTTCTTGACTGTCGCTTCATCACAATCATTAGGGAAAGTGAAATACCCTCTGAGCTTGTTCCAAACTAGTTCCTTCTCCACTTCTGGAACCCTCCACGGGTCTTGCTCACTGCCATTCCACTTCCTGTATTTGATCGGGATGAAGTCCCTTACAAGTGCCCCGAGGGTACTCTTGTATGGGCCCAATGCTTTAATAGGCTCCACCGGCTCCCCTAGTTGGTCGAACTGAGAGATGTGTCAGTGTCTAGTTGTCTGAGGGAGCTTTGTTGCACCATGCTTAGTCCTTCTGGAACTCTCACCAGTACTTGGACCTTCCGGCGGAACCTGCTTCAAAATTTATAAATAAGTCCCCATCAAACTTTTCTGGCTATATCTACCGTGTTTTTAGGTATGACCTAAGTTATTACCTCGTCTCCTTGGCCCTCTTCTAGGTTTAGCATATGGCTAGGGCTCCAAGGTCTTTGATCCCCTTGCTAGTTGTCATCGGCTCCTTGGTCACGTTCAACACCGCCACCACTAGTTCCTTGGTCATCGGCTTCGGTCGCAGGGCGACGGGTGGTGAATCGGCGCTTAATTGTCATGTTTCTGGACATGAATTTCGATTATTGGTATTAACTCATAGGTAGATAACATATATACAAGCATATGATGATGAACCGACTATGGGTAGCACAAGTATATAGATTAGTCATGTATCTCCAAAAAATGTGCCAAGTCATGTATCTCTATCTATATCTCTAAAGCCATGTATATATGATATGAAATAAAGAGATGCCATCTATCTATAAGTACTATAAATCATAAGTCATGTTATACATCTATATCTCTTTCTCTATCTCTCAAGCATAGGATGACATTTATATCTCTTTCTCTTTCTCTATCTCTCTATATAAGTGATGCTATACATAATTCATGCTCGATGTTATCAATATGAAGCCTCTATATCTCTATCTCTACCTCGATCTATCCACAAATTTGAATCATGGTAGCCACAATATGAAATAAAGAGATGACATATATATGATTGTATCTCACTCTCTATCTCTCTATCTCTATCTATCTCTCTATCTTTATCTATCTATATATCTATAAGTGACCAAAGAGTTTACAAGCATACCATATATCATGAAATAAAGAGACGACATATATATGATTGTATCTCTCTAACTCTCTATCTCTCTATCACTATCTCTATCTATCTATATATAAATCCTTTGCCATCTATCTATCTATCTATCTATCTATCTGTCTGTCTGTCTGTCTGTCTGTCTGCCTGTCTGCCTGTCTGTCTGTCTGTCTGTCTATCTATCTATCTATCTATCTATCTATCTATCTATCTATCTATCTATCTATCTATCTATCTATCTATCTATCTATCTATCTATCTATCTATCTATCTATCTATCTATCTACCTACCTACCTACCTACCTACCTACCTATCTATCTATCTATCTATCTATCTATCTATCTATCTATCTATCTATCTATCTACCTACCTACCTACCTACCTACCTACCTACCTACCTACCTACCTACCTATCTATCTATCTATCTATCTATCTATCTATCTATCTATCTATCTATCTATCTATCTATCTATCTATCTATCTATCTATCTATCTATCTATCTATCTTTCTCTCTAACTACATATCTATCTATCTCTCGCTCTATCTATCTCTCTATCTCCCTTTCTGTATCTAGCATGAATAGTGATTGCTATAGTTTTCTCCCTCTCCCTCCTTCGTCTCCTCTATCTCCATGTCCAGCAAGACCCTCCCACCAGGGCATTTCATCGAACACCGCTAGTGCGTGCAAATGGAGCTCACCGTGTGGAGAGGATTTGGCCGGATTTCGTGCTCCTACAACATTGTGGACATAGGTCCTGTCGGCCGCGTGTGCTCCTGCGGCGTCGAGCTTGAAGATGCCGGCGGCGTGTGCTCCTGCGGGTTGTGCCGGCTGGCGACGTCGTGGGCGGCGAGCGCCGAAGCAGCACCCTCGTGGCGTGGCAGCGAGCTCCTGCTGAGGCTGGCTGGAGCGGTGGTGAGCTCGAGCGGCGGCGGCCTGGAGCGCCGGCAGGCTAGAATGGCGGTGGGGAGCTCCTATTGCGGCGACGGCGACGGGGAGCACCTGCTGGAGCGTCGGGCGCTATCTGAAATGGCTAATTTTCGAACTGGCGCGCGTCAGAAAATTTTGGACGCGTGCCAGTTCCTTATATAGGGTGGCTCATCACTATCGGTTCTTATTACAAACCGGTAGTGATGTCCCCTATCACTGCTGATTTGTAATAAAAACCGGCACTGATGAGGGTGCATCAGTGCCGATTCTTTTGAACCGGGAGTGATGATGGCGCATCACTGCTGGTTGGTTATTCGAACCGACAATGATAGACACACATCACTGCCGGTTCCTCTATAACCGGCAGTGATGTGTGTATTTTTTTAAATCTGCCTTTTGCTTTAGAATTCAAATTACTCCTGATTTTTTACTAGAACATGAAAAACTCCAAACAAGAAGTTGCATAATTTTAATTCTCTACAACTTTTGTTGAAGGAGCATATTCAAATTCTTTATAGTTTTTGAATTCCATTTTGAATTTGAATAAGGGTTTAAAATTCAATTACCCCCTTTGTAATTACTCCAAAAATTTGAATAGAAGTTGAAAATCTTCCAACATAGCTTTTGCTAGTTTTGAGGAGCTCTACATTATTGCTTATACACTCAAGGTCTAATTCTTTATAGTTTTTCAATTCCCTTTTGAATTTGAATAAGGGTTTAAAATTCAATTACCCCCTTTATAATTACTCCAAAAATTTGAATAGAAGTTGAAAATCTTCCAACATAGCTTTTGCTAGTTTTGAGGAGCTCTACATTATTGCTTATACACTCAAGGTCTAATTCTTTATAGTTTTTCAATACCCTTTTGAATTTGAATAAGGGTTTAAAATTCAATTACCCCCTTTGTAATTACTCCAAAAATTTAAATAGAAGTTGAAAATCTTCCAACATAGCTTTGGATAGTTTTGAGGATGTAGGGTCGAGATGGCGGACTAGAGGGGGGTGAATAGTCTTTTCTAAAAATTAAGTGCAACGGCTAACCGAAACAAATGCGGAATTAAAACTATCGGTCTAGCCAAGACTACACCCCTCTATCTATAACTTTAGCACCTAGCAAATTATACTAATTGGGCTCACTAAGGTGCCAAGCTAGGAAGCTCACCTAAACAATTCTAGGTTGCAAGGTCACACAAACCTAAGCAACTAGTACTCTAAGCACAAAGGAAGCTCCTACACATACTAGTAAGCAAATCACAAAGCACCTAAGCTCACTAGCAATGCTCTCTAGTAAGACTACACAAGCCAACTAGAGAGCTCAACTTACTTAGCTACACAAACTAAGCAATGTGACTAACAAGGCTACACAAGCCAATTAGCCACTCAAGAGCTAGTTCTATGCTACACAAGCTAGAAGGCAACTAGTTAAGCTACACAAGATAACTAGTTACAAGAGCAACAACTAATCACTAGCACAAGTATGAATAAGTAAATACAAGCTAGTAATTTAGAGAATGCAAACCACCGAGAAGATGTACAAGGTTGACACGGTGATTTTTCTCCCGAGGTTCACTTGGTCGCCACCAAGCTAGTCCCCGTTGTGTCAACCACTCACTTGGTGATTCGGCGTCTAATAGGCGTTCACAAGCCTAGCCCACTAACTCGGGCACCGCAAGAATCTACCCACAAGTGAGGGTAGCTCAATGACACGCTCAACTAGAGTTGCTCTTCGCGATCTCCCACGGGGCGAGCACAACACCCCTCACAAGCACTTCTCCGGAGCGCCGCACAATCTTCTTGCGCGCTTCGACAGAGCCACAAGCCACCAAGCCGTCTAGGAGGTGAAAACCTCCAAGAGTAACAAGCACCACGGGCTTGCAACACGATCACCTAGTGCCACACGAAGCTATCTCTCAAAGCAACGCACTAGTAATCTCTTTCTCACACAATCGGATGATCTCTATCAAGTGTGTGTGAGTTAGAGGGCTCCCAAACCAAGCACACTAGAGGCAACAAATGCCCAAGGTGCTCTACCAGCCCCAAGGGCCGGCCAAGGGCTATAAATAGCCACCCAAACGAAACTAGCCGTTTTGCCCACTCACTGGGCTTCCTGCACAGGGTCCGGACTCACTCAACAGTGCGGGTCCGGACCATGCAGCCTGCGTCCGGTCCCTTCTTCCCGTTTGAAAGAGCCATTGGTGCGCTCACTGATCGCCGCCACGCGTTCTGCGGACGCTACTGTTCACTGAATCCGGACGCACTGCACCGAGCGTCCGGAAATATTTCCCGAACACCCGAGAGCGCCCGAGAGCGAGCAGCACCTCCGGACGCAAGACCGGAGCCTGTGTCCGGACGACAAACAGCGTCCGGTCCACTCCTCCGAGCGATTACAGAGAACTCCAACCTCCGGACGTAGGGTCCGGAGTTCACCGTCCGGACCAACAACTGCGTCCGGACCCACTCTGTCAGCTCTGCTTAGTTAGGGGGCAGGTGACCGGACGCAGACCCGATGGTCCGGACCGCCCAAGCCCCTTGCGTTCGGATTCAGCACACTTGGCCAGACCTAGGGTTAGGTTCCGGACCCAAGCAATGGTCCGGACCCCCTTGGCCCTTGTGTTCGGAGCTCGGTTTTCAGCCGAGATTCCTCCGCACTTCTTCCTTGCTTTCCCAATTGCTAACACAAACGTGATCACCACTTTGTGCATGTGTGTTAGCATTTTCACAATCATTTTCAAAACATTTTCACTTACTTCTCACCACGCCACTCGATCCTAATTCATCGCAAAGTTAGATTGCTCACAGTGGCACTAGATAAGCGATATGCAAACAAGTTTGCTCCTCTTGATAGTACGGCTATCTATCCTAAACCCAGTCATAAACTTCTCTACACACCGTCCGGTCCACTCCTCTAAGCGATTACAGAGAACTCCAACCTCCGGACGTAGGGTCCGGAGTTCACCGTCCGGACCAACAACTGCGTCCGGACCCACTCTGTCAGCTCTGCTTAGTTAGGGGGCAGGCGACCGGACGCATACCTGATGGTCCGGACCGCCCAAGCCCCTTGCATTCGGATTCAGCACACTTGGCCAGACCTAGGGTTAGGTTCCGGACCCAAGCAATGGTCCGGACCCCCTTGGCCCTTGTGTTCGGAGCTCGGTTTTCAGCCGAGATTCCTCCGCACTTCTTCCTTGCTTTCCCAATTGCTAACACAAACGTGATCACCACTTTGTGCATGTGTGTTAGCATTTTCACAATCATTTTCAAAGAATTTTCACTTACTTCTCACCACGCCACTCTATCCTAATTCATCGCAAAGTTAGATCGCTCACAGTGGCACTAGATAACCGATATGCAAACAAGTTTGCTCCTCTTGATAGTACGGCTATCTATCCTAAACCCATTCATAAACTTCTCTACACACCTATGACTGGTGAAATGAAATTCCCTATGGTTATACCTTTGCCTTGCGCATTCCATTCCATCTCCTTCTCCAATGTTGATGCAACACATGCACCAACCACTTGTCAAATGATATGATCCACTCCATATCATCGCATGACCGTGTTGGTTCATCGATCTTGACCTCACTGGATCTTCACCGTTGCCTTGGTCCATCGGCGCCAAACATCACCCGCTTGCCCTTCACACTTGCAACCGGTCCATCAAGGCAAGCCTCATCTTGATCTTCTCCACCTTGATCACATGACTCCATGTCATGTCTCATGTGCAATAAGCTCCTTCATCACACAATCACATGTGAACTAAATGCCTATGTATATATCACTTTGAACACATATTAGTTCACCTAGGTTGTCACTCAATTACCAAAATCACATAGGAACTCTCAATCTCCCCCTTTTTGGTAATTGATGACAACTCTACAAAGATATGGAAATTAAGATCATTTTTAGACATTATTCCATTTATCCATCATTTAAGCTCCATGCCAATAATTGGATAAATGCCACAAAGTCCGACTTGGTAGTGTTAGCTCCCCCTACATGTGTGCTCACAAAGGTTTGAATTAAGTTTTGCACACATGCATGAATAGAAATTTTGGGAGTGCTAGAACTACTAAGTGATACTAAGGGATATAGGATAAACCTTTGAAGATACCAATTGTAGTTCCACTTTGAAGTTCATCCTTAGCACCACCATGGTTAGCTAGATAGCACAAAAACACTAGAAACCCCGTGAGATCAACATTATAAGCAAGGGTTCTAGATATCACTTATTAGAACAACTATCTAACTTACCAACCTATGCATGCTAGTTTATCAAGTCATCATTCAAATCCTATAACTAGCATACACCACACAAGCATGCATATAAAGATAAGACTTATGCAATATGAAAGCAAGCACATAAATATGCACATATCAAATGCAATCAACCAAGTTCATGAGCTTGCTCCCCCTACTTGTGTGCATCACTTAGTTCAAGACTTTGATCCTTTAATCTTGTTCCATTGTCCATGTCCATGTCTCTTTCCCTCTTAGTGCATTTTCACCATATACTCATATCTTTGCACTAATCTCTTAGTTCAAGACTTTGATCCTTTAATCTTGTTCCCTTGTCCATATCCATGTCTCTTTCCCTCTTAGTGCATTTTCACCATATACTCATATCTTTGCACTAATCTCTCCCCCTTTGTCATCAATTTCCATAAAAGGTAACACTTCTTTATTGATGCAAAGGTTGCACTAGGGTAGATGGTTGATACTTTTTGATGGACACTAACACATATGTATTGGATGACTCTTCATGTAAGATCATTGACCATTATACCATTTGAGTAGGTCAACTCCCTTTGGTCAAAACAATTGTCATCCAAATAAGCTTTGCAAGCAAGAGAACTTTGATTTGATCACTTAAAGTTGAGGATCACTTGTTAGCTTGTAGGATATCACTTGTGAGATTACCACTTGTAGAATTATTTGAATTAACTCAATGTGGATCACAAGTATGCTAGAACTAGACATCTTTTGCAAGTACCAATATGAAAGTTGATACTATTTGAAAGATTAGCATAAGTCTAGATACCATTGTAAGTTACATCTTGATATCCATTTGCATTGTTGTCTTGTGCTTGAACTAGATTCATCTTCATGAGCTTCTATGTTGGACTTGAACTAAAAAGAATAACATAAGCTTTCAAGTCCGGTTTAAACCCTCTCTAAGCTTGTTCACACGCATTGTGTGGTTATCTTATAGAGGTTGTACTTGTCACTTGATTGCAATCCAAAATAGATCAAGTACTTGGGTTTACTAGCTCATGAACAAACTTATGTACTACCACTAGATCAAACAACTCAATCAAGCTATAGTGGTAGGCTATAAGCATAAAATTCATTTGATTTTCAATGAATGATGACTATGTATGACTATATGCACTAAACAAGTTCTAAGTATTAGATGTATGCATATGTCAAACAATTTCACCTTTGCTATGTTGGAGTAGAGGATAGTCAATTTTCATCTCCAATTAGCAATGTGAATTCCCATTAAGAGCATGGTGAAGACCAATGAATACCACTTGGAATGTTAATATTCACCCATATGATTTGAGTCCCACTAATGATCAAGTGCACTTTATTGTTGTGTTTGTCTTACTTCTTTCTTGATCTTTGCTTGCATGAGAGAATATCAAATGATGTACCACTTGTAGAAGGTGATACCACTTGTAAGTTAAGATCATAAATCTCTCTTGGGTGTTGTTTGCTTTCTTTTGATCAATCCTTTTGATAGATTTCAAATAAGCATCTCCAAATGATCCCTAGATCACCACTTCCATGTTAGCCTTCCAAGTAACGTTCTTGGTTTACCTACAAAAGGCGGCAAGCCCCTACAAAAGGGAGAAGTGACCTCTCTCTATGAACCACCCTTGATACTCACTTAAAATTTGCTTTGTTTGATTGATCTTCATCTTGAGTACTAAACATGTGCCAAGTATACTCCACAATCAAATGGCCTTGTACTCAATGCTAACATAGGTACCTCAATCACTTATAAATATGATTCCAACTTGAGGACCTTTCAATCTAAGTGACTCTAGAACAATCCAATATTTGTCACTTTCTGGCAGATTCTGTACTCTTCAAAGAATATATCATATTTCCCAAAGTACACATCCAATGATCATGAAATTTGGTGGAGATGGGATTCACTAAGTCATCTAGCAGACATAAAAAATTTGAGCTTCATTGGACTTATAGATTGCTACCAGATTTCACATCTTTCCACATAGGTACATGCTGAAAACTGCTGCACATGTGTTGACAAGATCCACTCCAAAACCGAAGTATCCCTTATCCATTATCCATGAAATTTGCACAACAATTAATACCATAAGTGTAGAGCATGCACACCAAATTTCAAGCCAATCCAAATAGATTTGATCTCTTAAACATGGCTATGATCACAGCTAGCTCAGATTTTGAATATAGACAAGAGTTGACGAATTGAGCTATGCTTCTTCAATTTGAATCAAACTTGAAATCAACTTGTTTGAATACTATCTCAAGACATATATCCATTCAATACACTTACTAAAGGTGGTCTCTTGATCATATCTATTCAAATCAACTCAATTTGATTACTAAGCATTAAACCATCCAAATAGCAAGCAACTAGTGCACATATATATCCAATTCAATCAACTCATATGCACTATGTGTACATCCAATTCAAATCACTTATATACACCCAAATGAACTTGATCAACAAGAGATATACCTTAGTAGACTATGATCAATCCATTAGCAAGCTTCAACTAGAATATTTGCAAGCCTTCAAATAATCCAATAAATCACCACAACTTGATCATGCACTTGTATGTTGTAGCACTTTGGACTTCATTCTTTTGACTTGGCATTGGGAATAAGACTTGCACTAGGCTTCATTACTTGACTCAATCATATGATGAACTAGATGCAATCAATTGAATCAAGCCTTCAATGCCAATGGTACCTACACACATTCATCCACTTGTTGATGGTACCCAAACAAGTTTGTGTCCTCTCAAGTTAGGTGCAACATACTTAGGCAATGCCTTAGTATGGATAGCGGGATGTTTTGCAATAGCAACCATAGAGGTACCTGAAAGCATCTAGGACCCTAGAGTTTCGGTGATTAACGACAATGCAAGATTACTATGACTAACGTGTGTTTTGCAGAGGCAATAAGAAAGTTAGGTCATGGTAATGGATGGTTGATTGGACAATTATGGTATATGTGCCCTGTTATTGGAATCGTTTCGGTTTTCAAAGGATTAGCGACAAAGTTGAAGATTAGACTAGGTCTAAGTGTCATTGGAGTTGAGAGACACTTAGAGTAGTTTAGCTCCTTTATTTTTCCTTTGACCGTACTATTAAGAGGGGTTATATCTAGTAGCTTGAGCTAGGAGAGGCTATGTGTTTAGGTGTGATGCACACTTGTCAAACTAGCACTAGGAAGCTTTAGAAAAAGTCATTGAACCAAATAGAGCAACTTCCATGTTGGAAGTGTGCTGTTTAGGTGAAGGAAAGTGATCCGGACGCTAGTGAAACCCAGGCTCCAGACCATTGGATATGCGTCCGGATCCCTAGGGTTAGCTCTGTCTTGCCAGAGCGACCGGACGCTATGAACAGTGCAGGGTCCAGACCATTGGTTGCGTCCGGACCCCACACAGAGAGGTCCAGTAAGGTCCCTGTGATCCAGACGCTGTCCGGTTTGGGGAGTCCGGACCATTAACTGCGTCCGGACCCCTCACAGAGAGTTACAGTAAGGGTAATGTGATCCGGACGCTGTCCGGTTGCCTGTGACCGGACCATGTTCAGCGTCCGGACCACCTGGCATTTAGTGCTGAGATAAGAGAGAGAAGGGGGTCCGGACGCATTTTCTATGGTCCGGACCCCCCCAGTTGTGTGAGTCCGGAGTGATGCAGAGAGGCCTGTTTTGCCTCTAATGGCTAGGGGTTTGCTTGGGGGGTATTTATACCTCCCCATCAGCCCAAAGTCATCACTCTTGCCCATTCCAATTGTTGAGATTGCCTTGTGAGAGTGCAAGAAGTGCAAGATCCCTAGTGAGAGTGTGAATTGCCATTCCATGTGTTGATTCTCACTAGTTGCTTAGAGTTAGCAAGTGTGCATCCATTCAATCACTAGACTAGCCTTGGTTAAGTGAGTGTTAGTGCTTGTTACTCTTGGTGATCGGCATCACCTAGACGGTTTCGCGGAGGTTTGCTTGATGATCATCCAGTGGTGTTCCTTGTGGATGACCCAAGTTTGATTGTGATCGGTTGTGGGCGATTCACTGAGTCGAAGTGGCAAAGAATCAGCCCATAGAGAGCACTTAGTCCTTGCGCGGACTAAGGGGGAGCGATACCCTTGCGCGTGTGCTCCAACGAGGACTAAGGTGGAGTGTCGACTCCTCGATACCTCGGCAAAACGTCGTCGTGTCAATTTCCTTTGCCCTACTCCTTACTTATTGCATTTACTCTTAAGCACTACTTTCCGCATTATATTCTTGTTGCTTGAGTAGAATTGCATAGGGATTTACCGCTTTCATTGCCTTGTCTTGCTTGTTTAGCTAGGACACACTTGGGAAAGCACTAGGGGGTTAATTGGCTCTTGATAGGTTTTAATTATTGCTTAGAAATTTAAAAGAGCCCAATTCACCCCCCCCTTTTGGGCATCTTGATCCTTTCAATTGGTATCAGAGCCGTGTTGCTCTAATTTAGGCTTAACCGCCTAGAGCAAGATGTCCCATGGGGATGGACCGCCGCCCATGTTTGATGGAGACGAGTTTCCATATTGGAAAGTGCGTATGGAGGCTTACCTTGAAGCCTTAGATGTTGGTGTGCTCAAAGCCGCCACCGATGGTTTTGCGGCCTATGATGGAGAACCATTCGGTGATGAGGTCCACTATGAGAAGTGGAATGCCAAAGCCCGGAACACCCTCTTTAGGGGCATTGGCAAAGATGTGTTCAACCGTGTGCGAACCTCAAAGAACGCACATGAGTTGTGGAAGAACATTTGTGCTCTTCATCACAAAGAGCGAGCGGGAAGAACGATATCACTTAGTCATGAATAAGATGAATTCTTTTACCATGCTTGCTCATGAAAATGCAAATGAAATGTACTCACGCTTAAATGTTCTTGTAGAAGAATTGAATGCTCTTGGGCTAAAGCAAATGGATGAAGCCGATGTTGTGAGGAAGATTCTTTGTGTGCTTCCAATTGCTAAGTATGCCAACATTGTGACCGTGTTGCATCAAGGTGATCTTTCCAACTATACACCAACTCAAGTCTTGGAAAGATCAATGCACATGAGATGTACATGCACATCCACAAAGAAGATGAAGCTTCATCATCCACCAAGAAGAAAGACTTGGCCTTCAAAGCTAGCCATGACACGGCAAGTCAAAGATGGTGTATGATACCTCAAGTGAAGATGATGATGACTTAAACATTGCTCTAATGGTGAAGAAGACCACTAAGATGCTAACGAAGCTAAACAAGAGCGGTGTCAAGTTTGATTCAAGAAAGAATAAGTTCTTCACTAGCAACAAGAGGAAGCCATTGTCGGAGATGGATTGCTTCAATTGTGGTGACCTTGGCCATCTAGCTTACCAATGCACCAAGCCCAAGAAGGACAAGTACAAGAAGAAGTACAAGAATGGCAAAGAACAAAAAGATGAGTGAAGTGATGATGAGAAGAAATATGAGAAGCCACACAAGAAGAGAGATGGCTTCAAGAATAAGAGGTTCCAACACCAAAAGAAGAAAGATGGCAAGGCATACATAGTTGGTGATTGGTTAACCGACATTGAAGATTCAAGTGATTCATCCGACGATGATAGTGAGGATGAGAAGGTGGCCACACTAGTCATTGGAACTTCATTGCCTCCTCCACCACCACCATCTTCCTCCACTACATCCTCTACACACCTATGCCTTATGGCCAAGGGTGACCGGAAGGTACAATCCAAAGTAGAGGATAGTGATGATAGTGAAGTGGTAGTGAAAGTAAAAAAGAATACCAAGCTCCTTCTTATGATTAACTCATAAAATTGCTCACTAAGTATACTAAAATTGTGAAGAAGGAGCAAGCTAAAAATGAAGAGCTTGAAAAAGAAAATGATGACTTGCAATACAAACTTGAAATAACATCCAATGCTAGTGATGAGCTAATTAGTGAAAACAAATCCTTATCCTCACATGCTAGGGAGCTCAAATCCTCTCTCAAAGAGCTAAAAGAGAAATATGATAAGCTAGAGAGGACATCACAAGAGCTTAGAGAAATATGCAACAAGCTTAGGGAAGAGTACACCGAAGTAAAAATGAACTATGATACTCTCCTTATAGCTAATGAATGTCTTGAATATGCCTTGCCTATTGATGCTAACCCCATTGTCAAGATTGACATTGGCACATCTTGTGATGATTTGATTGTTGAGCCAATTGAGCAAGAGCCTAAGTGCAAAGACAAGCAAGTGGTTGTGGCGGAGCACTATGATGACTATGTCAAGATCAAGAATGAGAATGAGAACCTCAAGCAATATCTTATCAAGCTCAAGTCAACCAAGTCAATTGTGATTGAGTCACAAGATGAAGACTATGATGTGGAACTTGAAGTTGATATGCTTAGAGAAGAGAACAAGAGGATAAAGAATGAGAAGAACCATCTAGCCATTGGAATGAAGAAGTTCACAAAGGGCCACAATCTTCAAAGTGAGCTCCTCATGAACACCATCATGAAGAATGACAAAGCCGATCTTGGCTACAAGTCTGCTCAAGTGAATAAGGCCAAAGATAAAGCCAAAGCTCAATATCAACAACAAGCCAAGTACTTCTATCAAGCAAAGCCAAAGCCAAAGCCAAAGATGAAGACATGCTTTGAGTGTGGGAAGCAAGGACACTTTGCTCATGATTGTGTGACTCCACTTCCACAACCCTTGCCCAAGCACACTAGGCCTTTTGCATACAATGCTCACTATGTCATCAACAAGGATGTCAAGGGAAGGCCACTTGTTGTGTTCCTAGGACCACCCAACAAGAATAGACCAAAGACACTTTGGGTGGCTAAGACACTAGTAGAGAAAGCAATGGGCCCCCGTACTCAATGGGTGCCTAAACAACAAGCTTGATCTCTTGTGTGTAGGTGAACTACAAGACCGGTGGAAGTCATTGGGTGATAGATAGTGGATGCACTCAACACATGACCGGTGACCCCCAGATGTTCACCTCAATAGAAGAAGATGTCAACAATCAAGACAAGATTACATTTGGGGAAAACTCAAAGGGAAAGGTCAAAGGACTTGGAAAAGTGGCAATCTCAAATGACAACTCAATATCAAATGTCTTGCTAGTTGCATCACTAAGCTTCAACTTACTCTCGGTTGGCCAATTGTGTGATCTTGGTTTCCAATGCTTGTTCACTCCTAATGAAGTCATTGTGTAAAAAATTGATGATAGTCAAGTCATATTCAAAGGCTTTCGGCATAATAACCTCTACCTTGTGGATTTCTCATCAAATGATGCCAACCTCCAAACATGCCTATTCACTAAGTCATCTCTTGGTTGGTTGTGGCATAGAAGGCTAGCTCATGTTGGAATGTCTACTCTCAAGAATCTATTGAAGAAGGAAATGGTTAGAGGCATCAAGGATGTTGTGTTTGAAAAGGACAAGCTTTGTAGTGCATGTCAAGCCAACAAGCAAGTTGCCAACACTCACCCCCACAAAGCATTCATGTCAACATCAAGAGTTCTTGAGCTTCTACACATGGATTTATTTGGACCTACAACATATGCTAGTTTGGGAGGTAACCTCTTTTGTCTCATGATTGTGGATGACTATTCAAGATACACATGGGTGTTCTTTCTTCATGACAAAGGGGAAGCTACAAGCTCATTCAAGAATTTTGCCAAGAGAGCCCAAAATTAATTTGATGTAGAGATCAAGAAAATAAGAAGTGACAATGGCACCGAGTTCATCAACACAAAGATCGAAGACTATTGTGATGAAGTTGGGATCAAGCATGAAGTGTCCGCAACATATACACCTCAACAAAATGGAGTGGTTGAGAGGAAGAACCGGACATTAATTACACTTGCAAGAACCATGCTAGATGAGTATGACACCCCAGAGAAGTTTTGGGCCGAAGCTATCAACACCGCATGCTATGCTTCAAATAGATTGTTCATCCAAAGATTCTTGAAGAAGACACCATATGAGTTACTCAATGGGAAGAAACCGGATGTATCATTCTTTAGGGTGTTTGGGTGCAAGGTATACATCTACAAGAAGCGTCAAAATCTAGGGAAGTTTCAAAGAAGATGTGATATTGGCTTCCTAGTTGGTTATTCTTTGAAATCCAAAGCATACCGTGTATTTAACCAAGCCACCGGCTTAGTTGAAGAAACGTATGACTTGGAATTTGATGAGACTAATGGCTCCCAAGGAGCAAATGAAAATCGTGATGATGTAGGTGATGAACCATTGAGGAAGGCTATGAAGAACATGCCTACCGGTGCAATCAACCCCAAAGAAGAAGATCAAGTGGTGGTTGAAGTTGATCCAAGGGCTCAACCTTCTACATCACAAGGGCCTCAAGACGATGATGATAAAGTGAGGGAAACAAATGAAGATACATTCATCCCTCAAGCTCAAGTAGAGGCCCAAGCTCAAGATGTTGATGCACCTACACCTCCTCCTCAAGTGGTTGATAAAAGATCTGCACCCATACTCCAATCCCATTCACAAGAACTCATCATTGAGAGTCCTTCGAGGGGAGTAATGACTCGGTCCCAAAAGATTGCTTCATTTATTGAACATCACTCCTTTGTTTCTTGTGTTGAGCCTACTTGTGTAGAGGAAGTGCTTGAGAATCCGGATTGGGTGAATGCTATGTATGAAGAATTGAACAACTTCACCCGGAATCAAGTGTGGACTCTAGAAGAAAAGCCACAAGATGCAAGAGTGATAGGAACTAAGTGGGTGTTCCGCACCAAGCAAGATGATCAAGGTCAAGTGGTTAGAAACAAGGCAAGGCTAGTTGCAAAGGGGTTCTCCCAAGTTGAAGGCTTGGATTTTGGGGAGACCTTTGCACCGGTTGCAAGACTTGAAGCCATACGTATCCTCCTTTCATATGCATCACACCATGATATGAAGTTATATCAAATGGATGTGAAAAGTGCATTCTTAAATGGTTTCATAAATGAACTAGTCTATGTCAATCAACCTCCCGGTTTTGAGGACCCTAGATATCCTAACCATGTTTATAGGTTGTCCAAGGCGCTATATGGGCTAAAGCAAGCCCCTAGAGCTTGGTATGAGCGTCTTCGGGACTTCCTATTCAAGAAGGGATTCACTATTGGGAAGGTTGACACAACACTATTCACCAAGAAGCAAGATGGAGATATCTTCATTTGTCAAGTGTATGTTGATGATATTATCTTTGGCTCGACGAATGAAGATCATTGCAAGGAGTTTGGTGACTTGATGTTGAAGGAATTTGAGATGTCCATGTTTGGAGAGCTTACCTTCTTCCTTGGGTTTCAAGTGAAGCAATTGAGAGAAGGCACATTTGTACCTCAAGAGAAGTATACCAATGATGTGCTAAAGAAGTTCAAGATGGAAGATTGTAAGCCTATCAAGACCCCAATGCCTACAAATGGACACCTCGACCTTGATGAGGACGGTAAACCTATTGATCAAACTCTCTACCATTCTATGATTGGTAGTTTGTTATATCTTACCGCATCTAGGTCCGATATCATGTTTAGTGTGTGCATGTGTGCTAGATTTCAAGCAAAACCTAAGGAATCTCACCTAAGTGCCGTAAAAAGAATCCTTAGATATGTAAAGCACACCCCAAGCATTGGCCTTTGGTATCCCAAAGGAGCTACTTTTCAACTAATAGGCTATTCCGATTCGGATTATGCCGGTTGCAAAGGTTATAGGAAGAGTACCTCCGGAGGTTGCCATTTGCTTGGAAGATCAATTGTATCATGGTCATCTAAGAAACAAAATAGTGTGGCTTTGTCTACCGCGGAAGCGGAATACATAGCCGCCGGAGCTTGTTGTGCACAAATTCTCTACATGAAACAAACTCTTCTAGACTATGGTGTTGAGCTTAAAAGTGTACCACTTCTTTGTGATAATGAAAGTGCGGTAAAACTTGCTAATAATCCGGTTCAACACTCCCGCACTAAGCACATCGATATCCGTCATCACTTTCTAAGGGATCATGTTTCAAAGAAAGATATCTCCATAGTTGGTGTAAGAAGTGAAGATCAATTGACGGATATCTTCACAAAACCACTTGATGAAGTAACCTTTTGTAGGTTGAGAAGTGAACTAAATGTGCTTGATCTAAGTAAATTCACTAAAAGATGATCTTGTGTTGGTTCCTTTCATTCATGTTTACTTTATGTACGTGCACATAGGCTTGTCTAACTCGGTTAGGATTACCGCTCTCAAGCGTGTGAAGAAGCTTAATTGAGGTTGAAACTTGACAAGCAACTAGATTCAAATTCAAGTAATGCATTGCATATGCATGTTTGTTGCTTGTTCGTTCCTTTTCGGTTAAGTTTGAGCATCCTCTGAGTTCGTCCATTTTAGGGGGAGCATTCCACGCTCAAGTTGTTACTATACCCCTACTAATGGCCTTACGGTGTTCCTCGCCCTCTTTTAATTGCCTATTTTCATTAAAAAGAGCTAAGCCAAAGGCTAAATATTTGAAACTCTTTGAGGGTTTGAGTGATGGTTCTCAAACTATGTCCAACAAGTGTTTATTCAAGTCTCTTTTGTGTTGGAACTAGTTTGGGAGAGAGCAAAGGGAGAGATAGAAAATTTCAGTGCATTTCGGGTTCGACAGAAGATCCAGACGCTGTTTTCACTCTTGATCTGGACCATCTTCTGCGTCCGGATCCCCCTCTGTGTTCTCGATTGTGCTCTGGTCGCGCAGTCCGGATGCACAGTTTTAGCCATTCGGACCTTTGCTCCTGCGTCCGGTCAACCTCCACTGTGCTGCCTTCTCCGCACAGTGACTCCGGTCGCGTCTATTGCATGCGTCCGGACCAATTTCTGCGTCCAGATAAATAGAGTACAGAGCGCATGCTTCTTCGGTCACACCCTATTTCTCATGTCTGGACAATGATTGGCGTCCGGAGTCCAGATACTTTGCGCAAATATCTCTTCGTGCTCGCCCTCTTCTGTCTTCACCTCTGTTTTTTTCCTCAACCGTACACCGCCATCAGCCGTCGCTTTTTCGCCAGTCGCGCCGCCCGCTGTTCTCGCCGCCGTCGACCCTCGCCACCGGCCTCCTCCATCGACCCTGCACGCTCCCCCGCCTGTGCTATGCATCCCTGTGCTCTGCCAGCGCCGCACGCGCCCCCGCCGCCAAGCTCCTGCTCCGCCGTGCGCTGCCCCTCTCTGCTCTGCTTCCCGCCGAGCAGTACCCCCCCTCTAGGGTGTTTCTCTAACCCTAGCTTCCCACCCTCCCTGATTTTGCCTCCTCCATAGAACTACCCCCCATCAGCACCCCTTAGGGTTTCCCTGTTCAAATCCTCCCTAGGGTTTCTTGCCTGACTCGTCGATTGCGCGTTTTAGCCATCGACGGTTCGTTGTTCGTGGTGTCCCGGTTCGTTGCCCCAACGTGCATTGATACAACAACACTTCTTTCCTCAGGTAGCCGACACTTTCACTCCTGTTGACACAAAAAGTGTCAGGATCTGCGAACACCTCGGGCTTATACCCGAATTTGATGTCCAAAGGTGTGCCAGTCGATTTGACTAGTTAATCGACAAGGACGATAACTAGAACAAAGCTGAACGAGACGACAACGATACGCCCGGACGCCAAGGCTCAGATTGATCAAGGATAACTAGAACAAGAGCAGAACGAGACGACAGCGATGCGCCCGGAGATCAAAGCTCTGATTGCTCAAAACATGGAACTTGCAAGGGTTGACGGAGGTCGATGAGATGCAGCCCATCGAAACTTGAAGAACTCGTAGATAGACTAATACTAATGCGGTAAAAGGTAAATTACTGGTAAAGTAGATAAAAAAGTAATAGATTTGTTTGATATGCTTGGATATGCTTTTTACGTGGCCCTTGGGCACATATTTATACTCCCGTATGGGGCGTTGTACATGGATACGACTCATACCTTCCTAAACAAACATTCTATTCTTAGGGAAATAACTGACTCGCGCAGGAGTCGGACCCAAATAATAATAATCTTTTCCTAAACAGACTCTTTTATTATTAAGGAAATAAAACGACTCGTACAAGAGTCAGACTCAAACTCCTATCACAATACTGGTATAATAACACCAGTTTCCTTATCTATGTTCTTCGACGAAACCTTCCATCGACAGATTTCTCTCAATCTGCAACCTTCTCCTACTGCCACCGGCAGCTCTCTGCTGATGCCAGCCACGTCATCCTACTTCCATCGGTAGCATCTACCATTCATCGGCAGCTTTCCGTCTTCATTGGCAATATTCCCTCTATCAGCAACAACCTTTGGCTCTCATCGGCAATGCTTCCTTGCCTTCATCGACAACGTCTTGCCTCCATCAACAATATTGTTGTCTTCATCACATCGGTAATGAGCTTCAGTTATCATCGGCAATGTTCTTTCTGCCTTCATCAGCAACATCCTCTCTACTCTCATTGGCCATCTCTTTGCCTTCATTAACAGTGTCTTCCTGCCTCCATCGGTAACAAGTCCCTATCTGCATCAGCAACACTCATGCCTTTATCGGCAATTTGACCGGTAATATCCCAATGCCGATAAGGAACGACAACTAGCCTTTTGCCGATCGGCACAATCCTTAGATCATATTGACACGTGCCAAAAAACGGTGTCAACAACTCCATTCTTATCTTGCTTGCTTGCTTCCGATAGGCTTTTTCGCCCCTCTAGTCATGTAGTATGCTTATATACTTTCCATCCATCTATTTCTATGACAGTCGGGTCAGTGGTCAGTGACAGTGACAGTGAACTCGGGGCAAAGCCCGCGAGTATGGATTGAGGCAAAGCCTCTAGAGCGTGTCAGTGGCATTGTAGGCCTCTTTCAGTGCTAGTTTTTCTGATCAAGTAGTGTCAGCGGCAGTGACTCAGTGTGTCAGGGGATTTCATAGTTGATACTCAGTGGCAGTGGCATTTGGGCCTCTTTCTGATTGATTGAATGGTCGATATGGCTCGATGCAAGAACGTTGGTGGTGGCCTCGGTGACACTCAGCTGCCCCGCCGTCCCCTCTCACCACTCATCAAAAGGGGAAGGCCAAGGCAAAGGTTCCAGGCAAGAATCGGAAGCTTCTGGACAGAGACGCTTTAGCAGCAATTGCAGCAGCAGATGTAGCAGATAGGGCCGAGCGTGGTGCTTCTCTTTCAGATTGGAGCTCGCCCTCCGTCTTCTTGGGTCTCCGCAGCCGCCAGAGCTCAGCAGACTCAGTCTTCAGCCGAGGCAGTTGAGGCCACTCAGGCTCCAGACACAGCTCCCGAGGCAGCAGAGACAGCAGAGCCAGCTCAGCAGACTCCTCCGCTCAGACACTCTACTCGTACCTGCGTCGAGGTAGCTCCTCATCCTGAGGGTATTCGCCAGGGTGCCAGAGTCCCCAGAGCAGCTCCAGCTCCAGCTCCACCGCCGTCCATGGCCGGGCCCCCAGTGATGCCTGTCCATGTTGACCTCAACTTGGCTATTACACAGCAGGTGTTTGAGCTCCGATTTGTGGATATCGATGAGTGGTGTCTAGTCCAGCATCACCTAGAGGCTTCTCCAGGTTGGTGGCACCCTCGTCACTAGGACTTTTATGACACAGCTATCACGATGAGGATCAGGCTGCGACCCCACCGCGTGTGCCCTCTTGAGCACATCCTGCAGACCGGTGGAGAGGTGATTCGGCCTCTAGTCACATACCTTCCCAGGCTGGCAGACCTCCTAGGCCGCTCGGGGACTTACGTTGAGTACTAGGTCCGGGAGTTCTACGCGTCACTTTGGATAGACCCGGACCACGCCTTCTTCCAGTACACGTTCAGAGGCGAACGCCACCGGACCTACTTGACAGACTTCCGGGCTCGTTTTCACCTGATAGAGTTCCTGCTGAGGCTACACGAGCAGTGTTTTGGGACAGTTGACCCTCCCCGCAGAGCAGTTGGAGGTACTACACCAGACTCAGACTTGGTCGCTCCCTGCTTTCGTCCTCCGTTTGGTCCCGGTAGTAGTCGGACTCCTGCCGAGTTGCACCCTCACGTTCGTCTCACTAACGACGTGATGAGGCGCACTCTTCTACCTCGCACTGGGTACGGTGACGCGCTCACGAACCTCCAGCAGTACCTTCTGGCAGCTCTAGCTACACAGACACCGTTTGACATCGTCGATTTCATACTGTGTGAGATGGAGGATACTATAGCAGATGGGATGGTTTCTAGGAGACAGCTTCCCTACGGGCACTGGATCTGTTCTTTGTTGGCTATGTCCCTGCGAGTCTTAGTGCCAGGGATTGCTAGTGAGCTTGAGCACTCCTCTTCAGAGTTTCATATCTACAAGATGAGTGCAGTGGTTGATGGTCGCCGTGGCAACCATGCTTTACGGGTGATTCGTCAGGGAGTCCCGGCCCATGAGGCGGCCGAGATTGACGCTCAGGATGAGGACATGCGTGCAGTTGCACAGGACGAGCTAGAGGCACTTCACCGACAGGAGAGTCTGGGTTAGGGAACTGAGCCGATTCCCTCTGACAGCGACGATGATGACTACCATCCGCTACCTCACCGTGTTCCAGCAGCTCACGACGCAGAGGCTGGCCCCTCCAGTACAACTCCTCCCGTTCAGACGGACCCTGCTCTACTTCGTGTTCTGGACAGGCTCGATGCGTCTCAGAACCAGATGGTGGCCATGATGAACCGGGTTCAGGCCCGACAGGACCAGTTCTAGGAGCAGCTGCTAGCGAGTCAGGCGATGACTTTTTAGTTCATGGGATATCTCTTACAGCACACTGGCGCTCCACCTCTTCCGTTCCTTCAGAGGTCACCGCAGTTTCAGTTGGCTTAGCCTCAGTCGAGTACAGCTCAGCCGCCACTTGGACAGTCTTTAGATTTTTTACCTCAGCAGCCGCCGTTTGGCATGCCTTACCTTGTTCAACACCCGGTGCAGTCCTCCTCGTACTTCACAGCGTCGGCAGCAGCTACTTCGCCCTATGTGTGCCGGCTAGCTGCTCCAGTGCCGACTCGGCCAGTGACTCCCACTCCAGCTACACAATCCTCAGTTGGACCTCAGAGTGTCAGTCCTTCAGGCCAGTTTCACTCTCCGATCCGGCAGATCAGTCAGTGGTTTGACACCGTGGGGCAGACGACACAGTTTTCACCGATCAATACGGGGTTTACCCCTTACTCAGCGTCTGCAGGCTTGGATAGTTCTGCTCCAGCATTCTCTGCTAGCTACAGTGCCCTCACCGGCCTTGCTAGTCCTACCGACTACCAGCCGTCTCCGCCAGAGCCCGTTCCACAGATTGGAGGTACCTTCCCCTCCTCAGTGGCTTCATCCGAGATAGCTCCTTAGGACCCACCTGCTCCAGCTACTACTTCTCCAGAGGTCCAGCCCGACGTGACTCCAGTGGCTGCTAAGCCCCAGGGACAGGCCATTCAGACCTCAGTGTCAGAGGTACCAGCTATAGCTCCTGCTCCTGAGTCAGAGGCTGCTCCTTCCGTGCCCGCTCCAGCTTCAAACTTGCTTGCTTCAGAGGCCCAGGCACAGACAGAGTCAGTGGTCCCGGAGACAGAGCCGTCTGATGCACCAACAGAGTCAGTGGCCCCGGAGACAGAGCCGTCTGATGCACCAGCAAAGTCAGTGGTCGACGCTACAGCTTCTACTTCTGTGGCCACTGCTCCAGAGACTTCTCCAGAGATAGCTCCAGACACAGCCGGTTCGGGTGACAACGACTCCAGTCCTGACTACGAGTAGTTCACCCTGCACGCTCGTGACCCGGCTGCTCCTCCTGCGCCTGACGCTTAGTTTTTGGTGCTTTGTCGCCAAAGGGGGAGAGAGTGAGAGTATGCTAGTGATAGGGGGAGTTGAGAGTGAGACTTGGTTCTTTTGATGTGCTTACTACTCTCGTACTCATGCATCATGTTTACCCTATCGCATACAGTTGCTTTTGTGTGATGATACACTTGCTTGTGTCTTTGTGGTTCACTCTTATATATTATGTCACATGCTTTTGGCCCTTGATATGCTTCCGTGCTTTACTTTGATATTTATCTGTGGTTAAGCATATCTCTTGTACTTGCTCTTAATTCATATCCTCAGTACATGTTGTGGCTTGGATTACTTAAGCATGTATTATTCATTCATATTTATTAACCCATGCTTAGATAAGCCAAGTCACTTGAAAACCCAAAATAAATCTCTCTTTTCATACTCTATGGCGTATTGTCGTCAATCACCAAAAAGAGGGAGATTGAAAGCATCTAGGCCCCTAGAGTTTCGGTGATTAACGACAATGCAAGATTACTATGACTAACGTGTGTTTTGCAGAGGCAATAAGAAAGTTAGGTCATGGTAATGGATGGTTGATTGGACAATCATGGTATATGTGCCCCGTTATTGGAATCATTTAGGTTTTCAAAGGATTGGCGACAATGTTGAACATTAGACTAGGTCTAAGTGTCATTGGAGTTGAGAGACACTTAGAGTAGTTTAGCTCCTTTATTTTTCCTTTGACTGTACTATTAAGAGGGGTTCTATCTAGTATCTTGACCTAGGAGAGGCTATGTGTTTAGGTGTGATGCACACTTGTCAAACTAGCACTAGGAAGCTTTAGAAAAAGTCCTTGAACCAAATAGAGCAACTTCCATATTGGAAGTTTGTTGTTAAGGTGAAGGAAAGTGATCCGGACGCTAGTGAAACCTAGGGCCCGGACCATTGGATATGCGTCCGGATCCCTAGGGTTAGCTCTGTCTTGCCAGAGCGACCGGACACTGTGAACAGTGCAGGGTCCGGACCCCACACAGAGAGGTCCAGTAAGGTCCCTGTGATCCAGACGCTGTCCGGTTTGGGGAGTCCGGACCATTAACTACGTCCGGACCCCTCACAGAGAGTTACAGTAAGGGTAATGTGATCCGGACGTGTCCGGTTGCCTGCGACCGGACCATGTTCAGCGTCCGGACCACCTGACATTTAGTGCTGAGATCAGAGAGAGAAGGGGGTCCGGACGCATTTGCTATGGTCCGGATCCCCCCCTGTTGTGTGCGTCCGGAGTGACACAGAGAGACCTATTTTGCCTCTAACGGCTAGGGGTTTGCTTGGGGGGTATTTATACCTCCCCATCAGCCTCAAGTCATCACTCTTGTCCATTCCAATTGCTAAGATTGCCTTGTGAGAGTGCAAGAAGTGCAAGAGCCCTAGTGAGAGTGTGAATTGCCATTCCATGTGTTGATTCTCACTAGTTGCTTAGAGTTAGCAAGTGTGCATCCATTCAATCACTAGACTAGCCTTGGTATAGTGAGAGTTAGTGCTTGTTACTCTTGGTGATCGACATCACCTAGACGGTTTTGCGGAGGTTTGCTTGATGATCATCCAGTGGTGTTCCTTGTGGATGACCCAAGTTTGATTGTGATCGGTTGTGGGCGATTCACCGAGCCGGAGTGGCAAAGAATCAGCCCATAGAGAGCACTTAGTCCTTGCGCGGACTAAGGGGGAGCGATACCCTTGCGTGTGTGCTCCAACGAGGACTAAGGTGGAGTGTCGACTCCTCGATACCTCGGCAAAACGTCGTCGTGTCAATTTCCTTTGCCCCTACTCCTTACTTATTGCATTTACTCTTAAGCACTACTTTCCGCATTATATTCTTGTTGCTTGAGTAGAATTGCATAGGGATTTACCGCTTTCATTGCCTTGTCTTGCTTGTTTAGCTAGGACACACTTGGGAAAGCACTAGGGGGTTAATTGACTCTTGATAGGTTTTAATTATTGCTTAGAAATTTAAAAGAGCCCAATTCACCCCCTCTTGGGCATCTTGATCCTTTCAGTACCACTACCATCCTTTCTAAGCATATGATCATTATCAATTGAAATGAGCTTAGAAGACATACCTAGGGGACATGAATGAGCCATGTGTCCCCTTTCTCGACATGAGTAGCACACTCTCTTTGCTTGAGCCTTTTCTTCCTTGCTCATGTTGTGCTTCTCATTGTCTTGCCTCTTTTCTTTTGCTTGAATCTTCATCTCAAGCTTGGTAGGACACTTCGAGGCAAAGTGTCCCATATCTTCACACTTGAAGCACTTGATGTGAGACAAATGATTTTTCTCTTGATCTTTGCTCATCATCATATTGTTGGCATCATGAATATGAGTTGGATGCCTTGCTCTTGCTTTGCCACCTCTTCTTGTCTTCTTCTTCATCATCCCCAAGTCACCATCTTGATGGTTGATCTTGCATTGCACTTGGGGCTTGACTTGTGGCTTTGCTTGAGCAGTCTTGGTTGGGAAAACATTTGCAAGATATACCATCCCATGGAACTTGAAGCACATGAAATGAGATAGCTTCTTTTGTTCTTGCTTCTTCTCTTTTTTGCCCTTGCCCTTGTGGAAACCGATTCCACTCTTGTCACCATAGCTTCTTTGATTGTTCATCATTTGATAAAAGGTGACTTTGGAAGTGTAGCACCTCTCTAGCTTGTTGCTCATATTCTTCAATTCACTTTTAAGCTCATTTTTCTCCTTCAAAAGGTTAGTCTCACAAGACATAGAGGTAGAACATGCATCTATATGTGAAGAACATGGCATATCAAGTAAATCATCACAAGAGGTGGATACATTCTTCTTCCCTACATCACAAGGGTTAGCAACAACATGTGATTGATCATTTGACCCAAGTGATGAGCTCTCTTCATTTTTAAGATTTAGCAATTCATTAATGAGAGAACCATGTTTGTGAACTAAACTTTCATGAGACACACGAAGCTCCTCATGATCAAGTTTTAGTTCTTCATCTGAAGACTTAAGAACATCAAGTAAGTGCTTATGTTCTTCACATGAGTTCTTTAGAAGTGAGTTTTCATCTTTTAGTTTCTTAGTTTTGTTCAACTCACTTTCTAAAGCTTTGGAGAGTTTGCACACAAGCTCAAAGTTAGGGTCATCACAATCTACAATCATATTGCCAATTGATACCTTAGAGTCACCATGTGACATGTAGCATTGTGATAAAGTGGAAGAGCTTGTGGAAGCATCACTCTCATAGACCGAGCATGCATCATCATCATCATCAAGTGTGATTGGAGTAGCATCATCAATTGCAACACTTGATGTTGGGCCTTCATTATCCTTGTCAAGTGATCTTGTGGTAGATAGATCATATTTATCATCACTTGAACATGAGGTGGAGCAATCTTCCACAACCACCAAGTTGTGGTCATGCTCAACATCCTCATTTGCCACCAACTTGGACACATCACCATCATTGTTTGGTACCTTCTCATATTTTTCAATGAGGTAGGTCCAAATTTCATGAGCGCTCTTCATGTCCATGATCTCACCAAAGATGTTATCTTTCATACAATGGTAGAGAATGTTAGTAGCATGACAATCGAGATGTAGGCACTTATTTTGTGCTTGAGTTGCATCCTCTCTCTCAATTGCACAAGAGAGTCCCACATCTACGATCCACCACATTTTGGGAGAAATAAACTTAAAATTGCATGTCAACCAATTTCTCCACCATGCAAAGTGTGTGCCATAAAAAATGTGTGGACACTCAACATCTAGCACATAAGTCGTCATCCTCTCGGGTCGGTGAAGACCACAAATGAGAGACCAAGCTTTGATACCACTTGTAGGGTCGAGATGGCAGACTATAGGGGGGTGAATAGTCTTTTCTAAAACTTAAGTGCAACGGCTAACCGAAACAAATGTGGAATTGAAACTATTGGTCTAGCCAAGACTACACCCCTCTATCTATAACTTTAGCACCTAGCAAATTATACTAATTGGGCTCACTAAGGTGACAAGCTAGGAAGCTCACCTAAACAAGTCTAGGTTGCAAGGTCACACAAACCTAAGAAACTAGTAGTCTAAGCACAAAGGAAGCTCCTACACATACTAGTAAGCAAATCACAAAGCACCTAAGATCACTAGCAATACTCTCTAACAAGACTACACAAGCCAACTAGAGAGCTCAACTTACTTAGCTACACAAACTAAGCAATGTGACTAACAAGGCTACACAAGCCAATTAGCCACTCAAGAGCTACTTCTATGCTACACAAGCTAGAAGGCAACTAGTTAAGCTACACAAGCTAACTGGTTACAAGAGCAACAACTAATCACTAGCACAAGTATGAATAAGTAAATACAAGCTAGTGATTTAGAGAATGCAAACCACCGAGAAGATGTACAAGGTTGACACGGTGATTTTTCTCCCGAGGTTCACTTGGTCGCCACCAAGCTAGTCCCCGTTGTGTCGACCACTCACTTGGTGATTCGGCGTCTAATAGGCGTTCACAAGCCTAGCCCACTAACTCGGGCACCGCAAGAATCTACCCACAAGTGAGGGTAGCTCAATGACACGCTCAACTAGAGTTGCTCTTCGCGATCTCCCACGGGGCGAGCACAACACCCCTCACAAGCACTTCTCCAGAGCGCCGCACAATCTTCTTGCGCACTTCGACGGAGCCACAAGCCACCAAGCCGTCTAGGAGGTGGCAATCTCCAAGAGTAACAAGCACCACCGGCTTGCAACACGATCACCTAGTGCCACACGAAGCTATCTCTCAAAGCAACACACTAGTAATCGCTCTCTCACACAATCGGATGATCTCTATCAAGTGTGTGTGAGTTAGAGGGCTCTCAAACCAAGCACACTAGAGGCAAAAAATGCCAAGGTGCTCTACCAGCCCCAAGGGCCGGCCAAGGGCTATAAATAGCCACCCAAACAAAACTAGCCATTTTGCCCACTCACTGGGCTTCTTGCACAGGGTCCGGACGCACTCAACAGTGCGGGTCCGGACCATGCAGCCTACGTCCGGTCCCTTCTTCCTATTTGAAAGAGCCGTTGGCACGCTCAATGATCGCCGCCACGCGTCCTCCGGACGCTACTTTTCACCGAGTCCGGACGCACTGCACCGAGCGTCCGGAAATATTTCCCAAACACCCGAGAGCGCCCAAGAGCGAGCAGCGCCTCCGGACACAAGACCGGAGCCTACGTCCGGACGACGAACAGCGTTCGGTCCACTCCTCCGAACGATTACAGAGAACTCCAACCTCCGGATGCAGGGTCCGGAGTTCACCGTCCGGACCAACAACTGCGTCCGGACCCACTCTGTCAGCTCTGCTGAGTTAGGGGGCAGGCGACCCGATGCAGACCCGATGGACCGGACCGCCCAAGCCCATTGCGTCCGGAGTCAGCAGACTCGGCCAGACCTAGGGTTAGGTTCCGGACCCAAGCAATGGTTCGGACCCCCTTGGCCCTTGCGTCCGGAGCTCGGTTTTCAGTCGAGACTCCTCCGTACTTCTCCCTTGCTTTCCCAATTGCTAACACAAACGTGATCACCACTTTGTGCATGTGTGTTAGCATTTTCACAATCATTTTCAATGCATTTTCACTTTCTTCTCACCACGCCACTCGATCCTAATTCATCACAAAGTTAGATCGCTCACAGTGGCACTAGATAATCGATATGCAAACAAATTTGCTCCTCTTGATAGTACAGCTATCTATTCTAAACCCGGTCATAAACTTCTGTACACACCTATGACCGATGAAATGAAATGCCCTATGGTTATACATTTGCCTTGCGCATTCCATTCCATCTCCTTCTCCAATGTTGATGCAACACATGCACCAACCACTTGTCAAATGATATGATCCACTCCATATCATCACATGACCGTGTTGGTTCATCGATCTTGACCTCACTTGCTCTTCCACCGTTGTCAAGCATCACTCGCTTGCCCTTCACACTTGCAACCGGTCCATCAAGCCAAGCCTCATCTTGATCTTCTCCACCTTGATCACATGACTCCATGTCATGTCTCATGTGCAATAAGCTCCTTCATCACACAATCACATGTGAACTAATCTCCTGTGTATATATCACTTTGAACACATATTAGTTCACCTAGGTTGTCACTCAATTACCAAAATCACATAGGAACTCTCAGAGGAGCTCTACATTATTGCTTATACACTCAAGGTCTAATTATTTATAGTTTTTGAATTCCTTTTGACATGGCATACATCAATCAACAACGTGGTACAACTCATCAATCTCTACAACTCCATATGATCTCAAATTCGATGCAAATTACTAAAACAACATTTCATTAAGGATTACATATTTTATGATACTCTAACAATTCACGGTGCAGGCACGATGATGGCCTCATCGTGATCACTCCGGAGGTAAGCCGGTTCGTCACCTTCTTCAAGGACATGTAGGGTAACGTCCGCCCCAAAAGGAGCTATTTCTTCATAACCTTTGTACTCTTCTTCGTCTATCACTCCGTTGACACCGACAATCTTCCTTTTGCCTTGCAATACTACATGTCGTCTTCCATTTGTATTGTTATCCCTTGCATAGAAGATTTGCAAAACATCCTTTGCAAGGACGAAGGGGTCATCTTTGTATGCGGTCTTGGATAGATCAACAGTAGTGAACCCATCCTTGTCGGTGTTGATTTCATTCAGCCGAACCCACAGACAATGGAAAAGAGCAACTTTCAACTGATGTCCATAGTCTAGCTCCCATATCTCATCTATGAAACCATAGTATGTTGCCACCACCGTGCCATACTCATCGTGGGCGTCGAAACAAACACCACTATTTTGGTTGGTGCTCTTTCCGTCCTGTTTTTTTGTGTAAAATGTAAAACCATTTATTTGATATCCTTGGTACATCATTAGCATAGTCGAAGGTCCCGAGGCTAAGAGATCTAGCTGATATCCCGTCACCATTCCTAGCCTTTGGCGTCGAAACCAGTCACCGAATTCCTCCTTATGTTTTTTCTCAAGCCAAGCCTGTGACCTACCGATGTGCTTATTTTGTAGTAACTGCTTGTGCTCATCAATGTATGCCATCACACCGTCGGCCTGCTAGAGAACAACGAAGTGTGCTTGTCTGAAGGAGACCACTTTGTCTATTTTGACAACTTTCTCACCTATTGTTCCTTTGCCCCCTAGTCTTCCATCATGATGAGATACTGGAACTCCGACCCACTTGATGTCCAGATAATATGTGGAGAACTCAATAGCCTCCTCTATCGACCATCCTTCTACCATGCTCTCTTCTGGTCTGAATTTATTCCTAACATACCGCCTAAAAACTTTCATGAGCCTCTCGAAAGGAAACATCTGGTGTAGGTACATTAGGCCAAGGGCTTTTATTTGATCCACAAGATGAACAAGTAGATGCACTGAAATGTCGAAGTAAGTCGGTGGGAAATGCATCTCAAGCTTGCATATAATCTCAACTATCTCCTGCTTCAGGTGGTCTAGCCTGCCCACTTCAATGACCTTTTCAGAGATCGTGTTGAAGAACGAACACAACTTTATGATTGGAGCGCGGACCTTGTCAGGGAGGATACCTCGCAGGGCAACTGGAGCAGCTGAGTCATTATGACATGACAGTCATGGACCATCATAGAACCATAGTTAAACTTAAGTTCTCTCATGTTAAGTAGCCTCTTCGGGTTCCCACAGTAGCCACTCGGTACTTTGAGATCATTGAAGAAAGAAATAAGCATTTATTTTTCCTCCCTTTTCAGTGTCCATGATGCCACCGGAAGTTTCAAGTGGCCATTCTCAAGAGTTACTGGTTGCAACTCCTTCTTGAGGCCCAGGTGTTGCATGTCCAAGCGTGTCATGAGAGAATCCTTGCTTATTCCCCCGGTGTTCATCAACGTGTTAAGTGTGTTACCGCACACGTTTTTAGTTATGTGCATTGGATCAAGACAGTGACATACACTCAAAAGTGATCAATAAGGTATTTTCTAGAAGATTGATTTTTTCTTCCAGATACTATCGGTTGGTGCTGCTACTTCCTCTGCCCCCTTCCCAAGGACAACATTTGTGAGTTTGCTTAATTATTGAAGCATCTGTTTCCCGTCTCGATACTTTGGAGGTTCACGTTTCTCAGTAGTCCCATTAAAATCTTTTGTATTCCTACGATAAGGGTGATCACGACGTAGGAACCTATGGTGTCCCATGTAGACCATCTTCCTATTTTCTGGTAGATGTGTAGCATCAGTCTCGTCCAAGCACTCGACACACCCAATGTATCCTTTTGTCTTCTCTCCAGACAAGGAACCTCGCCCTAGTAGGTCGGTGATTGTAACGATAAGTACAGCCTTTACCGTGACATGTTCTTTTTTTGTACTCATCCCAAACATCCTTCACACCCGTCTCCCACATCTGTAGTAGTTCATCGATCACTGGTTCTAGAAGCACATCAATATCATTACCAAGTTGTTTTGGTCCTTGGATTAGTAATGGCATCTAGACGTATGACCGTTTCATACTAAGCCAGGTGGAAGGTTGTATATACATACCGTCACTGGCCAAGTGCTATAATTGGTTCTCACCTGGTCAAACGGGTTCATCCCATCCGTGCTCAAAGCTAACCACAGATGCCTAACCTCTCCACCGATGTTCTTATAGAACATAGTGTTGATAGTCCTCCAGTTCGACCCATCGGCGGGGTGCCTCATCATTGAATCTTTCTTTCGCTCTTTGTTGTGCCAACGCAACAGCTTGGCTGACTTTACATTTTCAAACAACCTATGCACTCGTGGAGCTATAGGAAAATATCACACGGACTTTACAGGTCCTCCTCTGGTCTTGCTTCCATCATTTGATGGCCCTTGCTTGTATCGGGGAGTTTTACACTTGGGACATGCATCTAAGTCTTTGTATTTCTCTCCACGGTATAATATGCAGTCGTTGAAACACGCGTGGATTTTCTCAACCTCGAGACCAATTGGGCAAATCATTTGCTTCGCAAGGTAAGTCTTTTCTGCTAACTCGGTACCCTTCGGGAACAGTTTATGTAGTATACCTAACAAGTAATCGAAACCTTTATCACTCAACCCATTCGTTGATTTGAACTCCAATAGCATGATGTTGGCTTCCAGTTTGCTTATTGGGCAGCCCGGATACAATGGTGTTTTTGCATCTTTTCTCATCATCTCCAGTTTTTTCAACTGTGAAGCACTAAGGAAACCCCCATGCACATCATGTAGAAGTTGTGAAATGCCATCATCTTCCTCAGTGTCGTCAGCTAATGTATTCATAAACACATCATCATTGGTAGGCACATGTTCTGTGTAATCATGAACATGCAATAATGCATTCAGGGATACACTAGATACATCATCATTAATATTTTGACCAACCTCCCCATGCAAAGTCCAAATCGTGTAGTTTCTCATGAACCCCCTTGTGATCAAGTGCAGACGTATATGCTCCACGTCGCCCCATTTTCTCGTATTCTTGCAGTCTTTGCATGGACAGAATACAAGATGTGAGTCCCCAGCATTGGCTCTAGCTCGCTTGATGAAATCGTCGATGCCCGTCAAGTACCGTGGGTCTGTATGTGACAGATCGTACATCCACCCTCGAGCCATGTCTGCACTGATAAAATGGACAGAGCAGAGGAAACATATGAACATATTAATAGAAGCATTTTTTACCAATATTCTTCGATATAATTTGAATTTGGTCACGCTATAAAAAGTGAGAACAAATAGATAACAATGGAAGCATGGAGTATTAAATGTAAGTATTAAATGCATGCATGGAGTATTAAATGTAAGTAATAAATACCCAATAAAAACAAAGTGCTACAATTTTTCTAAATAATTTTGGATCTAAAAGCCACAAAAAATTGACACAAATTGCAGCATCCCTCTTCTTGATCATGAAAACTAGCATACTTCCATGTTTTCACACCATAAACAATGCAACCGTCGCTAGCCACCACCCTCATGCGCTGCTATGCTGGCGACCACAGGTGTTAGAGGGCACATCGAGCCCACGGCTCGCTGTGATGGCCACCATGCCCAAGGGGCAAGGGCAGCTGCCCCGCACACAAGAATCAACCACACGTACCAAACACACTATCCACCATTGCGAAGGTCACTGACGCCACCAGTGTTGTAGGGGGCTGGAGAGTCGAGGGGCATAGGTGACCTCGCCAGCAGCTGCTCCAACACGATGTTGATACGGCGGCAGACGAGCACATCGGTACGGGGATTCAAATTGAGATGAGGTACGCGAGTGCAGCCACCACTGCAAATGGCACCAAGGAACGACCATCGCGTCGCACAACCCCACACGGAGGGTGTAGACGCTAGATCTGGCCCCTGAGGGCCCCAATCCACCCTGCCGATCGGTGCCCAACTAGTGGGGAAGGATGGGAGGACTCTGCGTCATCCAAGCACCAAAGCCACCGCTTCAAATGCCATGAGAGGGGACAAACTCATCGGATCTAGCCCCGGAGGGCCCAAATCCACCTCGCCGGTTGGCCCAGCCGACAGAGCAACAGGGGAAGAGGAGGAGGGGGACACGGTAGGGGGTGCAGACAAGATCCAACATTGAGGTGTCGGCATAGGCTGCCACCACCGCTCGTCGAAGAGCAGTAATGACAACCGGAGGGGAGGCAGGGAGGGGGCTTGTGGTGGCATCGGTAGGAGGCTCCCTATGGCACCCATTGGGGAGCTCAGGGAGAAGGATCTCGTTTCCTAAGGACTGTCTCTTTTGATCAATTTTGAGTTGTCCTATCTAGCAAAGAGCTTGGTGATGGTCATTCATATAAACATTTGTTATGATTGTTTTGATGCCGTGTCTCTCGTAGCTTAGGATGTGTTTGTGTGGCCAGCTCGCATCACCTCCCTTGACAAGGTTAAGGGGCCTGTGAGCTATAGTAAATGGTTTCAGCTAAACACACCTTATGTATACTAGTATATTATACATGCTAACGATACGATGTCGTCTAGAAAAATATAAATAAACCACAACAGCCAAGTTCATGAAACATTATTGGGGTCATGGTACGAGAACGTGTTATGTCGTTTCTTAAGTCCATGGGAGGAAGGCGGTATATATAGCTTGATCTCGTTCCTTCGACTAATAGAACGTGTGTGTCAACCTCCTCAACCCCTCCCACCTCCCACATCAACGCTCGGCCCTCCACGCCCACCTCCAGAGCCACGGTTCAATTCCTGTTTTCTTTTTTTCGGAAAATGCATCACTCTATATTTTTGTGATTTTTATTTGCTCGTAATCTGTAAGACCCTACCCCATGATCTCGCCGACGACGCTAGTCACAAAGGGCTTGTACAATGGTAGGCGCTTACCAACAGTTGAACCATTTTTTTTTGCGACCGTGTACTCAACTATAGGTAAAACCGGGCGCTTGAGGACGGCAGCACACTCCGAAGCTGCGGCGCTTGGACCGGCTCTTACGCGATCTTGCGGAGCCGGACGTGCGGTTGAGTTAGTTGAACGTCCAGAAAGCTAGCAACTTTAGCTTCTTCTCTCGCGAACGTGCAACTAAGTGCCTTTAAATAATATTTTCCATTGTAGGTTTAGTTCTTAGAGAGGCGCTTGCTGACATAAGTTTTTCTCTCTCCCTCTAAGCGCCTCCAGAAGAGCCGGCACTGTTCATGCCCGAACATCATCCCCGATTCACAGCCCAACAGAGAGATCACAACAGTCTTCGTGGTCACAGTCACAAAAGTTCCCGGTACAAAGCTACGTGATACGTGGAACACAAAGTTCCAAGTACACAGGTACATGGAACGTGGATCGTTAATTTTAAGTTCCCGGTTCATAGGGGGTATATCTCTTCGGAACGTTTGGTTCGATGATGGGATTATATCCTTAAATAATTGGAACGATAAACCCTGGAACGTGGATTGTGATCATAATACATTTGATGTGCTGTTCCTGTAACCCTCAGATATTAGAAAAATTAGTGCAGCAGCATCTATATGTGCGTCATGCTCGTGCATGATGTTGGGCCGGCCCAGTAAGCCAACAGTGCAGCGCTTCCACCACCATCGGATAGGATTCAGCGGCTAGATGCACAGCGACCGCAGGTCATTTCCTCCGTCCGTGGCCTCAGTGTCGTCCGCCTCGGCTACTCCCCAACGCCGTGCCGCCCTCGCTCCTTGACCACATCAGGCGCGCGCTCGATGCCCTGCCTGCGTGGGCATGGCCGTTCGATCCCAGCGCCGCCGCCGTCGTCCGAGGTGGGGAGGCTGCGCCGCTCGACCCAACGCTTGTGCCGCCGTCTGGAGGTGTTCTCAGTAGACCGTCGCCTTCTCTCTTTCTCTTGATCCGATTCATTTTGGTACGCCGTCCCCGTTCACGAACCAAGGACGTTCCTGCGACTGTACCGCTTCGTCCCCGTTCCGCGATCCGGAACGAAAGTTCCGGGAACGAGGGACGCGGCGTCGTTCCGTGATCCCTGTGACTGTCGTGGTGCAAAGGACTCACCAGCAAAGGTAGGGACCACATGGACGCCGATGCCACGGGATCGGACGGCCTCGAACATCTCGTCCACCGGTGGCAGCTCCGGGACCAGCGTCTCCTCCGTCTTGGGCCAGATCGCATCAACCTCCGCCCGCCTGCCGCTCACCCCGTCCCCAGTTGCGGCTGCCGATGACGCTGGCCTCGACTCCGGTGGCGTGCCCGCGAGCTTGTGCGGCGACTGGCGCGCGGTGCGAGTGAGCGGCCCGCTGTGCAGAAGATGCGGGGGCACGTGGAAGGCAGCGTTCCGCTCCTTGGCCTGCCGCTTGGACGGCGTGAACGACGACCTGGACGACTTGCGCTTGCCCGAGCAAAGAAAAATCAGAAAAATATAGAGATGTATTTTCCGGTGAAAAAAGGGAGCCCAAGAATCGAACCGTGGCTATTGAGGCAGGCGTGGAGGGCGAGCGCTGATGTGGGAGGTGGGAGGGGTTCAGGTTGACACACAATTTTAGTCCTTGAATTTGAGTAAGGAGAGAGAAGATATTAGAAGCAATCTAAACAGTTTGTTTTAAAGATATTATTTTTCTGGGTATATTTTTTTGGGTAGATGGATAAAAGACTTCTCAACGAGATGCGTTTTTTAGTGTGGACGTGGAAAAAAAAAAGATAATAAATTAGTAGGGTATAAATGAGAATGAAGGATCTCTTTCTAGAGCAGACTTCTTTGATATATTTTTTTTCTATATACAGAGGTCCTTATTTTTTTTCTACAATATGAAATGGGATATTTAATGCATTTTTTTGTTAACACTATCGTTCAACAAACAAATGATTTGCAATCTCAGTTGTAGACATTTGAAAGAAATTGGAATTGTGATTACTCATCTCGTCCTTATTTGTTTGGCTTATCAGTTGACTTATTAGCCACCGAAAAAATATTTTTCTCTTATAATAAAATAACTAAAAATAGTCGAAACGATCACCCAATAGGGCGATAACTTTTGTTTGCCGTTGAATTTGCAGCTTGTGTACCCATCGTTCATACACCTTTGTGCGTTTCACTTTCGAAGCCATTTAAACCTCTCGCTGTCCAACCCTCACATTTCTCTCGCCCCTGCTCACACCCCAAAGCAAGTAGTAGCAAGCAACCAAACAGATAGAGACAGCGAAGGAGGAAGACGAAGACGAAGGCCGTGGCTGCGCGTAGCGCACACGAGCAGACACCTGCATACCCCGCCCTCTCCATTGACCTGTTAATTAACTCTTCTTTACCCCTACCCAATCCGCTCCCACCGGCCACACCGCCCTTGCCAATACTTTCTCGGGCGGATTCCGACGAGCGATCGCGCGCATACTATTATTCTTCCCCTGTCCCATGTGCAGGTGACCAGGTGAGCGATTGAACCAAGCTTTGTGTTTGTTTTTTTGCTCTTGGGAGGGAACTGGGGAGCGGGATTCGTTCGTTGGGGTTGGTTGGGTGCGGCGGAGGAGCAAGAGGTCGCGGCGGGAGTCGGGTAACGCCATTGACAGCGGTGAAGGTTGGTTGGGTGGTTGGAGGGGAAGGCAAGGGAAGGGAGGACCGGCAGGCTTGAAAGAAATGTTTGCTGCCATGGATGCCTAATCGACTCCCTGTCCCTGGGCGACGTCGTTGCTCTCGTGTGTGGCCTGCAAGCTCGCCTTCCCCTTCAGATTTGGTGGGTGGTTTGGACTCCACTGATTTGTGATCGGCCTCTGTTTTATCTTTGTTTTGGTTCCAAAACTTGGCCTTCTTTCTTGCCAAATGTAGAGGTATAGCCATCTTCTTTGAACCGCCTTTTCGCCTTGTTTTCAAATCCCATCCCCATTTTGGGTTTCATCTTTTGCCTGTCGACCTGACATATCTGTATTGCTTATTAATTAAGGAGTAGAGAAGAGTTTAACAATTCTGTGATTCAAATATCTATCTATCATTTTTGTTCTTGCCTGTCGCCATTGGTGCCGTTGGAGCAGAGTGAAAAAAGAAAGAGAAAAGCTCTTATTCTTGCCTGTTCGCAGAGAGCAGGCGCGGCGTCTCCGGGTGAGGAGCATCAGAAGCGCCATGCACTGCTTCCGGTTCCCGAGCTGGGAGCGGGAGGCCGACGAGCGGCGCGGGCCGGCGGCGGCGACGACGACGACGGGGCGTTCACTGTCGGCGCGGTCCAACAGCAGCACCACGTCGACGGACCGCGACGTGCGTCGGTCGGCGTCCGAGTGCTCCCTGAACGCGTCGGAGCTGAGCAGCGCGGGGTCCCTGGGGCGGTGCCGGCAGCTGTCGTTGTCGCAGCGGCCGCCTAACACGCTGCGCATCTTCACGTTCCAGGAGCTCAAGTCGGCCACCCGCGGGTTCAGCCGCGCGCTGATGCTCGGCGAGGGCGGCTTCGGCTGCGTCTACCGCGGCACCATCCGGAGCGCGCTGGAGCCGCGCCGGAGCCTGGACGTCGCCATCAAACAGCTCGGCCGCAAGGGCCTGCAGGGGCACAAGGAGTGGATGACGGAGGTGAACGTGCTCGGGGTGGTGGACCACGCCAACCTCGTCAAGCTCATAGGCTACTGCGCCGAGGACGATGAGAGGGGGATGCAGCTGCTGCTCGTCTACGAGTTCATGCCCAACGGAAGCCTGGCCGACCACCTCTCCTCCAGGTCGCCGCGCCCGGCGTCGTGGGCGATGAGGCTAAGGGTGGCGCTTGACACGGCTCGAGGCTTGAAGTATCTCCATGAAGAATCCGAATTCAAGGTACGCTTCGCTTCAATCTCTGACGTTCTGTTCTTCGGACTCCCCAACTGCTAGATTTCCCCTGTTCTCCGTACCTTTCACCCTAGGGAGGCCTATGCCATTCAGAAGAAACATTGCGTTGTTTAATTTAACAATAAGTTCCTGTTTTCAGATAATATTTCGTGACCTGAAGCCTTCGAATATTCTTCTCGACGACAACTGGAACGCAAAACTGTCAGACTTTGGCTTGGCGAGATTAGGACCTCAAGAAGGAAGCCATGTCTCCACAGCGGTACGCAACAAACAACAAATCTAGCTTCTGGCACACACATTGATCTCAAAGACAGCTTCTCACGTTCCTCCTGGAGTCCTGGTACCTGGAATCATTCCACCATTCTGATCCGGTCAAGCAATTAGTGCACGTGCTCGAAAAACTATCAAATATTGGTGGCCTCGTGCCCGTGGAAACAAGGGGCTGACCATATTTACTAGTATCTTCTACGCAAGCAAATAAAAGTAGAAAAGTTGCACAAACGCAGCCAGGCACTTTCGGTTATTTTGCACGCTACTTGCCTAAAGTCACCTGACCTAACCTTTCTGGTCAGTTACAACCAGTTTGCTTTCTGGGAGCTTTCCAGTTCTCAACACTTTACCACATTATTGATTCTACAATTCTGCATCACTCAATAGTACTGTATATCCAAATATAAATTTTATAACCCATGGATATCAACATCTGATCAATTCTGTGATCGTATATCAAACAGGTGGTGGGACAATTGGATATGCAGCTCCCGAATACATCCACACAGGACGCCTCAGCACCAAGAATGACATATGGAGTTTCGGCGTCGTGCTCCTTGAGCTCCTTACAGGCCGCCGACCTCTGGACCGGAACAGGCCAAGAGGTGAGCAAAATCTCGTGGACTGGATGAAGCCCTACTCCTCAGACGCCAAGAAGCTTGAGACTGTAATTGATCCAAGGCTTCAAGGGAACTACAGCATAAAATCAGCTGCCCAGCTTGCGTTAGTGGCAAATAAGTGCCTCGTGCGCCATGCCAAGTACCGTCCCAAGATGAGCGAGGTACTGGAGATGGTGCAGAAGATCGTTGAGAGCAGCGAAATTGGAACACCGGAGCATCCCCTGATCAGCAATTCAAAGGAAATAGCGAGTGGCGAAAAGAAACGGAAAGGCCTTGACTTGAAAAGAAGGATTGCAGATATTAAAGCTAGGGAGGGGAGATGGTTTGCATGGCAAAGGTGGACGCCTAAGCTTGTGAGAACACAATGATTCAGATCTCTTGCATAGTTAGTAGCAAAAACAGCAGGTGACTTAAAAAGGCCACCTGAGAGTTTTCTTTTAGCAAGAACATGACAATTGTAAACAAACAGTTTGGTCACTTGGTGCAACCCATGGAGGCCACCACTAAATAATGGATAGGTTCACATTTTCTGGGATCACAAATAGGCTGATAGGTAATCTTCTCCACAAACTCAGAGGTTCCATGTTTTTTATTAAGCTCAAGCAGTCATTTGTTTTCATGTAGAAAGCTTATTGTACAGTTTACTAGGTTTTGTGAGTGACTTTTGAGATGCATGATGTGCCAAATAAGAGTATTCTTGTAGTGACATTGCTGCACAAGTTTACAGGTGTCGCGTTTTTTTGCCTGCCTGCAGAAATTCCGTTTCTTTATATTAGGTACAGATGATATGCATAAAAAGAGAAGGATAATATGTACCAAAGCGATGTAGAGCAGAAATTTCTTATGCACTTCCATATAAAATGCCAGAGCATGCTCCTGGACTCCTGGCAGATTGCAAAATTGCTCCATTCGTAGTTTCACCAGATGCTTATGACCTATCAAAAACAGCGATGAGGTTTCAACTTATTGTCAAATCTGTCATAGAAGCAGTAGCTACATGTGATGAAGTGAAGCCAGAAAGTTTATAAAATGTCAATAATATCTGCCTCCTATTCAAGCGATGTACAGACAGTAATCATGATTGTCATTAATTTCTCCCCTGCTTCACTGAACTCTTAGAGCAGCTAGGAGAATCTCAAACACATCTGCATCCCATCTTTCTTTGTCGCTTCTATCAGTAGAGCATTTACAGCAATCTGCAACTGAGTTGGACAGTGCTTCAGTGGGCAACTGAGAGCAACAAATACCCTGAGAAAATGATCAAACTGCTTCATGGAATTCTTGAGAGAGCCACAGGTGCAACCATCATTCTAGCAGTGTGCAAAGGTAATCTGGAATATTAGCATCATCCTTCGTTTTCATCTTCATCGCTATTAGATTCAGCAAGTCATAAATCTCCACCAAAAACATGGATGAGTCTTGTCTTGGGCAATGAACCTGGAGAGCCTTCCACCAACATCAGTTTCATTAAATTTAGGGACCGTTTAGACCCCTCTCCTCCATCACCTTTCTAGCTTTCTTTTGCCTCTTGCCACCGCCTGGCAACAACAGCCTAGATATTGGACAGGCCAATGTACCTGTTATCATGGTCTGGCTGCAATTGGACAAACTGCCTGCCGACTACCTCTCCCAGCTCCACCCATCCATGCAAATGACAGGCATTCCTGAGAGCACCAAGCACTTAACTGCATATAGATACTTCATTCAAGCGCCCTGCTCGGCCAAGCACATCTATGAGTTAAGTACAATGATCAATATATGGTCTGAATCCTTGCGCTTTAAGTGAGCGGGAGAACCTCCATCAGCCGGTTTATCAGCCATTGATACAGTGTTTTTCTCTCACAACAAAACAGTCAAAAACAGTATCAGTCGACTTATCAGAAGCCATCGCAATGATCACCCGAACAGACATAAAGTATGTGATCTCATCCGACGCAACCCCAGCATGCATCTTCTTGAACATCTCCATCGACTTGGTGTCCATGCTACTGATCACAGCATTCCATATCAGAACATCGGTGCTATCCACGGGCACAAGCTCAGAACACCTCTAGTGCCCCACGGATGGCCCCACACTTCGCATACATGTAACGAGCGAAGTTGCAAGTATGAGGTTCAATGGTCCCTCAGGCACCGTGCACCCTCCTCCCATAGTCCCATGCTCGAGGGCCGAGGCCCTCAGGCCTCAGCTGCGCGCACCGCACAGGCTCCAAGCACAATGTCCATTGTGTTGTTGTTCGCCCTCAACCCAGCCCCCACGGCCCCAACCTCCTCCTCCATTGCCGTGGAGGCAGCATTCTCCACCATTTCGAACAGCACGAGCGCCACACGGTGCTCCCCACACTTGACGCACCAGCCGATCATGGCGCTCTAGGACACCTGCCGGGCGGCGGAGAGGTTCCGGCGATTGGCATAACCATCGTCCATCGAGGAGCATGTTCCAGGAGACAAGGTTGGGGCGGGGGATTTCGTCGAATACCAAGTGGGCGTAGTCCGGCAGGGCGCCGGCAGTGTACACATGGACGACGGAGTTGGCGACGTGGAGGAGCCCGGGCCGGAGCGGCTGCGCATGGAGCGCGGCCGTGAGGGAGGCGGAGGACAGGCACGCGGCGGCGCGGGAAAGGAATGGGAAGGTGACGTGGGAGGAGCATTGATCATCGGCTTCCAGCGCTCGGACGTCGGACCCGAGTTGTCCCAAGTCCGAGCACCTTGCTCCTGCGAAAAAGGCCAGCTCCACCTGGATTCGTCACGGCCCATTTGCGGTAATCTTCGCTGCCGACAGAGTCCTGCCACTATCGCCATTTCGACCAGCTCAGCCAGCAGCGCGGGGGACAGACCGTACCCACGCATAGGGCCTAGCCCAAGAGGAAGTGCCCAATTGTTGCGGTCTTTTCTTTTCTTTTGTTCCGTGTTGTAAGTGCAGGTAGGTAGTAGGATTTCTCTCGTTTTTCCTTTTTCTTTTTTCTATTTCTTTTCATTTTCCTTTTTCTGTTCTCTGTTTTGTTTTATTCTTTCTTTTATTTTATTTCGATTGTGTTTTTTTTATTTTTTAATTTCCTTTCACTCATTTATTTTTTATTCTTTTTCCTCTTTTTCTGGACTTTTATCATTCCTTTTATTTTCTTTATTTTTCTACTATTTTTATTTCCCTTTCATTTTTTATTTTTTTCCCTTTCCTTGTTTCTATTTAGTTTTTTTTTATTTTTTTTGCTTTCTTATATTTTTATTTTTAAAATTTATGTATTTTAATTTCTTTTTCTTAGAATTAATTATTTTGTTTATCTCATTCTCTATTTCTCTATTTTATTTTTTAGGATACTTTATTCCCTTCTATTTATAATTTTATGTTTTACTTTTTTATTTATGTTTATGTTACTTTCTTTTCTTCTATTAATTTTATGTTTTACTCCATCCCAAATTGGAAGGCATTTGACTTTTTTGACCCCAAGTTTGACCACTCGTCTTATTCAAAACATTTATGCAAATATAGTTAAATTTAAGTCATTCATAAAGGACTTTTATTAATAAAGCAAGACATGACAAAAGAAATGATATTTTTTTTACAAATGTGGTCAAAATTGGTGTCAAAAAAGTCAAATGTCTTATAATTTGGGATGGATTGAGTACTTTTTTAATTATGTTCTATAATGTATTTTTTTTATATTTGTGAGTATAAAGTGATGATGTGCAATGTATTTGTGATGTTCAGTACGTATACAATGATGTTCTAGAACATATTTTGTGTTGTTTGATAGTTTTTTTCTTTTTATTTGACTCTAAGTAATTAATTCACTAATTTTATTGTTTTAGTTTATATTTTCATGATATTTATGATGTTCACAGAGTATACCTATTATGTTGTATGCTATATTTGGCAATGTTTATGAAGTGTTAAAGTAATGTCCTATCATATATTTGTGATGATCGATATTATTTCTTCTTCTTTTTATTTGACTACATTTAGTTACTTCACTAATTTTACTTTTATATCTTATGATATATATGATGTTCTTGTAGTATATATATGATGTTCTATGATATTGTTCTGCGATGTTTATGTATTGTTATTGTGATGTTCGACGATTATCTTTAAATATAGAATCATCATGAGATAAATGTTCATTAAAAAAATTATTGAAATATATCCATGTGTGGTCTAATTTTGAAGAGTTTATTGTAAGGAAGACAATAGTGCAATCGAATTTTAATTATGATACTTGGTTTAGGAGCTATAACTTTTTTTTACTTTAAAAAGTAGGTTTGGTGCTGATTTTAACAATTTTGGTTTTTAGTGTAGGGCTATTACTTGTATGCTGTTTGATCCACTTAATTTAGTGACAGAAGTGAGAGAGGAAAAAATTAAGGAGGCAGGAGGGGGTCGACGAGGTGCTGCCACCGGCGTCGACAATTAGCAACCTCCCATTATTTGTTGCCTTGCATTTTCACATAGAAAACGTACACTACATGCTCGTGAAAGATGTGTCTTTTCTCGATGAACTCTAAGCTAAACCATCTTTCCTAACTTTTAAAATGGACAACTGTTTGACATGTTATAAGCGTTTTTTCAAAAGTTGCTTTTTTATTTCGGCTAAATATTTAAAAATCATGGTAAATAAAAAAATCATAAAATGAAAAAATTTTTTTTAAAAGTCCACATGAGTAGATCTATAAAGTGACCATATAATATGGTACAAATTGATCATATATCAGTTGGTTGAGTTTGAATTTGCATGAGTGCTTGCACTTTTCTCGATTTATTTCAAGATTTAACTGCGCTATGTTTCAGTGGTAGATGACTTCTCTGTCGACAGCGAGACGTCTATGGTGACTTCATAAATTTCAAATTTTGTCGATTCAGTCCTTCAAAGATGGTCATAGGCGTAGGGTTTGTGCATGTATGCTCATAGGAGTGAGTGCGCATGGGTGTTGTGGATGTCGTCGTTGTACTGTGTAATTCTAAAAAACATATAATATGGTATGATTTAGTATGAAGTTTGTGTGTAGCTTTAGATCTATGATTTCCTATAATTAATTCATAACTAAGTTAGACATGATTCAATGGATATAAATTTTTTACTACAGTTCAAACATACAATAATTAGCTCACCATAAAAATTTCACCATAATAGGACTATAGAAACTGCAATAATGAATTAATTAAAAAAAATCATAGATCTAAAGGTACATGAAAACATTTTATTAAATCATACCATACTATATATTGGTTGTGTAGATCTACTCATGTGGAGTCCAACAAAATTAGATTTTCTATTTTATAATTTTTTTATGATTTAATGTGATTTTTTTAAATCAGCTAAATTAAATTAAATTAAATTAACAAATTGTCTTTGAAAACCACTTATAACCAGTTAAGGAGATAAAATAAACGGGTTTAAAAGTTCAGGGAGATAGTTTACCCGATGTTAGAGTCCAAGGTTTCACAAAAGTTGAGAAAAGTTTTTTTTCCTATAAAGCATGCACTTCTTTATGTGCAGGTGTGTAGTAGATGATATGTAGCCAGAAAAGTTATAAGACCTTAGAATTTAGAATAGAAATTCTATTTTTTCATGTTTAATGTTTTCTTTCTCTTTTCTTTTATGTTTTCTATGGATTGTATTATTTTTATTTGGTTTCATTTTCTTATTTTACTCTAAATAGATTTTTTAATTTTATTTAATGTTTTTAACTTTTTATTTTTGTAAGATATATATATATATATATATATATATATATATATATATATATATATATATATATATATATATATATATATAATATTTACATAGTATACATAGAAAGTTCTATGATATATTTTTATTATTAACATATTACATGTGAAAGTTATGTGGTATATTTTAATAGATCATCGTGTCCAACCACTCGAATCATAGCGCAACACCGCCAAATCAATCATACACTCCTCATACCTATATGTGTTAAAGTGGATTGAAGTGTATTTAAATTAATTTTCATTTCACTCCAACCTATATGGTTTGAGATAAATAAATGTACATCCAAACAAGTTCTTATTTTTCCTCGGGCCATTATTTTTTTTAGTGGACCAGGTAAGTGCATGTATGTAGGTGACGGGGTGGGAGGTGAATGTTTTGCACATATTTTTGCCTATGTAGTGTTGTTTTCTTATTCTTCTTTTATTCTGTATTTTTTCTATTTAAATATATTTTACATTTTATTTTTACATTATTTTCCTTTTTTCCTTCTTGCTTCTACTTTCCTATTTTTCCAGCTAATTGCATGTATGTAGGTGACGGAGGTGGGAGGTGAATGTGTTGCATATATTTTTGCCCATGTAATGTTGTTTTCTTATTCTTCTTTCTGTATTTTATTTTTATTTTCAATTTATATATATACTAGGTAAATACCCGTGCGTTGCAACGGGATAAAAACAATACCATGATAATATAAATAGGATTGTGTTATATTATCACCTAAAAATGATAAATACCTGTGCATTGTAATGGGCAAAAAAGATCATAATAATATAAATATGAACGTGTTATACTGTTACAAAAAGGATATTCAGAGCGTGATGTTTGCAATTGCAACATCATTTTTTCACAAGTCTTCACGATAGATGAATAATTAGAATATAATGTGAGATCAAAACAATCTCAAAGAAAATGGTTTCTAGAATACATGTAGTTTGGTTACATAGATCATTAGGAAAAACCTAACATGTCTTTTAACATCTCTAAAACATGAATTACCGTGAAGAAAACAACTTATGCTATACGTACTCTAGAACTGAATCACACAAAAAGCTTCAGAACTAGAGGAACTGAATGGACGAGCCCGACAAGCTAGAGTCGCAGCTGCATGGTTTATGCTCTACTTTCCCTGCAACTGAACACCATCATCCATATGCCACATGTTTGCCAGCAACTAAATGAACCTGCAAACAGCTAAAGTCCACTCTTCTAATATTAAGAATTGAACATTTGTCGATCGATTGGGACAAATCTAGGAAATGATTCAACAATAGGGAAGCATAACTTACCTAATACTCAACCATTCGTTCAAGGCTTCATCAAGACACACTGAAGGTTTACAACACTCAGCTCCTGAACCAGTTGAACCACATGCAACTTTTGAAGTAATTTTTTAAAGCAAACCACAGGCAACTTGGTCTGCACTAAAAAAGCAAAAACAATATGCTTCTATATGTGTTTATTTTGCAACTCGAAAATGTTCAATGTGATGCGCTCTCTGCTTTAGGATGAGTAGTAAGTAAAACCTTGTTGGGACTGCACAATGTTTCCGTCTGATCTTTCTTAGGAAAGAAATAAAGAGTTTCTTTAAGAAATTTTAGTAGTCCAATAATAAATGAGAATGCCGAAGTATGTAGTAGCTATTAGTATCTCCCAAGCGATCCAATCCACCCTGGTGAAGCAACTGGCAGCATTTGCTCTGAGTTAGACATGCATGGGAGCATCTAGACAAGTGAGCCAACGACTGAAAATGATCATATCTTGGCTACTTCTTGTTTCTAGATAAAACAAAATCAATTTAGTTCAAATTTTGTATTAGTTTAGTCTGGACACCATCTATTGTTTGACAAATAATGTGCAATTGAAGCTTGCAGTTTCTTGTCACCTACAATGCAAAAGATAGAAAGCACCTACAATGCATTATTTTGGCCATATTCATGTACAATTTACATATTTTTAAAATCATAAAAATCCATATTCAGGTCAGACCACAAGACTCAGTTCCGAAACAAATGGCAAGACGAGCAATTAACAAACAATTAGTTTTTTATACACTTTGTACTGGGCAAACTAACCCGAAAAATAGCACTACAAGGTTGCAGGCACTAACTATTCCGGAACAGTGCATAAAATTGGAGAATGGTGAACTTTCCATAAAAGAGTAGGTATTTGACAGTGTAGCAGTTAATATTAAATTGCAATTCACATTGAAAAACAAAGGGTCAGTGGAAATCAAATGTTCGCCAAAATAAGGCAGAAGGCTCATGCCAGCCAAACTTTTAGGAGATTCATATGCAGCAAATAAAAGACAAAGTTCATCACCAATTACTTGATGCAACAGGCTTCAGATAGCAAAGGAAAAGCCACACCATTCAAGGAGGATACCCTATGAAAAGTTGCAGATGATACCCTATTCAGGATTATGATGAACTTTATTTTGTCTTTGGTAATGAGTGATACATCAGTGCAGCTAGATTTCAGTTTAAAAAGGAGGCAAAACATGCACTCCGACAGTAGTAAGATATCTGAAGATCCCATGGAGAAAAAATAGGTAATGTGGATATCAGCTACTTCATTTTGAAGTTTGGAGAGTTAATATATGGTGTAAAAAACTTGAAGCCCAGAGTGTGCAATGGTGTACTTGTCAATCCACATTTCATCTCCCGTTGTTTACATGCACAGATATTTGAACTGATCTTTAAGTTTGAAATATGAACATCTGACCTTTTGTGTATTGGAGCATATCAATGGTTATTTTAGCCTCCACTGCTTACCCTCCCCTTGGGGAGAAAACACCTGCAATCTTACATGGGTTCCAATTTCTGCAGGTCACTGCCATCTGTGAATGTGGTTTGGATTATGAGACTTCACTTCTGTCCAGCAGATGTGCAAAAGAAGTATATCCCATTGCTCCCATATGCACACAAATTTGAGTTGGCTGAACCACTGAAACAATCTTGTGTAGTACCTTGTGTTGTGAGATGGTTTGAGTCACTTGATGTATCACTCTGTACTTGATTAAAATTGATGCTACAAGAACTATTGAATCTGTTGTTTTGGAAGAGTGGTGGACAATTTTTGTGCAAGTCTCTTTTTTTATATAATATGGTTGGTGGGAAAATCATTTGTCATGCTCATGTTCCAGATATGATAAAAGATTCTTTAAGATATATTTGTATCCAATATGTATATTTGATATTTTAGATACCCTTCTTTACGAAATATATTAAGTTCGGACTTATCACCTTGCACTTGGATATTGCTGGAGAACAAATTAACCACCAAAGATTTTGTTACGAGGGGGAAACCCCATCTGTAAACGTTCTCTGCTCCCTAATCCTCACTCTTAGATTTTTACTTGTAACATCAACGGTTATAGTTACTTAGAAAAAACTTTAAGAACTCATAACAGTTCTAAATGGACAAGCAAGATAGTACTATTGATCTATTTATAGCATCCATCTTTGCCACTAAAAAATTCTTGAGTTATATCATCATGTTTTGGGTTGTTAGGTATGGGCAAAGCTACCTATTTTGAAACATTATAATTAAAATAATACGTGAGTACTACACTGGGTCACTCGGATAGAAATTTTCAGACTATTCGAACAATCATCAAATGGGTATTCTTGAGCTTACAGTAAGCTTTTGTTTGTCCCCACATAAAAATAGTGGTGTATAAATTTTCTCACAGAATAGCTAACACATGTAGCTTTATCGTGAGACTATCCGCAAGTGACTGCATACTTGAATGGACCTCACTTGTCAGTTTAGATTGTATATATCTGAAATATTTTACGATATTCTTATGCTCTGAACATGGAACCCTCTGGTGATTTCTAACTACTGAAAGGGTCATGCTAATGCTCAGGCCAACAATGTATTACATAACCCAATGATTTCTAACTGATGACAAATGTAGCACGGTCACAGATATGATTGATTAATTAATAAAATAGAGTATGATTAATCTGTCACCACGTTGACATAGAAACAAACACCTGGTGTGCATTGATCCATCACGTTGTTCTTATCAAGCAAATGGGATGGTTCTTCTTCACAGAAGAGAACACACGAAGGAAGGGAGAGAAAAGATAGAAGATACCTCGAACGTCTCGTTGGCCGCCGGTTGTGTTGTCCGCTGCTATTCACTGCAGGTGAGAACTGGGAAGGATTCGTGCCTCGTCAGCCATCCGCTCGTTCGGTTGCTGCTGTGGACTGCGGGTGGGACTGACAAGCAACCGCAAGAAGGATCGTCTGAGGGCTGAGTGCTGCGCGGAGGGCGGAGCGGGAGGACGCCCTCGTGTTGGGTCGCGGCGGCGTCGGGCGGGGTTGCCAGGCAGAGATGGGGGAGCGGGGGAAGAGATGGGGGAACGGGGGTGGCGGGCAGCGTCGCGGTTGCCGGCGGCGCTTCGCAAGGCGGCCGGGGGCAGCCGCGCCGTGGGCAGCGTCGCGGTGGCCGGGCAGTTCCTTTTCCGCTTTTCGGGTGTATACGGCGGTCCCTTTTCGGGGGAGAATGTGTCTGGCGAGTGGACGATTGCTTTCCTGCTTTTTAGCTGTAGAGAATATATATATATATATATATAATTGCATTCCGGCTAGAAATGAGGCTTGAATGCTGACGATGTACTGAATCGGTGCACTTTTCCCATACCCTTTCCAGAAAATACATGCAGATGAGGACAAGCTTCTTGTTTCAGATAAACAAGCTTCTTGCATGCACGCAAGGAGTTCAAAAAATTTAGATAATCAAGCTTCAAATGCTAATATTTCTTTAACAATAAGTTTGTTTTGTAATCTGTTTTCACCATAATATTTCCTATGATTTTATCTACGAAACAAGATCCCACATGACCATATTTATTTTGAAGAAAAACAATGTACTTGCATGTCATACTTAAAAATCAGATATATGGTTAAACAAATATTAGCAATTGAAGTTTGGTATTAAAAAAAATCAAACTCTGTGCATGCAAAGCAAAATGATAGAAAGTTTGATACATTTGAATGATGCGACGTTATTAGCTGATAGGAAGATTGGCGTAGATATTTTTGTGGATGCACCATCACTTGCATGCGAAAAGAGGTGTCAGCGTTTCTAAATGGTTTTGTGCATGCACATGGACCACTTGTATATGAATAGAGATGTCAGCGTTTCAAAATGAGTAAGTAAAGTTGATTCATGAATGGTTCTACGGTTCCTTTTGCATTTGTAGTGTTTGTGGTCCACAAGGGTAGCTACCATATATGGGTGAGTAGTTATCCTCCATTTCATTAGGATATTTATAATATATATATATATATATATATATATATTATTTCTTTGACATTATTTTCCTTTTTTTCCTTCTTGCTTCTACTTTCCTGTTTGTCCCCTTCTGCGTTGTGTGGGTTGCATAGCATACTTAAATATTTGGTTTTGCTTAACTACAGAAATAATTTATGTATTTGTGATGTGTCTGCATTTGTGTGAGTTACATCAAATACCAAAATATTTGGCTTTTCTTAACTAGAAACGATTTATGCATTTGTAATGTGTCTTCTGCATTTGTCTGTGTTACATCATATACCAAAAAAAAATATTTTTCTAACTCTCTCCATTCTTTTTATAAGACATCAGCTTGCCATGACACATACTTCCAAATTATACTTTGACCATATATTTACTTTATTATTTATACTTATAAAGTTATGAGAATTGAATAGTATCTCTAATTACAAATCTAATCATATAAAATTGGTGCTGTAATAATTAATAGTAAAATTATTGGTCAAAGATTTTGAAGTTTGAATACTTATAGGCATTTGCGCCTTATAAAAGAGAATGGAGGTAGTAACTATTAAAATAATTTATATGAGTCTCATCATATACCAAAACATTTAACTTTGCTTAAACATAGAAACAAATTGTCCTTTTTAAGTGCCTTTTCTATTTATATCGGTTCCATCACATACAAAAACATTTGCATACTCGATTTGATAACAACTTTTTATTCTTCATGCAAAAATTTTGTTTGCTTTCATAGACACCATGCATGCGTGGAGGAACAATATTCGGTCTACCTCATCAGATTAACGATGCCAAAGGAAAAGTTGTGCCCTCAATCTCTCTAGCTATAGCGAGAGCAACTGCTGCCTCTGGCATATCATCGAGGCTAGAGAAAGTGAGGAATCCATCGTTTTAATATGTTTTCTAGTAGATCGGTATTTTATGGTGAAGGTCTTTTTGTGTCAAGTTTCTTATGATTGATTTAATAAGTTTCTTGTATTTTTTTTAAAAAAATTTATGTAAGTTGCCAAGTCTCTCCATACTAATAATGACACAATAACAGGGGCTTATGGATACGGCCAATGCAGGTGCTCCGGCTGTCCGGCACAGTGTCGGCGTGCCATCCTTCCTCACATGGTGGCTACAAGGACGTCAGTGCACAGTGTCAGATCGTCCTTGCTGGATCTTGGTTGTGGATATCTTCCCCAACCTTGTTGACGTGGAGGATCGCAGGCAAGCTTGGTATAGCCATCTGGGGCCTTGGTTATAGTATCCGAGGTGGGCCACAAGCCCACAACCTGTAGAAACCAGCAGACATCGCCAATCTTTCATCCATTTCTTTTTCTTTAACCTTTGGTGCAAAATCCCGAACGGCGATACCGTTTTCCTCTTAAAAAAAGGTTCATCTATCTCTCTGTCCCAACAACTTTCTTGTTGAGTTATTGATTTGTTTATGGGGCAAGCTAAGGGCTTGTTTGGATCCCTACCTCTAAACTTTAGAACACTTTAATTCACTTTTTATCTCTAAAGCTCTAATGTGAGGTGGACTAAAGTTTAGAGCTAATTTTAGACCACATGTTTGGAGCTTTAGCTCTAAAGTTTAGAAGAGAGGATCCAAACAGGACCTAAGAAATTCGGACTCTTGCCAACTGAGCGTAGAACCTATCCACTCCGGTTAGATTTGTCGGTACAACTCGGTCTCCAGAGATGCTTGTAGAAGTAGGATGTGCGTTGTGCGTTCATAAGGGTGAGTGTGTGCTCATATATGTGTGTCTGCATCTATAAGTGGGTCTCGAAAAAAGTTATTTAGACTCTTGTGGCCCCTGCGTCTATGACTGAATAATCTAAGAAAAAAACTAATTTAAATCAGTAAAAATTCATGCGCTACTCGTGTGGATCCACGGTGGAGCTATATACGATGTGCATCCATGTTTGGTTGGCTACAACGATTTGCAATCTTTGTTACACTTCCTCTAGAAATTTGCTTTGTTCACATCATAATCTTGGCACGTGTCAACATGTTTAGCTCTCGATCAGATATTTCATACAATTAAGTATCATTTTGCGACGGCGACACTGATTGGCGCCGCTTCCCTGTTGGGGGCGTCGTGTTTTCCCATCAAGCATGTCTTCCCGGGGTGAAAACCCGGTCCAGTTTGGACGTGCGATGGTGGCGCCACCGGCGTCACTCTCTTCCTGAAGGAGTCGCATTTGGATCATCGCGGTTTCGAAAGCTCGCGTTTGGAAGTCGGAGTTGCTCTTCGTGGTCGAGCTTGGCAATGATGACCGGTGGCGGCCGTTAGCTTTGGACCTGTTGGGTGTGACGAGTGGGTGGCCTACCTTGGGAAGTCGGAGCTTGGCTTACATGCTCGACAACAATGACCCATGGATGTGTGTCGTGTTTGTGTTGCGTCGCGTCGGGTGGTTAAGCCTCTTGGGTGCCGTTTCGGTATCTCGTTTGACTAACCTTTTTGTACATTTTATTATTTCGTCTTAATTGAGCGCCAGAGTTCCTACCTTTATTTAAGACGGGAGATGGCTAACTAATGGGCTTAGGAGATGGCTGAGCGTCTTAATTGGCTAATCTTCTACAACGATGGTAGATGGCTGCGTCAGGCCGAGGTTGTAGGGATGGGAGATGGCTGATCGAGGCTTGAAGGTCGCGGCATGTCGTCAGGCCTCCGTGGTCGCGGTGTGCACGCGTGAAGAGGACAGGGGGCGATAACTTTAATTTCTAATAATCCCTGATTTACAGTATTTATACTCCTAAGAATAATAATTGAGATAAAAGACTAAATAAACTAATTATAATCCTAGGCCCTTAGCCACTAATGGGCCTACGCCTAACATATTGCAATCCAGTCATAACAACGTCACAATCACAGAAGATCCGTGATGCATATACTTAATGACAACAATCATTAATTAAATGTCATGGACCAGAAAAATGGCATGGAGAATGTGTCATGAAAATGTATTCAAAAGCCGAAACTACATTGTCCCTGCGACGCCCAAATGTACGGAAAATAATAAATATCATTGCATCACATCCCGTGTCTCTAAAGTATGATCAGTTTTAAACAGATGACTGATGACACTGATATGGAACAACCCAGAACAAACAGGACACCTAGCTGTATAGATCGTCATCATCAGCTGCAGCACCAGCAGATGCAAATGGATCGGCTGCAGCGGCACCAGCACCCGCAGTGGCTGATTGCTCCGAGAAGCGGAACTCACTGCCAAACCCACGGGATTGCTGCAATGTCTGGGCAAATGCTTGGTACTTGCGGATATCAGCATCACTGACACTACGCCGAGCATACTTCATCGACTCCTCAAAGTGAGCCGCCTTGATCTCAGCAATCTCTTCCACTTCGTCTTCCTCCATCGCCTCAGGGTTGTCCTTTCTCCGCCTTTCCCTCTCTATGTCCTGAAACCATATTTCTCGAGATTAGGTGCTGCAGGGAGATTTATTCGGATGAAAAAACATAGTACAAAACAGCAGTAAAACCAAGCTTAACTAGGAAGTTCAACCTATGATAAAAAGTTCATCATACTTCAAGATCAAGATATACAAGAAATTAACAAAAAAACATTCTAATACTGAAAAAACTTTAAGCTGATCATTAGTCTGCTGATCCAAGTTCATCCCAAATGGTAGATATAACTTATAAGTGACTGGAAGGAGTACATGTAGCTATCTGAATGATTACTGTTACATCTGCTTCCTACTGATGGAAATTAAACAAACTTATGGCACCTTTTTAGTTAATAATTAGGAACAATAGCTTGCAATTCAGTAGAGTACTAATTTCTAGAGTACCAGCTAACGTTTCGATGAAGTTACCTTCTCAATGTTCTCCCTGATTGCATATTTGCACGCACGCTGGCAGATTTCTGTGATATCTGCTCCACTGAACCCTTGCGTGTACTTAGCAAGAGCATTTAACTCCACATCCTTCGCCACAGGGGACTTCCTGAGGCAGGCCTTGAAGATCTGGAGCCTAGACTGCTCATCAGGCAGTGGAATGTAGATCAGCTGGTCAAGACGCCCTGGCCTCAGCAGAGCAGGGTCAATGATGTCAGGCCTGTTTGTAGCCCCAATAATAAACACAGTTTTCTTGGCATTCATGCCATCCATCTCTGTCAGTAGCTGATTAAGCACTCTATCAGCCGCACCTCCAGCATCACCCACACTGCTTCCTCTCTGCAACATCACATTAACATCTGTAAGACATAAAACATGACACCAGAAATAAAGAGCCAAGGTGAAGGTGAGGCATGTGTATAGACCTGAGTAGCAATCGAGTCAAGCTCGTCAAAGAAGAGAACACAAGGAGCAGATTGGCGAGCCTTGTCGAAAATTTCACGGACATTGGCTTCACTCTCACCAAACCACATGGTAAGCAACTCAGGACCCTTGACACTGATGAAGTTAGCCTGGCACTCATTGGCAATTGCCTTTGCCAACAAGGTCTTACCACAACCAGGAGGACCATAGAACAGAACTCCTTTGGACGGAGACATGCCAAACTTCTCAAACTTCTCCGGATGCTCCACAGGATATTGAACAGTCTGCATCAATCGATTTGAAAGAAATTAGCAAATTGTGGAACATAAACAATACAAAGAGCAGAAGGTCAATTAGCATCTAATTACCTCCTGGAGCTCCCTCTTGACACCCTCCAGCCCACCAATATCCTCCCAAGAGACATTTGGGACTTCAACAACCTGAATCCAGAAAGCAAATTAAGCATCCCAGAACAAAAGCAGCTAACACAGCTAATTATAGGCAGTACTCACAGTTTCACGGAGAGCAGATGGGTTGCTTGTTCCAAGTGCGGTCTTGAAATGGTCATTTGTAACAGCCATTGAGTTCAATATCTCTGCATCTATTGTCTCATCCTCAAGATCTATGATGTCCATCTTCTCACGAATGCACTGAAGAGCAGCCTCAGTGCAAAGGGCAGCAAGATCAGCACCAACATATCCATGGGTATCCTTTGATATGAGTTCCAAATTAACCTGGAAATTTCAGAGAATGGACATCAAGCGATGCTAGACGACAGAAATCATATTCATATAATCAGTGTCAAGTGCAACGGATCAAGAATAAATTACAGTCACTTACATCTTCAGCTAGTTTCATGTTCTTAGTGTGAATGCGGAGAACCTCAAGCCGGCCAACTTCATCAGGAACTCCAATGTCAATTTCCCGGTCAAACCTTCCAAATCTTCGAAGAGCAGGATCAATGCTGTTTGGTCTGTTTGTAGCACCCATAACAATAACATGGGCACGAGATTTGAGTCCATCCATAAGAGTCAGTAGCTGTGAAACAATACGCCGCTCTACTTCTCCATTGGTCTTCTCTCTCTTCGGTGCAATGGAATCAATTTCATCAATGAAAATGATAGATGGAGCATTCTTCTCTGCTTCTTCAAATGCCTTTCTGAGATTACTCTCACTCTCTCCTGCTAGCTTCGACATAATCTCTGGGCCATTGATCAAAAAGAAAAAGGCTCCAGTCTCATTGGCAACAGCACGAGCAATAAGAGTCTTTCCAGAACCAGGAGGCCCATAAAGCAATATGCCCTTTGGTGGCTTCACACCAATAGATTTGAAAAGCTGAGGATGGCGTAGTGGAAGCTCGACAAGCTCTCTGATTTGGGCCATTTGCTTTCGAACTCCACCAACATCATCATAACCAACTTCATCAAGACGCTCCTCATCCTCCCTCTTAATAGGCTCCCCTTCACAAAATATTTCAGTATCTGGCGCAACGATACAATATTCAGCAGGATCAGTCTCTATCACTTTGAACTCCACACTTCTCATTCCACCCCTGACAAGGAAAAGGTCTCCTTTCCTCATGGGCCTGTAAGCTTCTAGGAAGTATGCTGCACAGTTTCATAAGGGATGTTATTAGAAAATGACAGACAGTGATAAGGTCTAGCATGACATGGCAGAAACGATATGCAAGCATAAAGTTATAGGTAGTATAAATGTCAGACTCCTTGCTCCAAACACAGTAAACCATTATAATAACAGAAGAAAAGAGAGCAATACTTCATTTTAAGTAACAGGTAAATTAAGTATCATGGAGCCATGCTAATGCAAAAAACCAGATCACCTAAAAATTTCAAAAGATCACAAACTCACGTTTCAAGAAGGCATCAAACAGGTTCCCTGTAATGCCTTCAACTGTATCATCAATCGGAAGAATGTGCACACGCTTCCCGTATTTCACATCCTGGCACTGGTGGACAGAAACCACATCACCAAGCCTAACCCTCAGGTTCTGGCGGACAACCTTGTTCATCCGAACCTTTGGCTCCTCACAGGTTTCATCCGCAAGGACGATGCAAATAGTGTCTTTCCTCTTCTTACCCTATAACACAAAACATAAGGTGAGAAATAGATCCATGGACAAACAGTAGCATAAAGTTTGCTAACAAATTGTCACCTGCCGTAACACAAAAACTAGCTGCTGGGCCATAAAGAGAGTTAAAACAGATAGGCCAATACATATCCAATTGCTCAGTCCCCAGTACACACTAGAGTTACAAGTACAGGCATCACCTCCAAATTATCATGCTAGGAATTTCAAAATAACAATTCTGTATGCAGCACCAATTGTGCAGCACATCATCTCCATCTAACAGAACAATGAACACAAATCTGAACAACACTAAATACGGCTGATTCCCTGTTCTAACGATGAACAATAAGATATTAATGCAAAAAGAGTGGTTGCATTTAAATCTAGAACAGATGTATGAGAATATATTAACATAACAAACCCAAGTATATTAAAATTCGTTACTTACTGAAGCAATAAAAGAATAGATTACTATTACCTTCAACTGAATTAATGGTGTACTAATTCAAATTGCAAAATTCTAAAATCTACACACTACAGCAGCGAAACAGGGGGCCCAGATACCCTCTGCATACTCAATTTCCCAAACAATACAATAAATTGCAACATTAAACACTTCAGCAAGTACTTCATCACAGTGATAAAGCAAGGTTATTTCTATCAGATCTGAACTCCGAATACACCGTATTCACTTTGGTCACACAGAGATCGGTCTCGTGATAACACAATCTGCTAAATCAGCTAAACATCCCAAAGTTGATGCAACAAGCTTAAATTAGCCATATCAGACCTTGAGGAGCACGGTGTCGCCGCGGAAGAGCTGCAGCCTCTCCATAGTGTCAGGGTGCAGTGCGACGACGGAGTTATCGTCGTTGGTGGCCTCGTCGACGACAAGGCGATTAGGTGACTTTTTCCTCTCCAGGATCGCCGTCGAGTAGTCCTTCTTCTCCTTCCTGCACACGACATCACCGGAAAACCATTATTACCAAACGAATCCACCACCCAAACATTGACACCAAACAACCCAGATCGGGTCCGGTAACCCTCAACCCTAGCGCTCAATCAGATCGGATCGGTCGGGGAGGGAGCGACATCTTACGGATCAGAAGCGGACGCCGAGGGCTCCCCTTGGCTCGCCATGTTTGCGGTGGCGTCGACGGCGGCGGAGGTAGGTTTCCGGTGGTTGGCCGGGGGTTGGCGTTAATTGCAGCAGCACACCGGCGAGGATGCGAGATGCGGAGGACTCGAGGAGGGGATTAGCTTTCCTTTATAGCTTCTTTCTTGCAGCGGGGGTTTGGGACTCGGAGGCCCGCGTCACCGGTTCGTCACTGACTCGAGGGGCCTAGACCGGTACACGGCCCACATGGCAGCGAACGTTCTGGAGTCTTCAGGAGGTAGGACTTCGAAGCGGAGCCGTCGTGTATGGGCTGTCCTGACAGTGGGGACCACGTGGAAGTGACGCAGAGGGGGGCGGGTGGGGACCACGTTCATCGTGTTAATCGTGCCCGTCGCGTGCGGGGTTGGAGAAGCGGAAGGAGAGGATGGAAGTTTGGTATCTCGTTTCATCTTGTAAAAAAACCGAGGACAGTCTGAGTAGGAAATGAAAATTGGAATCACTCCATGCTGTAATCTCATCATATCTCAAGTCCTTTTGTTTCCTCAACTTTCTTTCTTTTTTGACAATATTGTTTCCTCAACTTTGTTCAATACTTCAATGCTGCAGCCTGTAGGCCCTGTATACAAGGAGCGGAGAGAGGCGCTGACCTCTCGTGGCCACGGGAATTTCAGGCTGTTGGCTATTGGGATTTGGGGCACGGCCCATGAGCAAAGGTGAGCATGGTGCCCTGCTGGAAACAAAGAAAGAAAAAAAAACAAAGCACCTATTAATAGTTTACCGCATATCTTAAATAAAACAAACAAATATTACTTACTTTCTAATAAGCAAGAAAAAATAAAAGTGAAGCCGACCTGTGATTCATCAACTTTTATTTTAGAAATTAGTTTTGTCACTGAACTAAGTTCCAAGCAACACGCTAAAGGTTTGCACAATTTTAATAAAATTTAATGAAATCATTACCTTTATTGTGTTAGTTAAACACATCCCAAAATTAAACATTTTGGTGTGTGACATTTTATATACGCAAAGTTGGCTACCGAAAGTGACTCATCTTTGTTAGTGGACATGCACAATGGAGCATTTTGGTGATAGACACTCAGCATTTTTGTCACATTTGCTCCTGTACACTGCACCATTAAAAAAATATTTTCTTGATTTTGAGGAGAGAGAATGGGATGACATGTCTTTTTTGCCATTTGGTTGTTTCTTCTACCTCCCTTCGTTGATCCCCATCTGACCGGGCTCCCCTACGCGGCCATGCCGCCCCATCGGCGTAGCCGCGAGCAACATCGTCAGAGCTCACGGCCAACGCGGTTGGGTGTCCTCCCCGGGCGCGGCTAGGGCGGGCGAGCATAGTTAGGGCGGTCAAGGATCTTGGTGGCGAGGAGAGCCGCGATGACGAGGACCTTCCCGAGCCATGCATCACGGTTGGAGGTGCTGTTAAGGGCAGCATGGCCACCTAGGCTCACGTAGTAGGGGCGAGGGCGACAAAGATGGGGATGGGGATCAGCTCGCCACGGATGGGGACGAGCTCGGGCAGGCGGGTCCGACGACCTCCAACGGGTGTGGGATGCGGGGTCGTCACCTCTGGCAAGCCCCGACGGGCAGAGCGCTCGTAGGCTCGTGGCTGGATGCTCGTAGTCGGGCCGCGCACGGAGGTCTGGCGAGGCTTGGGCATGACGGGGGAGGGAGTTGCGCCGAGATGGTCGGTGGGGTGGGTGGCAAACCTAGAGTGGCGATAGAGGGCTTGACACCATAGGGAGCAAGGAAGAAGAAAGAGACAAAGGGGGAAATGACAGTTCACCACCGTTCTCTCTTGCTAGAAGCAAGAAAATAATATTTTAATGGTGACGGTGTCCGGAAGAAAATTTGACAAAAACGCGAGTGTCTACCAGTAAAGTGCTATATTTTACATGTCTGCTAGCAAAGGAGGTTCACTTTCGGTGTCCTATAGCCAATTTTGCCTTTTCTATAATATACTCCCCCATCCCAAATTATAAGGTTCACTTTCAGTGTCCTGTTGCCAATTTTGCCTTTTCTATAATATACTCCCTCCATCTCAAATTATAAGGCATGCCAAGAATCTTAGAGAATCAAAGTATCTCAAGTTTGACCAAACTTATATGATAACATAATAACATTTATGATATCAACTAAGTATCAATAGATTCTTTATCAATTATATTTTCATAATATGCATATTTGATGTTATAAATCTTTATATTTTTTCTATAATTATTGATCAAATTTGAGATGCTTTGAATCTTCAAGATTCTTATCAACCCCACTTCCCCCATTGCCTACCGTTCTTGGGATGATATCTGTCAAAGTAAGGACAACGGTGGTTTGGGTATCAGGGATTTACATACTGTGAACAAAAGTTTGATTATCCACACTGCTTATAATGTAGCTACCAACAAAACCCCATACTCACTTCTATTCTTAAAGCTAAATACTTTCCTAACGTTACTTTCTGGACAACATCTACCAGAGGGCCCAAATCTGTCTTCTAGTCTTCAATCATGCAGGTAAAAAAGGAAATTCACAATAATATGGCTCCACACCCTAGTGTCCTATTGGAAAACATTCACCCTAGTGTCCTATTTGGGAAAACATTCACGACCATTTAACTCTACCTGTTATTGTTCCGGCTCGGCCTTCCACGGTAGCTGACCTTTGGATTTCAAATTCTCAAAACTGGAATATGGACCTACTGTCTAACATCTTTGAAATGAGGCGGTATAGATTATTTCATCTATGTCCACAATCCCGAGCGATGAACAAGACATTCAAGGTGGAGAACATCTAGAAATGGAGGCTGCACCACCAAGGACATCTACAGGCTACTCTCACAGGAGAATGAGATACAACTGCCGCAACAAGGTTCCCAAATCAGTACTCCACAGGCGAAGCAACTGCTCCAAAGAGTTTGAAAAAACAAAGAAATAGCTCCTCTAATCAAAACTTTCACCTGGTGTCTGATCCGACATGCAGTGACAAGTGTTGCTCGTGCGGCAAGGTATTATACCAATATTAACAACCTCTGTGATGCATGTGGACAGGTGGAAACAGATACACACCTTTTGTTCCACTACGTTCTACCCTGAGAGGTCGACGCACATAATAAAAGTGCAGAGGAAACAACTATAGATACTGACAACTACCTACCAGAGACGACAACCCAACAAACACAACCAACCAACCAAGATAACCCAACTCCCCAAACAGGTCCTCTACAGATGGAAAACTACAGCCAAGATGTTACATGTTATATAGATGCTTCCCTAGATCCTGATCAACCAAATTCAACCATCCGGAAGGCAGGTATCGGAATTCTTTTTATCAATCTGCAGGTACAACCGACACAATCAATCCACCTACAAGCACAGGTCTCTAGAGTACACTCCATACTCATGGCGGAAGCAGCAGCTGCGGCTCTAGCGGCATCTTGCTACCAAAGGCTGGGATTCAATAACATCCGCCTTCTATCCGATTGCCAACAGCTCGTTCAAATTCTCCAACATCAGAACCATTTCAATGCAACAGATTGGAGAATCAAGCCTTACACAGAGATTTCCAGGAACTTTGCGGCTTCTAATCAGGTTAATACTCACAAGATCAGTAGGACTCTAAATGCCACAACGGATGCTCTAGCTAGATAAACTTTTCAAGCAGTCACCTCTGAACATCCTACTGTTCAATTCTCTTGCTCCTCTTGTAATCACCTCCCACAATGTTCTATAATAGAACCACTGTCTCATGAACACTTTTAGTCCATCAGACTGATTGCAGCTGTATGCTGCTGAAATAAATTGCTTTCCATAAAAAAAATCTTATAGTTTGGGATGGATGGAGTACATGTCACTAACACTTTTCTAGTGGTTCTACGTTACGAGTCTATTTTGGGGAGTTGTAGCTTTTCAAAAGCATCTTCCAGAGAAATTGACTAGAAAAGCTTGGGAATTTGTTGACTTGAAGAAGCTATGTTGATAGTTAAAAGGATCAAGATATTTAAGAGAGGGGTAAATTGGGCTTTTTATAATTTCTAAAGCGATAATTAAGTCTTCACTCTAAAAACCAATCACCCCACGTGCCTAAGAAAGTATTCTAATTTTCTAAGGCACAAAGACTAGCAACCTAATTCCATTCCAAAGCTAGAAATTCAACTCTAAGTAAAGAAATACGAGAATTGAAATGCTCAAGTAAATTACACAATGAAAAGCAAAAGAAAGGGGCAAGACGATGTTTTCTCGATGTATCAAGGAGTCAACACTTCTCCTAATTCTCGTTGGAGCATCCGCGCAAGGGTGTACCTCCCCCTTGGTCCACATGGGATCAAGTGCGCTCTCTGAGCTAATTCTTTGCCGCTATAGCTCGGTGAATCGCCCACAACCGATCACATCTTGGCTTTAGTCATCCATAATCGCCTCTGAATGATCTTCAAGCTCTCAACTATCACCGAACCATCTAGGTGTTGTCGATCACCAAGAGTAACAATCACAAACTCTCACTTGACTTAGACAAGCCTAATGATATGGTTGAATGCACACTTGCTACTCTCTAGTCACTGATGAGGTGTCTAATCTTTAGATTATCTAACACCCCTGGTGTTAAGCTTCTATAATCCATCATTAATTAAACATGAACTTCATTGCATTAACCTAATAGCATTTCATGATTTAAGCATTTCATTTGGCATTCCATTCATGTGAGCACCATTTTAATAATAAATATTAAGGAAAGAAAAAGTCCTTGTAGAGTTTTATTTAATTAATCTTGCTGGCTATGAAGTATTGTTTTTATAGAATGAATAGTACTAGAGCTGCAAGTTTGAATTGTTGGATTTAAAATGAATTTGACCTAAATCTTAATTAAAGATTTATTTAATTGGAAATGGAGTTTCTAATTATAGTTTAAGATCTAAGCTAATTTTTGCTTTGCTACTTTTTGCAAAGTATAGAACATTTTGAATGGAAACATTTTTATGCCTGGTTCAAATCCAGAAAATCAGTTTAAATTAGCAAGATTCGAATTCAAACAAAATTGAAAGAAATAAAAAAAGAAAAAGAAAAAGGGGTTACCTGGCTAATGGGTCGATGCTACCCATACGGCCCAGCAGGCGAAGCCCGTTCGCTCACCCCGCACCCGCACTAGTGCCGCGCCGCTCCCTTCCCGCGCACGCGTGCGCGAACGCGACGTCGCACCATCCCCATCCAGGGCATGCCACGCGGTCGCCGACGTACGACCGAGTAGGGCGGTGGCCGCGATCCGACCAGCGCCCACACCCAGTGCCCCCTCCTGCTCCTCTCCGCACTCGCTCGCATTCCTTGTCTCTCTCTCTCTCTTGCGCGCAGCAGCTTCGCGCCGTCGTCGCCATTGACGGTGACCACGTGCCGTCCCCGCCACCTCGCTTGCCTCCCGCTTCCTTCAAGTAGCCGGTAGCTTCGCCTCGTCATCCTGCACCCGCAACACCCTTCTAATGCCAAGGTAGGCTAGCTCATCGCGACAATTTTGCGTCGCCATCGCTGCGGGCTCGCCGGATCTCCGCTCCACGCGGTCACTGCCGTTCCCCTCCGTCCTTGCCCTCTTTCTCCCTCATGCGACTTCGCTGGAGCTCGTAGAGCTTCGATCGTGGCCCTCCACGCTGTACCGTGGCCAGAGGCGCCTATCGACAAAATATGCGTCGCAGTCTACCTTTGGGGTACCCCATGGTAGTAGATTGTAGGCGGAGGTGTGGCGACGACGATCAAGCGTAACATAGAGAGCGTAGACACGACGTTTTAGATAGGTTCAGGCCGGCAAATCGCCGTAATACCCTACGTCATGTGTTTTGATGGCTGGATTGATATGAGTATTAGGTTACACGAGGTGTAGATGAGATCTAAGAGGTTATGAGAGATTGTGTTTTGGGGGGTCCCCTGCCCCTCCTTATATATATGCCGAAGGGGCAGGGTTACAAGTAAAGTAACCAATATGGTACTATTTGTGCGGTGCACGTCGTGTGCTGCACGTCTATGTCTTGTGGGCCGGGCCATCTTTTGGTCGGTAGGCCCAAAAGGTCCCTGGGGATATGCCGAGATAATATCCCTAACAAGTCCCCGAGCATGTTGCATTCTTCTGGCAAGCCGTCCTGACGTCTTCCGAGGAGGTATAACCTGGTCGCCTGCATTCATCGGTGTTGTCGCAGAGCCCCGACCAGGTGGCCTGGTCGGGACCCAGTCTGGAGGAGCCTCCCGACCAGGTCGAACTGGCCGAGAGCGTTATAGCTTGATTGGCGAGTAGGTCGCCTCGTCGTAAGTCTGCAGCTGCTTGTCGAAAGAATGTGACGTGCTGAAGAAGAAAAATTTGGAAGTCCCTTCCTGGTGAAGTGTACCCACTTAGACTCTACAAAAATAACATGGAAACAACAGAGTTTGTTGAGAAGAAAATCAGTACATTCACCGCAAGGTGAATTGTACCCACTTAGTCCCCGAGCTTGGTAGTAGGTGAAGTATGCACGTGGTGCCAAGCTTTAAAAAAGATAAAGAAATGCATAAAAACTATTAGCCGAAGACTGAAACATAAGTTTTGTAGAAAATGACTGCGAATACCCGTAGTCCCTGATCCTGATGTAAGGAGTGCGATGGTTCTTGTATCAAGATCATACTATTATGTATTGTTCGCAGTCCCTGAGTTCCAGTCCCCGAGCCAAGTCATAGAACAAACGAAGGGGTCAACGGCGAGGGTCAACGAGGTCAGTGATGAGGGTTGATGTTGTTGGCGAGAGTCTTGACGAGTCGACGATGAGGCAGTCCTGAGACTGTAGTCGACGTAATCCGTGATGAGTCGACGATGAGGGAAGTCTCCGAGACTACAGTTGGCGACGAGGAGCGACGAGGTCGTCATGAGCCCGCGACGAGTTGATGAGGAGCGACGAGGTTGTTGTGAGCCATGAGCCCAAGACGAGTTGACGATGATGAGCGACGAGGTCATCATGAGCCATGAGCCCATGATGAGGAGCAACGAGGTCGTCGTGAACCGTGAGCCCGCGTCGAGTTGACGACGAGGGCAGTCCTCGAGACTGTAGTTGACGACGAGGAGCGATGAGGTCATCGTGAGCCGTGAGCCCGCGACGAGTTGACGACGAGGGCAGTCCCCGAGATCGTAGTTGATGATGAGGAGAGACGAGGTCGTCATGAGCCGTGAGCCCGCGACGAGTTGACGGCGAGGGCAGTCCCCGAGATCGTAGTTGATGATGAGGAGAGACGAGGTCGTCATGATCCGTGAGCCCGTGACGAGTTGACGACGAGGGCAGTCCCCGAGACTGTGGTTTGACGACGAGGAGCGACGAGGTCGTTGTGAGCCGTGAGCCCGTGACGAGTTGACGATGAGGGTAGTCCCCCAGACTGTGGTTGACGACAAGGAGCGACGAGGTCATCGTGAGCCGTGAGCCCATGACGAGTTGACGACGAGGGCAGTCCCTGAGACCATGGTTTGATGACCTGAGTGACCCCCGGTGATGATGCATCCTCGGCTGTCGGATATCCGCCTCGGTGTCTAAAATGGCGGGGTCTAGACGGCCAACGAGTAAATTTCTAAGCGTGTCGGAGTTCAGATGGTTACGCTCGGAGAACATAGAGGTTTATACTGGTTCGGGCACGAACGCCCTACATCCAGTGTGTTGCGGGGTCGTATTACCGAGCGTGGAGAGCTCGTAGAGGGGATCTACAAGCTTTGGTGAGAGAGGAAAGCGCCTTCCTAGATCTCGTGCATAAGAGGTTCTTGGTTCTGGTGGGTGCTCGCGTGTGTGCGAGTTTGAGTGTGTGTGAATGAGTGTTCGAGAGTCGAGAGAGCTAGATTGGGAGTCCATTCCCTCCCTTTATATGTAGGGAGAGACAGAGGAGTACTGTAGAGAGAGGAGGAGTGATCGTGGGCCCGACTTGGGCTGCTGCCGAGGGAGGGCTTTGTCTTCATCCCATCTTCCTTCCTGGGGAAGATTGCGCCAGTAGGCACATGTCCGAGTCATGTTCGTCCTTGTTGTGCTGTAGCCATGCACTTTGTGACTGGGAACCCTCCTATCCCCTTTTCTGGGTATGGCGGAGGCTGTCGCATAGGACCAGGGCGGAGGCTATCGCACAGGACCAGGCACCCCCACGTTCCGTCGTACAGGCCTGATGACGCCATAATCCCTGTTGAAGTGTCCATCGGAGACATGGCGTGGATATAACGCGTAGAAGTCGAACGGCGTGCCCTGAGCCTGCGCTCTGTTTGGCCATTTATGGCCCTGCTGCACCCTCTTGAAGTGGGTGCTCCGATACAGTGTGGTACGGTTGGGAGGAGCTGCTGTAGACTCACGGGCTTGTTGCTGCGTGAATGCCCTATCGGGCTATAAATAGTGGTGGCCTCCTGCGGAGAGATTCACATCCACGCAGTATGGCCTCCCCCAGATTCTTCCTTCGAGGCCTCATCGGAGACTCCCTTGAGCCGCCCTGGCGGGCGGCTTTTTGAGAGCAACACCGGGTTCAGAGGAAGTTCTGTGTTGGGGGTGCATATGTTCCCTTTCGCTCTGTGGCAGGATTGAGAGAAAGCTCTGTGAAGCGCGCATAGCTCCCTCTTATCCTAACCATTGGTAGAGCGGAAGGTAGTGACCACCCCCCCGCACGGATCGCTCCCTGGGATGAAGGGCGTAGGATCCATCCCTTTCGCGGAACGGCCCCTGCCCTTTGCCCTGAGGGAGTTGATGACGTGTTTCCCCTCTCCCGAGGGCAGCCAAAGATGTGTCTACTGGGAAAGTCATAACAGTTCGCCTGAGTGACCCCCGGTGATGATGCAACCTCGGCTGTTGGTTGATGGTGCTGCCGCCGTTAGCGTGGCTAGCGGGCTCGGAGCTGCCCAAGCATGGCAGGCTCGGCGCTGCCTGACGGCGGAGTCCTTGATCATGGAGCAGCTGGGGTGACTTAACTGTAGAGTGCCCAACTAACTCTGGAGGGAGGGCGCGGCTCGGGGCGATCTGAAGACGAGGCGGTGGCCACTCTCCCGTAGCCGTAGTACGCCTATCCGAAGCGACCCATGGGTCATGACGCCACCGTCCGACTTGATCTTGTATATCAGGCAGATGTTTCCCGGGCCTCGTGGCTGGGTTACTTGACCTTGATATATGGCTGCATCGGTCGGTGGCGTGATAGCTAATGTGGGTGCCCCGTGGACACCCTTAGTTTTTGGCCTGTTGGCCTGGGATTTCCCTTCAGTCCATTTTGTTTTGTGTTTTTGGTGTCTGATTATCGGGCTTACCCCCTTGTGGCTCTTTAGCGAACATGTATCCCCTGCAAGAGTTAATATTTGAATATATCAAAAAAAAAGGGTGCTTATGTTTACCTGTATGGACCTCCGACGCCGGAGGTTTGCCCTGTGGTGCGACGCCAGCCCTCGATTCTTTACTCGATGTAAAGAAAATCGTCTCGGTTCTATGTCGTCTTTTTTATTCGTTCCCCGCGCATTCCTCCATGGGATGGGGGAATATGAGCCGAACCATGCTATCCTCGAAGCGAACGAACCATGGCCACTCGTCGAGTTACTATCGGGCTAATTTGAGTGGGGTGCTCGGTTCCCGTTCGCTAGGGTTCCGGCTTGCGGCCAAAGTCGTGGCTCACCCCAAATCGGTTTCATCTATTAGCCGGGTCCGTTCGATGGGTCCCGGGGGCCTGCTGCCTTCCTTCGGTAGGAATACCATGAACCAATCATCCATAGAGATGGACTCAAATACGAAATCTAGGAATGACCTTGTCATCCGATTGCCAGGCTAATGACCGCTAGTGTGTCCATTCCGTGTTCGCCCCTCGCTCTATTATCCTGAGATGGCCGTTTCGAACCCTGGTGGGTCGGCCTTCGTATCTCTTGACCGTAGTGGGCCGTCGGGGCGTCTATAGCCCCTATCTCTTTGGCTTACCTGGGCCGACGAACCGTCGCCGCTTGTTGCGCCACGTGCGCGCCCCTCCGACCTTTGTGAGTCGGCCGAGTCGGGGGTTCTCCCGAGACGTGCTCACGCTTGGGAGGCGCATGCCTTGACTAGGGACCCATGAGTGAAATCTGTATGCGCGGCGTGGTAGGCCCGGGGTAGATCCTGTAATGATGATGAATACAAGATATGAATCGGAACGAGGGGAATAGGCGAGTGGGAACAATTACCTGCCGCAGCGCGTGCAGGTCCCGATATCCCTGCGGACAGTAGAAGCGACGTGGCCGAGCGACCGCATTTAATGCGGCTCGGGTGGTGGGTCCAAAGCGTGGCGTGTAGGATTGACGAGGCGACGGTCCGCCTTCCGAGTTCCTACAAATATCTGGGTTCCACGTCATCATCCCCCCGCGTTCGTACTGCTTGCCCTCTTCGTCTCCTGCCCTCGCTCGAGCCGTCTCCACTTGCACCTAGGGTTTGCGCCGCCGTGCTCCTGTCCTAGCCACGCCTTCCACCGTGACGCGGACCCTTCCCCGAATGCACCCCCTTATGGCTGGAGATCAACCTTCGAGGAGTTGGGAGCGGTGCTCGCTCGTTCGGGAGCGGGCGCTTGAGTTGGTGCGAGAGGGGCTACTGTGCCCCGAGCATTCCACTGGCGGTGTCGTTGAGTGGATTGTCCCCACCGGTGCCGACGTCCCGGCACCGCCTGAGGGGTATGTGGTTTCCTTCCTCCCGCTCCACGAGCGCGGGTTCAGGACCCCTCCGACTCGCTTTCTGCGGGGGGTTCTCAACCATTATGGGATTGAGATTCATAACCTCAACCCCAACTCCGTTCTCCACCTGGCGGCCTTTGCGGCCATGTCAGAGGGAATGCTGGGGGTGGAGCTGGACTTTGTGTTGTGGAAGCATTTCTTTAAGGCGACGGTGTTCCTCGTCAAATCCGGCGGTGGCGGCGCAAGGTCGGTGGCGTCCTGCAGAGGGTGCGTGCTTAGCCTCCGCTCCTCCAACTTGGCATCCTATATGCCGGCACGAGCGGCTTCGTCGAACTGGGGATGGCACTCGCAGTGGTTCTACATCCGGAACCACCCTGAGGCGCCTCTCCCGGTTTTCACGGGCCTACGCTTCGGGGAGGAGCCTCCCCGCTGGCATCACGGTCCAACCCCGCGCGAGCTTGCTTGGATACGGCCCTACCTCCGGAGCTTGACCGAGCTCCGGAACAATGGGCTGAACCTTGCGGGGGTTGTCGTGCAGTTTCTTCGGCGCTGGGTCCTCCCGCTCATGGTGCGGAGGTTTCCGCTGAACGATATGGTGCCCGGAGCACCGCGCGAGGGGACCGCCATGGCGGCCGAAGAGTTGAGCTTCGACCGCACCATCACGATTATGGGGGACTGCTGGGGAACACGTTCACCCCCGCCGACATCAGGCGTTGCCCTCCGATGCGCCCGGATCCCACGTCTGTCGATTTGGTGAGTGACGACGATGTGTAGTTTATTTTCTATTTTGCATTGCCTTCTCTTGCCGTTAACGTCCCATGGGTATTTGGTTTTACCCCGTAGGGACCTCGCTCGTCGGTGTGTCACGTGGCCGCCCCCTTCCCGTTTTGCCAGCATAGCGGTCGGCGAATCGGGAGCGGAACGCGGGGGACCTAGCGGATTCCACCGAGGGGAAGAGGAGGAAGGCCGAAAGGGCGCTGAGGCGCACGGAGCTGGAACAACGGCGGGTGAGACAGCGCTGCGCTGGCGAACCGGTGGAGGAGTCTCCCATCGAATCAGACAAAGACAGTGGTGGCCCCAGTGGGGGTAGCGGCGATGATGATGGTGACGACGAGGATGGGCGTCCTCGACCTGAGTTAGTGCCAGCCTCACTAGTGGCTGGAACGCTGCGCTACCCCGTGGGGGCTGCGCCAGCAGCGGAGGCGCTCCCGGTTCGGATGCTCGGCGCGCACCTGGCCCCAGGGGGTTCCGGGGGTGGCGTCGCTGGAGGCATCCCGGTGACTCCCCGCTCTGCCTCATCAGGGGTCGAGCAGAGTGGGAGTTAGGTCACCGCCGACCGCAGCGAGGTGGAGCCGAAGCGGAAACGTATCTTCTCCGATGGGTGAGTTTGTTAGGCTTGATGCTTTTCTCTATCCTAGCAGGGAAAAGGTTGTTCGTGATTTGCGATGATCGTATCGCGTGTTTCAGGACCGCCGACGGCTCTGCGTATGCGGGATGGAAGAGACTGCGCCGGGGAGTGCCGTCTGCCGAGGGTGGGGGGGGGCAAACTGGCGGCTCCCCGGTTGTTGATCTGGCGAACGCCGCCGGGACCGGAACCAGACCTACCCCAACCGACTCCGCTATCGCTGGAGGGACGCCCCCAGCCCCCACGAACGTCGGTCCTGAGGCTACTACGCCACCTACTCCCCCGGTCGTGGTAGTCGTCGACGACTCCGGGGAGGAGGGCGGCCTAGGTGAGCTCATGGCTGTGGATGCCGAGGAGGCCCCGCCGTCCGAGGCGCCGGAAGGCGCGGCGACGGCGGTCGTGATGGGGATAGTCGGTGGGGACGGTGCCGACCTAGTGGATGCGGCTACCGACATCGTCACCGCCCTGCCTAAGGACAGGGTGGCTGGTGCAAGTGAGCAGGAGCCCCTGAGCAGCCCCCTTCCTCCCAACATGCCAGCCTGGGACACTGCGGGTCCCCCGTCTTTCTCCGAAGGGGAGGTGGCGGCTGCCCGGGCATCGAAAGCCATCCTCTCCCAGTCCAGCGCGACCTCGCCGAGCGAGACGGCTGTGGAAAGGAGAGAAGAGGCCCCCGAGACCCTATGCCATCTCCGTCCTGACCGTCGCGCCTTCGGGGATGGCGATCAGCTCATCTGGGCTGACCAGGGGAATCTAGGGTCCCCTGTGTTCGCGTTGGACAACCGACGCGAGCTTCACCATTGGAATCAGGTGGCGGGTGCCCGTCATGAGCTTGGCTTCCGAGTCACGCGGTACCTGGAGCAGATCCAGAGGGCCATGGCATTATTCAACGAGGACTTCTCGCATCACGACAATGTGCGCGATCGTTTTGTTCGCGGACGTTGTTTGTTCCTATTTGTCAAACTCCTGATGCCCTTCTTTGTGTAGATCATGATGGCGACCAGCGTCGAGAAATCGGAGTTCCTCCGTCGAGAGGCCAGCCGGTGGACTCCTGGGACGTGGACGCCCGTCGGGGAAGCCGTCGTGGCGGAGGAGCTCGTCGCGGCTCGCCGCCGCATGACGGAGCTGGAGGAGCAGTTGGGTGCTTCGGAGTCGGGCGCGGCGGATGCCCAGGCGTTGGCGACGTCGTGCAGGTGGAGCAAGAGCAGAACGCGGCCCGTGCTGACGCGGAGGGGGTTTGCCAGATGATGGCGGATGAATGCTCAACGCGTCAAGCTGAGGTGGAACGCCTGACAGCCGAGCGCGATGCCGAAGCCGAGGGGCGACGTCGAGCTGTCTCGACGCTGGATTCAATGGAGGAGGAGCGGAACACCATGCGGCGTCAGCACGACGTCAACGGTCGAGAGCGCGACACCGCCGTGACCCGCCTTGAGGACTTGACCAAAAGGGCGCGTGAGCAGAGTGTCGACTCCGACCGGAGGATCCTGGAGTTCTCCGCCCAGGTGGGTGAGTTGATGACGGTCGTCTCACAGCTCCATGCAGCAGTCAACGGCCTTGAGGAAGAGAACGCAGGTACGTTTCCTCCGTCTGCTCGTTTGCCTTGGCACTGTGCGTAGTTTTTTCCAGAGGCTGGGATCTCCTTTTTGTTGCTTCAGCGTGGCAGGCCGGCACGCAAGAGGCGCAGGCGTTGCGGGAGGTCATGCACGGGTGTGCGATCTCTTCGGCGTGGTAGCCGTCGAGGGTGGCCCGGCAGCGGCTAGGACCCGCGTCGGTCTGCTCTGGGAGCGGGGCCAAGCGCGGATCCGGGAGGCCCTGCGTATCGGTGTCCACCACACGATGGCCATCGCCACCTGCCTCTACGACGCGGTGACCCCTACGCTCGTAAGCTTAGGGTACCCCCCTGACGCTCTAGAGGACCTGCTTGATAGGATCGAGGCCGATGCGGAGGAGCCTACAACGATCTTGGCCGCCAAGCTTGACGACGATGTGTTCCTGCCGCCAGAGGAGTGACCCTACGTGGTCAGAGATCAGGTCCGATGGCCCTTGTAACAAACATTTTAAGTTATCTTGTGATGTGCCCCTGGGAGGGCTTTAGACGACTTTAATTGCTCTTTGGTGAGCTCATTTTAAATTTTTTTGCTTGTTGGTTTTCGCATTTGCCTTTTTCTTGGGCTTCTTGCCCGACTTTCCCTGGGAGGAGCTTTGATCTGTTCGGGTGTGAGGTCGGGTGGAGATACTTGGCTTCGGGGAGCTGGAGTATTTCGCGGCCCTTTGGCACGGTCCGGCGAGATCTCTTCTCTTGGTGGGGGAGATCGGGCTTTCGCTTGGCAAATCGGCAAGTGCGGTTTTTTGAGCGAAAAAGTCTTTTGGAGTTAAAGATAGGGGTTACTCCCTTCCCAGCCCCCGAGCGAGATGTGTTCTAGCGCGCAGCGAGAGTGCACCTTGCTAAGCGGTCGGTCCGAGAGTTCCTACGTTTTTATTCCTTGGACTTTTTGCTTTTTAAGAAAAGATTACATGTGTATGTACATGGTGATAGGCATACTAGAAAGTAAAAAGAAAGGTGACATAGCTGTTGGTGCCGTGGGCATCCGAGCTCCCCTCGCTTTAGGGGTCGACTTCCATCTTGTCAGCGACTTCGATCGCCGCCACCAGCTCCTCGCTGCGCACCTCGGCCATGGCGTTCTCGTAGCAGTCCACCTCGCACTAGTACGCCACCTTGACGTCGGAGGAGACTGTGATGATACCGTATGGCCCCGACATCTTGAGCTTGAGGTAAGTGTAGTTGGGAACGACCATGAGCTTCGCGTAGCACGGCCTTCCCAACACTGTGTGGTAAGTCCCTCGGTAAGCCACGACCTCGAAGGTGAGATACTCGGTCCGGAAGTTCTCCGGCTCCCCGAACATGATGGGCAGGACGATCTGCCCCAGGGGTACCGTTTGTCTCCTGGGGATGATTCCCGGAAAGGGAGCCCCCGAGGATCGAAGCTTCTCCCTTCGTAGACCGAGGCCCTCGAAGGCATTGTAGTACATGATGTTGAGGCTGCTGCCCCTGTCCATCAGTACTTTGGTGAAGCGCACGCTCCCTATGATCAGGTCCACGATGAGTGGATAACAACCCGGGTGAGGAATGTGGCTTGGATGGTCATCCCGGCCGAACGTGATGTCGGGCTTCGACCAGTCAAGGAAGGTCGGAGTTGCCGGAGCGACAGCGAAGACCTCGCGCCGCTCTTTCTTCTGCCGGCGCTTGCAGCCGTAGGCCTCCGGTCCTCCATAGATCATGAGGCACTTGTTGACGTGAGGGTAGGAGTCTTCGCGACCCCCGTCCCCGTCCTGTCCTTCTGATTCCTTCGGCTCGTCCTTGTCAGGGACAACCTGGAAGTACCTGGCCATCATGTCACACTGCTGGAGAGTGTGCTTGACCGGTCCGTTGTGATACGGGCACGACTTCGTGAGCATGTCGTCGAACTTGCCCACCTTCTTCCCGCCCTGGGGACGGGGAGGCTTGCGGTCTGCCACTGCGACAAGGTTGTCGCCGCCGCTGCGCTGCAGCTTACCCTTCTTCTTGTTCCTGTTCAGGGCGCGGTTCGACCCGCCTTTGCCGGCTGTCTCGACTTCCTTGCCCTTTCCCTTGTCGGGGTGGAATATTGCGCCGACCGCCTCTTCTCCTGATGCGTAGCTCGTGGCGATGTCGAGGAGTCATTCGGTGGTGCAAGGGTTGCTGCGGCGCAGCTCGTGGACCAGTTTTTTGCAGGTCATGCCTACGAGGAAGGCCCCAACCACGTCCGTGTCGGCCGCCGTTGGGAGCCTTGTGCACTGCTGAGAGAAGCGATGGATGTATTCCCGAAGGGACTCATCCGCCTTCTGTCTGCAGCTGCGAAGGTCCTAGGGGTTGCCTGGGCGCGTGTAGGTGCCTTGGAAATTCCCGACAAATGACTGTCGCAGAGACTCCCACCCATCGACGGTGTTGGGTGGCAGATGCTCAAGCCACGTGCGGGTTGAGTCCGAAAGATGAAGGGGTAAGTTGCGAATGATGAAATCGTCATCGTCCGCGTCGCTGACCTGACAGGCGAGGCGGTAGTCGTCGAGCCAGAGCTCGGGGTTCGTTTCCCTGGAGTACCGGACGACATTGGTTGGTTGTCGAAAAGGGTGCGGGAACGGCGCGCACCGGATGTGGCAAATGAACGCCAAGGGGCCCGGTGGTTCCGGCGTGGGAGGCCGGTCCTCATCGCTGTCATATCGGCCGCCACGTCGGACGTGGTAGCCTCGGCTTGTGCCGTCCTGCTTGGCGTGCTTGCGCACGTTGAGTGTGTCGCGCACGTCGTGCTTTTCGCCTACGCGGGCGTGCACGGTGGGACGCCGGTGTTCGGCCGGTGCGAGATCTAGGTGGACCGACCCCTCACGGTCGCTGGGTGCCGTGTCGGTCGGGTGGCCGATGCTGAGCCCATGTCTCCGTGACGCGGAGCTCTCGGCCTGTTGTTCCGCGGCCCGCTCCAGAAGGTCTTCAGCTCGTCGTGAGCGAGCTTGCCTTCGGGAGCATCTGGGATCAGAAGGTTGCTGAGCAATATCCTTGCTGCTGCGATGTTCTAACTTGCCCGCGTGAACTGCGGCATGTCATGTCCATCGTTGATGATGCGGTAGTGTACCGCCCGGGCCTCCCTGCGAGTGCGAGGCTCCACGGGATCCCTAGCGGCTTCGCGCTCGAATGTCACCTTTCGTTGTCACTCCGCGAGCTATTACTCTACGTCGCGGAGGTCACGGAGCTGTTGCTGCCAGGCCTCTGAAGACTGCGGGTTGAGCCTTGGTTGGGGTACCGGCACACCCGTCTGGCGGACGGGCATGTGGCTGCCGTCGTCGTCGTCGTCGTCCCCCTCTTCGATGAGGGTGGGGTTGACGGCGGTTGCAGGTGGAGGTGCGTCGCACATGAAGCACTCGCGGCCATGGTCCTCATTGGGATCGCTCAAGTCGGAGTCGAGCAGATAATCGCTGGCTTGGAGGAAGCCGTGAAGCGCCTCCTGATCCTCCAGACCGTCGAAGTCTAGGGGGTCCCAGGGATCAATGCTCCCACGACTCGAGTTGGCGTAAGATGTGGCCTCGGAGCTCACAAGGAGATCGGAGGTGGAGCGAGAGTGGTGGGACGCGAGCCCCATTTGTCTCCCTTCTGTGGGGTCAGCATGGAACCATGTGGCCACCATCTCCGTATACGACGCGGCGGCATTCCTCATGCCGAAAGGGTGCACTTCCGAGACGGGCGTTTTGACACACCTAGGGGAGAGCGGATGCCCTCCCGCGAGCTGCGCCGTCACGTTAGTGAACGCAAAGTAGAAGTCGCGTAGAGACTCCTGAGTTGGCTGGGGTCCCTGTAAAATGTCGAGCTGGCGCTCGAATGGAAAATGATCGGTCCGCGGGATGGCGTCCCGACGAGCGGCTTGTTCCCTGGAGGGAGACATATGGAGGTGGGACATGCACGCGGTGTTGGCATCCACGGCTACCTCGGAGGGTGCCGTAGGGCGGCGGAGAACCAGGTCGGCCCCCTGCCGTGACATTGGATGTCCAGGCTACCAAAACGAACAATGGAGCCCAGAGCAAAATCAATGTGGCGATCAGCCATCCAAAACTCGAAAATATGGGTGACACACAAAGGTCCCCTACCTGGCGTGCCAACTGTCGGTGTCTAAAATGGCGGGGTCTAAATGACCAACGAGTAAATTTCTAAGGGTGTCGGAGTTCGGATGGTTACGCTCGGAGAACACAGAGGTTTATACTAGTTCAGGCACGAACGCCCTACGTCCAGTGTGTTGCGGGGTCGTATTACCGAGCATGAAGAGCTCGTAGAGGGGAGCTACAAGCTTTGGTGGGAGAGGGAAGCACCTTCCCAGGTCTCGTGTGTAAGAGGTTCTTGGTTCTGGTGGGTGTTCGCGTGTGTGCGAGTTTGAGTGTGTGTGAATGAGTGTTCGAGAGTTGAGAGAGCTAGATTGGGAGTCCATTCCCTCCCTTTATACGTAGGGAGAGACGGAGGAGTACAGTAGAGAGAGGAGGAGTGATCGTTGGCCCGACTTGGGTTGCTGCCGAGTGAGGGCTTTGTCTTCATCCTGTCTTCCTTCCTGGGGAAGATTGCGCCAGTAGGCACATGTCCGAGTCATGTTCGTCCTTGTTGTGCTGTAGCCATGCACCTTGTGATCGAGAACCCTGCTATCCCCTTTTCTGGGTATGGGCGGAGGCTGTCGCACAGGACCAGACACCCCCGCGTTTCGTCGTATAGGGCTGATGACGCCCTAATCCCTGTTGAAGTGTCCGTCAGAGACATGGCATGGATATAACGTGTAGAAGTCATCGGTTAGGCAGCACAGGACCTTGTACCGCAGGGTGAACAGAGGTCGGCATGACGCCTCATGCCTTAAACCCGATGCCTGAGGACGGAGGAGACTGTGGGCCTTTTGACTATATGGACAAGGGCACCCTAGGTTGGGGATGGCGATGAGATCTCTGAGGGCGAGGGATGTCACGGATGATGTTTGCTAGGCTCGGACGGGGCGGAAGAGCCCCCGAGGGTAGATGACGTCACGGGTGACGTCACCTAGGCTCGGGCGAGGCGGAGGAGCCCTCGAGGGTCGATGACGTCTCGGATGACGCCTCCTTGGCTCGGGCGAGGCAGAAGAGCCCCCGAGGGTTGATGACATCACAGATGACGCCACCTCTACTCGGGCAAGGCGGAGGAACCCCCGAGGGTTGATGACGTCTCGGATGACGCCACCTCGGCTCGGGTGAGGCGGAGGAGCCCCCGAGGGTTGATGACATCTCGGATGACGCCACCTTGGTTCGGGCAAGGCGGAGGAGCCCCTGAGGGTTGATGACATCTCGGATGACGCCACCTCGGCTCAGGCAAGGCGGAGGAGCCCCCGAGGGTTGATGACGTGTCGGATGACGCCACCTTGGCTTGGTCGAGGCGGAGGAGCCCGCGAGGGTTGATGACATCTCGGATGACACCACCTTGGCTCGGGCGAGGCGGAGTAGCCCCCGAGGGTTGATGACATCTCGGATGATGCCACCTTGGCTCGGGCGAGGCGGAAGGCCCCCTGATGGTGATTTTGTTTTTGTGGAGTCCGGTAAATTGGGTACCCTATTTCTAGGTATCCGACAAGGAGCTACGAGGTCATCGTGAGTCATGAGCCCATGACGAGTTGACGACGAGGGCAGTCCCCGAGACTGTGGTTGATGACGAGGAGCAACGAGTTCGTCGTGAGCCATGAGCCCATGACAAGTTGACGACGAGGGGCGACGAGGTCATCGTGAGCCATGAGCCCATGACGAGTTGACGACGAGGGCAGTCCCCGAGACTGTATTTGATGATGAGGGGCGACGAGGTCGTTGGGAGCCGTGTGCCCACGACGAGTTGACGACGAGGGCAGTCCCCGAGACTGTAGTTGACGATGAGGAGCGACGAGGTCGTTGTGAGCCATGAGCCCATGACGAGTTGACGACGAGGGCAGTCCCCGAGACTGTAGTTGACGATGAGGGGCGACGAGGTCATCGTAAGCCGTGAGCCCACGACGAGGGCATGAGTCATTTGGAGGCGGAGGCAGGCGTGGCTGCTGAAGACCTTCTTTCAGACATGGAGTTTTTTTGCTACGGGGTAGCTGTTGTTTGTATGTGGAATACAAGGTGTTCACGGACCTGTAAGTGAAATGTGTCAAAGTTGTATTTATCGAGGCGGTGAGCTTTTATTTCACTTGTATTTCCTCTCGTGCCCGCTGAGTCGTGAGCCGTAGCGATGAATCGTTCGGCCTTGGGTCTCCTATGGTCCAGATCTGGGGCCAGGAGCCTCTGCACACGTAGGAGCCATAGGGACTCCCAAGGGGGCTCGATGCTGACAACCAGCAGCGCAGAGGGCGAGCAGCTCATGCACGCTTAGGGAGATTCCAGGGACATGACCCTTTTCCGAGAGGCTCAATCGTGGCGTGACTAGGGCCTGTTGAGACCGTTCCTACAGACGCTGGGCGAAAAGCCATGCTGCTTGTAGAGTTGTCGATCGTACCGTGGTCGTGTACGGATTCTGGGCACATAGCCTCATGGCTCCCGACCTGAGTGATATCTCTCAGCTTCTGGGGAAATACAACTAGGGAGGCATGTCGATGTAGTCACAGTGTATCGGGTAGCTACTTCTATGCGCTATGGTTCATCGGCAGGCTAGCTTCGGGTGCTTTCTGGTTATGGCCAGGCTGTTTGGCGAAACGCCCTTCAGTGTTTTGGAGAGATCGCCGAACGCCGTAGGCGTTTTGAAGAGGTCACCGAACGCCATAGGCGTTTTGAAGAGGTCTCCGATCACCATAGGCATTTTGAAGAGGTCGCCGAATATCATGACGAGTTGTTGACGCGAGATGTCGAGGAGGTCAGCGACGAGGGTAATGGTGTGTCGTTGACGAGGGATGACGAGGGACGAAGCGTGTTGTCGACGAGGGACGATGATTAGGGTCGTTGGCGAGGGATGACGAGGGACAAAGTGTGTTTTCGACGAGGGGGGCTGCGGGGCAAACCATGGCGACGAGGGACGACGGGGTCGTCGGTGAGGTGAGTCATGGCGGCGAGGTCAGCGATGAAGAACACCGAAGGCCGTTGATAGGATGGCGGTGAGAAGCAACAAGGGGCACCGATAGAATCGACGGTGAGGAGCCACGAGGACCATCGACGAGGTCAGCGGTGAAGAATGATGAGGGCCGTCGACGAGGTCGACAGCGACGAACGACGAGGGGCCGCTAACGTGGTCAGCGGTGAAGAATGATGAGGGGCTGCCGGCGTGGTCGGCGGTGAGGAGCGACGAGGGCCGTCGATCGGATCAATGGCGAAGAACGGCGAGGACCGTCGATGGGATTGACGGCGAGGAGCGACGAGGGGCCGCCGACGTGGTCGGTGGCGAAGAACGATGAGGGTCGTCGATGGGATCAACGGCGAGGAGCGACCAGGACCACCGACGAGGTTGTCAGCGAGGAGGGACGAGGGGCCACCAGTGCGGTCGGCGGCGAAGAACAACGAGGGCTGCCGATCGGATCGATGGCGAAGAACGGCGAGGGCCGCCAATGGGATCGACGACGAGGAGCGACGAGGGACCGCCGATGTGGTTGGAGGCGAAGAACGATGAAGGTCGTCGATGGGATCGATGGCAAGGAGCGACGAGGACCAGCGACGAGGTCGACGGCGAGGAGTGACGAGGGGCCGCTGGCGTGGTCGGTGGCGAAGAACGACGAGGGCCGCCGATCGGATCGATTGCGAAGAACGGCGAGGGCCGCCGATGGGATTGACGGCGAGGAGCGACGAGGGCCGCCTACGTGGTCGTCGGTGAAAAACGACGAGGGTCGTCGACGGGATCGACGGCGAGGGGCGACGAGGGCAGCTGATGGGATCGACGATGAAGAACGGCGAGGGCCGCCGATGGGATCGACGGTGAGGAGCGACGAGGGGCCGCCGACGTGGTCGGTGGTGAAGAACGACGAGGGTCGCCGACGGGATCGATGGCTAGGGGCGATGTGGGTCGTCGACGAGATCCGGCGATGAGGACCGTCGACGGGGAAGATGATCGCTTAACAACCCATGACGTTATTGCACACACCCCCTACCTGGCACGCCAACTGTCGACGAAGTATGTGTCACAGTCTACCTTGGGGGTACCCCACGGTAGTAGATTGTAGGCGGAGGTGTAGCGATAGCGATCAAGGGTAACACAAAGAGCCTAGACACGACGATTTAGACAGGTTCAGGCCGGCAAATCGCCGTAATACCCTACGTCCTGTGTTTTGGTGGCTGGATTGATATGAGTATTAGGTTACACGAAGTGTAGATGAGATCTAAGAGGTTATGAGAGATTGTGTTTTGAGGGGTCCCCTGCCCCTCCTTATATATGCCGAAGGGGCAGGGTTACAAGTAAAGTAACCAATATGGTACTATTTGTGCGGTGCACGTCGTGTGCTGCACGTCTACGTCTTGTGAGCCTGACCATCTTCTGGTCGGTAAGCCCATAAGATCCCTGGGGATATGCCGAGGTAATATCCCCAACAGCGCCCGACTACCGTCAGCTGCCTCCGCCGTGCCGCCATTGCCGGTGGGGAGCTTACTGTGAGCTCCCCCATGCCGAGCTAGGGCCACCAGTAGACTCGCCCCGCGGTGGTGAATCTGCTGGGGGTCTCCCCGTCGTCGGAGACCTCACCGACGACGAGTTCCACCAGCGAACGACTGTCAGCCAGTTGTGAGGCTGACGCGTGGGCCCAGGGCCCCACCTGTCTGTCTCTGCCTACGTGTGTGTACTATGCTGGGTGGCCGTAGCATTTTCAATTGGAAAATAAATGAAAATGGGTTTTGATTTCTGTTTGAATCTTTGAAATTTTTTATAAATTTATAGAAAAATCATAAAAATGTCAAACTAGTTTTGTTGGGTTTCTTTTATCTAGATCTACACTTTGATGTATTTGCATGTGAAGTTTGTGAAACTTTATTTTAAGTTTTTTTAATTCTTGTTAAATGCAGAAACTTGGAAAATGCATAGTAAATAAAATACATCTTGGAAAATTGTGAAACTTTTTTTGTTAGGTTCCTGTAGTGATGTACTATGCAAGAAAATAATTAATATAATATGTTCTATTGGTCAGATTTGTGTAGGATTTAGAAGGCATTAAATGTTTGCTTTAACTATGTTTTAGATTTTTTAGGAATAATTAACACTTGGTAATTTTTCTGTGATATTCTGGTATTTTAGACTAGCAATGAAAAATGTTACTTTGTCAGTTTGATGATTTTCGTAGTACAAAGTATTTTGAAGTGATTTCTCTTGTTTAATTGAAAGGGTAATTAAATAATCTTAATTATTTGTTAAATATAATAGTTTACTTTGGATCTGGTTCCTTTAAGAGAAGTTTGCGCAGTTGTTGGTATGAGCATACTATGTTAGACCATAAATCATGCAATTCAAACACTATAATCATCATGCATGGCATTATATCATCATCATCATCCACGCCACATGCACTTATATATTCGTGTATCGCATCATACATGATTGTAGGACGAGAACCTAGAGAACGTGCCTCTGGAGCAGGAGCTAGTCACATAGGAGGTGCATCCCGAGGGCCTCGGTGAGGTGGAGCAGTTGCAGGAGTGTCCGAACCACATCTCTAGCACCCTTGAGCAAGGCAAGCCTAGGAACATTCTCTTGGTTTGCAAAAGTCTAGCAATTATTTATTTATCTCATTCTTCTTGATGCATTAAGTTATAGGAGTTGGGTGAAACCATTGTTGCATTATGCCTTGCTATCCTACTCTACCACTACTCTGGTTACCCTAACAACTTCGTGTCAGTCATACTTAGTTGGCATAGTTTGGTAGAAGTCGGGTGATTCCCATCGAGATATAGGTGGATACTGGACTCACATGGCAAGGCTAATCTCAGGAAGATAGTCGGAATGTTTAATGGAACTAAGACCAATGGGAAACTCACAATACTTTGGACTGGAGTAACTCAACTGTATCAACTAAAGACTGTTTGTGTTGTCGTCCCTCTGGTCACGTTGAGCGCATGCCCTACACTTAACTAGAAGGATAAGTCATTCCGACTGTGAAGCCGGTACGCTATTCTGTCTGAGTTTAGATTGTGACGCATCGTGCTGGTGTGAAGCGGGGATTTAGACATAGAGGCGCGATCTAAGACCTTCATATGTACTGGCTTTCGGGTGGCCTTTGGGTGTCGGTGGTCCCTGTCCAACTCACAACTTTACCCGAATAGTGTCCTCGGTGACATGTAACTCACTTTGCGAGTGTTGACATTTCTTAATGACATCACCAAGAACACAGGTTCTTAGCAATGACGCAAAAAATCTATGGTATATAATTACCTTGTCTTTAGCAACTAGCCACTATCTTTTACCTTATACTCCTAAGCATGGAACTAGGTTGTCATCCCTAATTATAGAGCTAGGAATATTTATTAATTGTACTTATGAAATATTCTATTTATGTGTGACTAGGAAAAAATAAATAAGGATGGATATGAAATTATAAAGAACAAATGATTCTACAAGCGGACAGATTAATATACCATTGTAGCATTTTACCTAGAGTATTACTAGGTTGTCATTTATATTCTATCACTCGGAAGGTCTAGTTAAACTGATAATCTATAGTATTGATAATATGCATATGAAATGAATAAAGGGATTTAACCGACCAAGAACCCTACTCTTAACAGGGGTAAGTCACATGATAAATATATATACAATAATGGTAAATAGATCAGTCACCATATAATAATAATAAGGATAAAGTTTCTAGAGCATTCTAGTCACTACACAAGCGTCATCCAATACAAGTAATAAAGAAATAACTCCTAAGTATTCTAGCTACCGTCAAAGCTACGTCATTTAGTGCAAGTACATCTAGAAATCATTGTTAAGTAATACTACCAATGTTCCCAACCACAATGGGGCCATGAACAGGATAAGTTGAGTTCAAAAACCTCAGATATAACAAGATATCCTCAACCTGACAATTCCTCCCTACCAAACCACTGCACGGGGGAGGCCTACAAAGGACTCAATAGACCTGTCACGTCCACGATCTACCCCATGACCCGACACAGATGGGGGCATCTGCAGATAATCATTCTATCTAAGCACCACGCCTACATACTGCCTACCACTCGCCATATGATCAAATAGATGAGCTATATGAACATGTGCATGAACTCAATAGCAAACTAACTATACTAGATATATTGAAGTAGACAATGAACAAAGTAAACAAGAACATATTAATGAAGAATAGTGTTACCTATAAATATCATACATCTGCAGATAAATACTGAAAGAGAGAAGAGAATAAGAACTGTACTAGACTCCAATCTCTTGACAATGTCGGGAGTCCAAGATCGATTGACGTATCTTGACTTCCTCTACTCTCGATCTAACTAAGCTATGCTATGAACTAGAGAGGCTCTAGATGAACTAGGGTTTGTAGCTCTAGATGACTAGATCTCAAATGACTTAGACTGAATGGAACTTCAGATGAACTGAGATGCCTCCGGGGGGGGGGGTCTGCCCTCTATTTATAGTCTGGTGGGGTGCACGACAGCCGTTGGATCAAACCGACTTAGTGTAGGGTCGAGATGACTCATTAGAGGCGGTGGAGGAACCTTCCAGATGACGACAACCAGTGGGCCCGGGGCCATGCCGACCGGCATAGGGTGGGGCCGGCCGACCCCACCTGGTGGCGGCTTGGGCTCCGGTTTGCTCCAATGTCTTTGGGATCCTCCGTGAGTTGAATGGCAACTATATCTCCACAGGATTTCTTCTATATTTATTCTGATTTGATTCCCTTTATTACTCTTTTTTGGAATAGTCCCTAGAAAATAATAGAATACCAAAACTCATGGAAATTGTTAGATAAAGCCCTATAGTTTTCTATTTTATATGTGATTGATCCATTTATCATGTTTATAATTGTATCAAAAGTTGACGCTAACGACCGTCAACAAGTTCCCCCAAGCTTACCCTTTGCTAGTCCCTAGCAAAGCCTGTCTAATAAACTTGGATCAGGAGTTGCTGCAATGCTTTCACACGTCAAAAGTTCATATGCTTTCAAACAAAAATTCTTCTATGAATTAGAAAAAACTACTATAACTTTCGAACTCACTTGTATTACCTTTAAACATGGGGTTTTAACCATCACTTGGGTCTTGAGCAATCGAAAGACAAAGTAATCAAATCAGGCACTATGTCTCAAACTCTTCACTCTACCAAAATTCTGGGTTTTGTAATATTTTTGAAATAAAACTCAGAGCTTAATTGTATGACACCCTCAAGTCTCTTGTGTATGTGATATTTGTGGATCTTCACTAAGGCAACAATAATGTCTTGCCCTCCTATACTAGTAAATATAGTGGAGTTCATAGGAATGGCTTAACAAGGTTTAGCATACTTGCTTTGTATATATTGTAAAGTCAAAAAATAGATCCACAGAGAGTTAAGTCATACAATCAAGTCAATATGTGCATGTGTGTGGATATGGTGGTGATGATGGTGATGGTGAAAACCTAATTCTACTTTGCTCCTTGAAATGAATCTCTCTTTTTGGAATTTTGAAATTTTGAATAACATGGCTAGAGAGTATGAGCTATCTTATTCTTTATTTATTTTTCCTGAGAGATGTGTCAGACACTTGTCCATTTTTAATCCCTCTCTTTATTCTCTTTTTTTCAAATAGCTGTTGCATAGCTCATACCTCCATTACCAAGAAAAACTGCTGAGAGAATATAATAAGAACTTTGGAGCATTTATGAATGAATGAAAATGGAATGAATATTTTTGGTGGTGGTTACTCTCAGTGTAAGAGTAAGACCTTTTTCTGGTGGATGAATGGCATGTTGTTGCGCCTACTCTAGTGTAGAGTAGTGCATATTTGGGTGGTGTGTACGTGATGTTGATTTGCATGATGAGACTCTTCACAGGGTCTAAAGGTTGACAACATTCAATGCAAAGACAAGTAGCATGAATGGGTCTAAAGGTTGATAACACTCCATGGATCGTCAAGCAGTCACTTTCCTTGACTCGATGATCCTCCCGACGGCCGGGACCGTGCTCCAGATTGGATCTATATCCTGGACCATCGGATCCGCATCGCGCGCATCAGACGCGCCGTCACCTACATGTCGTCCCGCCATGCCGTCTCCTACATTGTCAACCCATTCATGCTACTTGTCTTTTTATTGAGTGTTGTCAACCTTTAGACCCTATGAAGAGTCTCGTCATGCTTTCGAATCAAGATCATGTACACACCACCCAAATATGCACTACTCTACACTAGAGTAGGCACAACAGCATACCATTCATCCACCAGAAAAAGGGTCTTACTCTTACACTGAGAGTAACCACCACAAAACTATTCATTCCATTCATCCAATAAATGCTCCAAAGTTCTTGTTATATTCTCTCAGCAGTTTTTCTTGGTAATGGAGGTATGAGCTATGCAAAAGCTATTGAAAAAAGAAGAAAAAGAAAATAAAAGAGAGAGGAATTAAAAATGGACAAGTGTACGACACACCTCTCAAGAAAAATAAATAAAGAATAAGATAGCTAATACTCTCTGGCCATGTTGTTCAAAAGTCCAAATTTCAAAAGAGAGATTTATTCCAAGGAGCAAAGTAGAATTAGGTTTTCACCATCACCACCATATCCACCATATCCATACACCTGCACATCTTGACTTGATTGTATGACTTGACTCTCTGTGGATCTATTATTTGACTTTACAATATATACAAAGTAAGTATGCTAACATTGTTAAGCCATTCCTATGAACTCTACTATATTTAATAGTATAGGAGGGCAGGACATTATTATTGCCTCAGTGAAGATCCACAAATACCACATACACAAGAGACTTGAGAGTGTCATACAATTAAGCTCAGAGTTTTATTTCAAAAATATTAGAAAACCCAGAATTTTGGTAGAGTGAAGAGTTTGAGACATAGTGCCTGACTCGATTACTCTGTCTTTCGATTGCTCAAGACCCAAGTGATAGTAAAAGTCCCATAGTTAAAGTTAATACCAGTGAGTTTGAAAGTTAGAGTAATTTTTTCTAATTCATAGAAGAATTTTTGTTTGAAAATATGTGAACTTTTGAGGTGTGAAAGCATTGCAGCAACTCCTGATCCAAGTGTATTAGAAACGCTTTGCTTAGGGACTAGCAAAGGGTAAGTTTGGGGGAGCTTGTTGACGGTCCTTAGCGTTAATTTTTTAAGCAATTATAAATTGAATAATTGGATCAATCAAATATAATATCTAGAAATATAGAGCTTTAATTAACAATTTCCATGAGTTTTGGTGTTTCATTATTTTCTAGGGACTATTCCAGAAAAGAGAATAGAAGGAAAATCAGAGAAGATATCAAATAAATCTCGCGGAGAAACACCTGCCAAAATACTCACGAAGGATCCCGCAGATACTAGAGTGAAGCGGGGACCCAACACCTGCCAGGGGGGCTGGCCGGCATGGGGTGGGGCCAGGCGGCACCCCCTGGGCCCACTGACCACCGTCTTCTAGAAGATTCCTCCACCGCCTATGAGGAGTCATCTCAGCCCTACGTGAAGTCGGTTTGATCCAACAGCTGCCGTGCATCCCACCGGACTATAAATAGGAGGGCATACCCCCCTTGGAGCATCCCATCTGAAGCTCAAATCATTTGGAGATCCATTCAGTCTAAGTCATAGGAGATCTAGTCATCTAGAGCCATAAACCCTAGTTCATCTAGAGCACTTTCTAGTTCATAGCATAGCCTAGTTAGATTCAAGAGTAGAGGAAGTCAAGATTCGATCTTGGACTCCCGACGTTGTCAAGAGATTGGAGTCTGGTACAATTTTTATTCTCTTATTCTCTTTTAGTAATTATCTGCAGTTGTATGATATTTATAGGCAACACTATTCTTCATTAATATGTTCTTGTTTACTTTGTTCATTGTCTATGTTAATATATCTAGTATAGTTAGTTTGCTATTGAGTTCATGCACATGTTCGTATAGCGCTCGTCTATTTGATAATATGACGAGTGGTAGGCAGTATGTAGGCATGGTGCTTAGATACATTGCTTATCTACGGATGCCACTAGTTGTGCTGGGTCATGGGGTAGATCGTGGACGTGACGGGTCCATTGAGTCCTTTGTAGGCCTCCCCCATGTAGTGGTTTGGTAGGGATGAATTGTCAGGTTGAGGATATCTTGTTATATCTGAGGTTTCTGAGCTCAACTCATCCTGTTCATGGCCCTATTGTGGTTGGGAATATTGGTAGTATTACTTAACAATGATTACTAGATGTACTTGCACTAACTAGTGTAGCTTTGACGGTAGCTAGAATACTTAGGATGTTATTTCTTTATTACTTGTATTAGACGACGCTTGTGTAGTGACTAGAATGCGCTAGATAACTTTATCCTTATTATTATTATGATAACTGATCAATTTACCCTTATCATTTATATATATTTATCATGTGACTTACCCCTGTTTAAGAGTAGAGATCATTGATGGTTAAATCATTTCATATGCTTGTTATCAATACTATAGATTATTAGTTTTAACTAGACCTTCCTAGTGGTAGAATATAAATGACAACCTGGTAATACTCTAGGTAAAATGCTACAATTGTATATTTAATCTGCCCGCTTGCAGAATCATTATTCTTTGAGATTTCATCTATTATTATTTATTTCTGTCTAGTCATACATAAAATATAGAAGATTACATAAGTACCATAAAATATTCCTAGCTTTATAATTAGGGATGACAACCTAGTTCCATGCTTAGGAGTATAAGGGAAAAGATAAGAGGCTAGTTGCTAAAGGCAAGTTAATTACATACCATGCATTTTTGGCACCATTGCTAAGAACTATGTTCTTGGTGATGTCATTAAGAAATGTCAACACCGGCCCCACCCCATGCTGACTGGCCCCACCTGGCTGGCTCTAGGGCCCCGCTTCGCTCCGGTGTCTGCGGGATCCTGTTGACGGTCCTTAAGTACCAATTCTAACCGTCAACTAAACATGAAAATGATCCATATGCAATTCACATCTAGATATAGGGTGGTTTACTAATGGAATTCCATAAGTTTTGGTGAATGTCTGTTTCTACAGGGGGTTATCAGGAAATACAAAGGAAAGGCCCACATGCAAGCATTACATAGAGATAATTATCATCCGCAGGAAAAAGAGCAATCTAGAAGAATCAAGAAGGCGCGGGAAGAAATGAGAACACGAGCGGGCCCAGGGGTAGGGCGCCGGCCCTGGCCTGGTGGCCAATCACAGGCCACCTCGCGGATACCCCCCTCCACTGCCTTTGAGGTTACATCTAATCCCTCCATTAAGGTCGGTTTGATCCGAAGGCCGACGTTCATTTGAGGAGGCTATATAAGCAAGGCCCCTGACCCCCCTGAGGAGGCATCTCATCTCATTATTCTTCTCCAGAGCAAAAGCTAGGGTTTCAATTAGAAGTAGAGAAGGAGAGAGGTCCCTCTAGTTGTCTAGATCTAGTTCTTCTAGTTCTAGTTCATCTAGTTGTAATTAGAGGTGAGAGAGAGGAGGAGAGAGCTAGGAGGAGCCAGATCTGTAAGATCTTCCTCAACATTGTACCTTTGCAGTATCTGGTTCGGAGCAATCTCCAGGTTCTTCATTTATTATTTCTATGTATCTTATTTCAGTTTTTGCTTGATTCTATTTACGGGATCCCCGCTCGTGTTGAGTGCTCTAGTTTTGATATCAAACTAGAGTAGTAGGCGATAGTGTAGACGTGGTGTTTAGACTAGAGTTTACCTGAGTTTGCACCCAATCCTACGGATAGTTGTGGTAGCTCCAGGGGTGACAGCTTTGTAAGGCCTTTATAGTCCACCACGTTCGGGTTGGTGTTTTCGTAGAGCTTTTGGCAGCCTCCCCCGACTACCTTTCTCCCAGTCTTTATCGAGAGTCGGGAAGGTACTGTTGCTCCAAAGTAGATAGAGTATAGTGGACCTTTGATTAGATAGAACCCCTTAGAAAACTCTAAAATTTCTCTACCCATTTATCTTATCTATCCTTGGATGATCTTCTTTTGTTTCTAGTACACTTCACATTCCCCGTGGAAATCGATACCCTTGGAATACTCACGGGTGAAAGCTACAGCGGTATCCGTGCGCTTGTGGATTTATCTGTGTGCGTTAAGAAATACCAACAAGCTTTCTGGCGCCGTTGCCGGGGAACGGTAGCTGTGCTAGTTTCGAACCAAGTCATTTGTTTACCCTTTTTCTTATTTCCTTTTTACCACCTTTCTCACCTTACCATTTTCATCTTACCACATGGATTCCACTCCTATATATAAATACTCTGCTCGAAAGGGCAACATGTTGGAGTTTCCACCATCTTCAAATCCTATTCTTACAGATGGCTATGAGCTTCGCCCTGCTTTCATAGCCATGGTTCAGGAGCAATCTTTCTCCGGGCTCGAAAACGAAAATCCTTATACCCACCTTAGAGAATTTTAGCAATTGTGTTCTTGCCTCATCATTGCTAGCATGACACAAGAGACCGTAAAATGGAAATTGTTTCCATTCTCACTTTTGGGAAGAGCGAAACAGTGGTATGCTCATTCCGTAGGAGGCGTAAATGGGAATTGGGATGAACTTTGAGACAAATTTTGTCTTGCTTTCTTCCCTCTTTCTAAAATTGCAGCCCTTAGAATTGAAGTTCTTCAGTTCAAACAAAAAGAGAAAGAGACAATAGGTGCAGCTTGGGCTAGGTTCATAAGCCTTATCAATTTCGGTCCAAACCTTTCCTTGTCAGACAATGTCTTACTCTATCACTTCCATCTTGGTCTTAACAAGGAAGCTGCTTTGCACCTTGACTTATCTTCAGGAGGATCGTTCTTGCACAAAACCATTAGTGAAGGAGAAGCCATTCTAAATAAAATTCTTGAAAATACCCCTTACACTGGAGTTTTTGACGAATTCCCCGAAGAAGTCGAGCCAAGCCTCGAACAACACGAGGAGGAACAAACAACCAAATGTGAAACTCCTTCAGACCCTTCGAATGATTTGTTTGCCATAGAACCATCTTCGTTGGGAATACAACACTCTTTAGAGAGTGATGAACCCCATCCTTCTATGTTCCTCTCTAAAATCGAGGTAGATCTTTTTGAAGATTTTGGCAACACCTCAAATTTTCCAGTTCAAATGAAGCCTCTGTTTCGCTATGCATCATTTGAGTATCAGAGTCTACACAATGATGCTTTCCTTTTAGAGCACATTAAAGGCCTCTCAGCTATCATGAGCCATGAGTGGTCGGTAGAATCGGAGTTATCCACTGAGGTAGCCCGAATCACCGCTCCCTCAAATATTATACTTTGCAAACTTATGGGAAACACCATAGAGGCTCAATATAGTCCTATTGTTGGGATAAATATAATTTCAAGGGCTTTAGCCCAACATCTTTGCCCCAACGAATCTTTGATCCCATCACATAAGCTTCTAAGAATTCCATCTGGAGTTATTCTTGAAAGTTATGGGGTCATAAGGTCCATTCCTTTACGCATAAGAGGGTTCAAGTATCGCTTAGATTTTTACATCTATGACATATCAGACATGTCTCTCTTGATTGGCGTACCATTTGGAACACTCTTTCAAGAGCGACCAAACAAGGATAACCTAAAGTTCAAGGTAGGCAATTCTTCTATTGCTGTTCATCTTTTAAGATCAAATAATGCAATAGTAGAACCCAAGCCCAAACAAGACCCTATTGAGGAAGTCTTAGTGGCGTTTCTAGAAGACTAGTCTCAACCAACTCTTGATGATGAACACTTCACTCAAGAAGAGGAAGAGCTAGCAGAACCTATCGAATTAGACCCTTTGGGAGTGCCATCACAACCTTCAATCGAGTTAAAACCTCTTCCTGCTGCCTTGAAATATGTCTTTCTAAATAATAATCAAGAAACTCCTATCATTATAAGTGACAAGCTTTCCCAAGACGAAACCAATAGACTTGTCACTATCCTAGAAAGACATAAATCGGCCTTTGGCTACTCACTCCATGACCTCATTGGAATTAGTCCAATTCTTTGTACTCATAGAATCCCCATCGATCCTGATTCGTCACCTTCGAGGGAACCACGACGGAGACTTAACAATGCTATGCGAGAGGTTGTTAAGAAAGAGGTCTTGAAACTTTTGGAAGCCAAGATTATCTATCCTGTACCACATAGTGAGTGGGTTAGCCCTGTCCAAGTTGTGCCAAAGAAAGGAGGGATGACAGTTGTAAGAAATGAGAAAAATGAAGTCATCCCTCAACGCACTGTCACTAGATGGCGCATGTGCATTGACTACCGGAAACTTAACAAGGCTACAAAGAAAGATCACTTCCCGTTACCCTTCATTGATGAAATATTGGAACGACTTGCAAAGAACTCTTTCTTTTGTTTCCTTGATGGTTATTTCGGATATCATCAAATCCCGATCCACCCTGATGACCAAAGTAAGACCACTTTCACATGCCCTTATGGAACTTATGCATATCAACAAATGTCGTTTGGATTGTGCAATGCTCCAGCTTTGTTCCAATGGTGCATGGTGTCTATTTTCTCTGACATGATTGAGAAAATCGTGGAGGTGTACATGGATGATTTTACCATCTATGGCAAAACCTTCGACGATTTCTTAGAGAATTTAGACAAAGTCTTACAGCGGTGTGAAGAGAAGCACTTAGTCCTAAACTGGGAAAAATGTCATTTCATAGTTCAGGAAGAAATAGTGCTAGGACACAAGGTGTCCGGACGTGGGATAGAAGTGGATAGAGCCAAGATTGAAGTTATTGAACAACTTCCACCTCCCACAAATGTGAAAAGAATCCGAAGCTTTCTAGGCCACACAAGGTTCTATAGGCGTTTCATTCAAAAAATTTCCCAAATTGCTAGACCCCTAACTAGCCTTTTAGCTAAAGATGTACCTTTCATGTTCACTAATGAGTGTTATGAAGCTTTTGAAATTCTCAAGAAAGCACTCATTTCTACTCCAATCATCCAACCACCCGATTGGACGTTACCCTTCGAGATCATGTGCGATGCTAGCGACTTTGCAGTAGGTGTTGTCTTAGGTCAAACTAAGGATAAAAAGCACTATGCTATTTCCTATGCTAGCAAAATCTTGTCTAGGCCACAACTCAATTATACCACCACTGAAAAAGAGTTGTTGGCAGTAGTCTTTGCGATAGTGTCACACCCGGTTTTAAGAACAAAACTAGATAGACACTATATGTGAGCCCAGGAAGTCAAATCTCACATATAGCCACAACACAAGGTAATATCAAAAGACAATACTTAAGTACATAACATATAAGGTCAAATAAATAACCTTAAGAGATCAAACAGCGGAAAGACACTCCGATCTTCAGGTGAAGACTCCACTCCACAGGGATCAACTGACTGGTTGATCACAAGCCTAACTGCTCGAGACTCTTGCAATCTGGTACCCATCCGGGATTTTTATCCAAATATTGAAAAGTAAAGCAAGCGTAAGTACTTTTGTACTCAACAAGTATACATGGGGGTTCATGAGGCTCAAAAAGGTATGACACTGGTTTAACTACATAAGCTTTTATGTTATCTCAATTTTAGCATTATAGTAGCATCAATGTTATCAATATATAGCCCAATAACAGTATGATCAAGTGAACATGATGTAATGCTTATATGAACAAGTAACAATAATCAATAACGAATAACAACTGATGAGCTATGACATAAGGACATCACACAGTAAGGAGCCCAAGCCACTCTTGACCGTGAGCACGACTATTATAATAGTTTTACACTCTGCAGAGGTCGTACATCTTTACCCACAAGTCGTGATCCCCATATGCCATCACCTCTACCAAGGAAGTGGAGCAGGGTACACTATGAGACCGTTCACAGGTTCCACTGGTAGGTAACAACCCGCTATATGTTTCCTCAATGGTTAGTGCTACCCCTCTTATGAGGGCACTAAGGTGAGCCCCTCTTGCGCCCTTTCGGGTAAGTTGCCACAAACCAGTAGAATTTTAATACTGAGTCAAGCCAGAGCCATATAGCTTGTGGTTGCACTATAAGTCCTAGGGTAATCTACTTACAGAAATATCCCTATGAGTAAGAACACAGGTTGAGGTGCCTGTTGTTCCACCTATAGTCCATGTTGCTAAAAAGTCATCTTTTATTGTCATTGCATATATCATTAATCAAGTTTACATGATCATAGTCATTTGCTTGGCACTAGCATCATACTACCCAAATGCATAAATTCCCAGGGTGATAAGGTATAAGATACAATACTAGGATAACCTTATAGGATAACAAGGAAACTCATGCATATGATTAATGAATGATTATCATGAATAGGACAACAAGGATGATCCCATGTAATACTTGCCTTAAAATCAGATTCCTCTTCTAGTTCAAGTCTTCCAAGGTCTCCAAAAATACCAACTTCTTCTCCTTGATCTCCAACGCAAAACTCACCAATTGGACAATAATTAATAAATCACCACACAAGCATCTGATCATACAAAGCATACAAACATGGCTAAATTAGAACAGTACACCAATCAATAAAAATATTTAAAAAGAAAGCTACACATCTCTACGACCACATAGACACGAAGATCGCACTAATCGGAGCTACGATGATCGAGATACATCTTTCGAAAGGTTTGCTTATATAAAGAGAACTAAAGGCTTTATCTATTTTAACTATATAAAAGAGTGTATAAAGTATTTCAGAGAAACACCTTGGTTATATTAGGTCAAATTTGTATTTGGTTTTGAAAACTAAAGTAGAAACTATCATTATTTTATGTATAAAACAAGTTACACAGTGGTTAATCAAGTTAGGGTTTGGAACCATGAAAATACAGAGCTATTAACATGTTATTAAATATTACTAATGCAAAGATCATATCGATACAAAGCCAACGCAACTTGAACGAGTCAAATCGAATCTAAAACGGAGAAGTTGCGATTTAAACAAGGTTTGAGATTAAAACTTGGATTTAAAAAGGCATTAAATAAATAATTATTTTCAATGTTGTAAAATATTGTTTATTCGGGTTTTATCATGTATAAAAAGTCGTTACGAATCTAACGCAATTTGAAAGGATCAAAACAGAGTTGAAACGGATATTTTATGAGCAAAAGAAATTTGGTGGCGTTTTTGTAATTTGGAGAAACGCATTTTGAATGGAACAAAGGAGTATTACGTTTTCAAAATGAGAAAACGCAAACAGGAAATCTGTTTTGGGACCGCGGGTTTATTCTGCCGAAATACAGGGTCTCTTATAAAAAAACGCAGGGTTGACCGGGTCATCTCCACGTGGAGGTCACGTGGCGAAGCGGGACTGGCTGGTTCATGGTGGACCTGCTGACATGGCTCCGGTGGACAGAGTCTATGGTCCACGGTGGACCAAAGGGATACGCCCTTTATAGCTTCTAATCTGCACCATAGATCAAAGCATGGATGGCTGAGGAGAGAGGGGGTTGCAGGAGGGAGGTGCCTATGCGGCGGCGCCATGGCCGGCATCACTCAGATCTCGCCGGAGAACAGCTCGACGGTGCTATAGGGCTCCAGAGCCTAGGAGAGTGGGTCCGGGGTGACGAGCACGATGAGACGAACTCGATGCGGAGTTCAGAAACGGCCACGAGGGCATGACGGCGGTGCTAGGCATGCCCGAGTGGCTTGGGTTGGTCGGTGACGCGCGCGTGGTCAGACGGGGAGCTAGGAGGAGAGAAATAAGGCACCTGGGGCCTTTCTTACCACAACGCGTAGCTCGGTGACCGGCTAGGAAGGGCAGTGGAGTTCGGCAGCGGCGAGACGATGGCGGCGGGATCCGGGGATGGTCACGGCTCGTGGCGGTGGCGCTCAGAGGCTTCGTGGCTTGTGCGCGAGGGCAAGAAGGAGGCGGAGGGGGTTGCGGCTCGGCTTTTATGGCCTTGGGCGGAGCCGAAGAAGGAAGGATGGGGATTGGATGGAGGATTCAGTGTTGGCGAAGAAGGAAGGTGCGGTTTCTTTCCTCCCGAGGAAGAAGACGACGCGGTGTCGCTGACGTGCGGGGCCTGCTCGTCAGCGAGGGAAAAAGGTGGGGTCGGAATGGTAGCCAGAGAGAGAAGCAGGGAGCGCGTCCGCGCATTACGGGCCGAGGCCAGCAACTAGTCCTGCGTGGAAGAAAAGGGAAAGAGAGAGGGGCACTGGGCTAGCCTCACCACTAGGCCTCGCGGGAAGAGGAGGGGGAGAGGGCGCTGCGTGCGGGAGGGAAAAGGGCAGAGCTGGGCTGGGCCAGAAGCAGAGAGAGGGTGAGGGAGGCTTTTTCTTCCTTTTCATTTTATTTCTTTTGCCTAAACCTTTTTCCAAAAACCTTTTTGAAATCGTATTTTAATTTTTAACAACCACTCAAACCGATAAACCAAATGCACCAGCATGAATGCAACAACAATGTTTCTACCTCCTAATAAAACTTAATTTCATGAATTTTTTTATTTCCTATGTTTTCATGAGCACCAAAAATTGTAATTAAATCATTTTATTACTATTTTTCCAAAAAGCAAATTTCAGGGTGTTATAGATAGACAAGTTTAGATCTTACTTAGTAGGAGCTAAGGTAATCATTTATTCAGATCATGCTACTCTTAAGTACCTGCTCACTAAGAAAGATGCTAAACCTCGGCTTATAAGATAAATTCTTTTACTCCAAGAATTTGACATAGAGATAACAGACAAGAAAGGATTAGAAAATTCAGTAGTTGATCACTTGTCTAGGCTTCAACATAAAAATGAACATGAATTGCCTATTAATGACTATTTAAGGGACAAGACACTCCTCAAGGTAACACACTCGGACCCTTGGTATGTGGATATTGTGAATTATATGGTTTCAGGATATGTTCCACCGGGAGGTGACAAGAGAAAGTTCAGTATGACTCTCGTTGCCACTTGTTGGATGATTTGTATATCTATCGGGTTTGTGCTGATGGACTGCTAGGGAAATGTGTCCCAATGGTCGAAGCCATGAGGATCATAGACATATTGCATGCATCACCTTATGGAGGACACTATGGAGTGTACCGTACACATGCAAAGATCTAGCAAAGCGGATTCTACTGGCCGACAATGTATGAAGATACAAAACAGTTCATTAGAAGATGTGTCAGATGCCAGAAACATGGAAACATTAATGCTAGGAACGAAATGCCACTCACTAACAACCTTGATGTCTGGGGAATTGACTACATGGGACCATTCCCAAGGTCTGGAGATGCTGAATACATCTTGGTGGCAGTTGACTACGTATCCAAGTGGGTAGAAGCATTACCATGTCAAGCTGCCGACTCCAAGCATGCTAAGAAGATGTTCCATGAAGTGATATTCCCAAGATTTGGAATGCCCCGAATGGTCATAAGTGATGGAGGATCGCATTTCATCGACAAAACATTTTGAATGCTCCTAGCAGAATATGGAGTCAAGCACAACATTGCAACTCCATAACATCCTCAAACTAGCGGTCAAGCTGAAACATCAAATAAGCAAATCAAGAACATTTTGCAGAAAACCGTGGATGAGATGGGAAAGAGAAATGGAAGTACAAGCTTCATGATGCATTATGGGCGTATAGAACTGCATACAAAACACCCATAGGAATGACACCTTATCAGCTTGTATATGGAAAAACATGTCACCTGCCTGTTGAATTGGAATTCAGAGCTCATTGGGCCATCAAGAAATGGAACATGGATCTCCGCTTGGCTGGTAAGAGACGTCAGATGCAAATATCTAAGCTAGAGGAATGGAGAGAAAAAGCTTATCACAATTCCAAGATCTACAAAGAGAGAACAAAAAGGTGGCATGATAAGAGAATCAAGCACAAAGAGTTTACACCTGGTGATAAAGTTCTGCCATTCAATTCAAGAGTGAAGCTCTTTGGTTATGGAAAACTTCGAAGCAAATGGGAAGAACCATTCAAAGTGATTGAAGTTGCATCACTCGATGTTATCACACTTCAAGATGATACAGGTAACATATTCAAGGTAAATGGTCAACGTTTGAAAGTTTTTCTTGAACCTGAGAACTTAGAAGAAATTGACTTGATTGAATTTTTGCAATTTAATGATCCAAATTTAGAAATCAATCATGCTTTAGACAACTAAGGTTATGTGGCCAACCACTAATGATTAATCAATTCCACGAGCTTTGTTGTCTATTTGAGTTGTGCATGATTTGGAAGCTTGAATGAGATCTAATATATCAGCAGCAAGAGCGAACGACTACGTCAACATTCATCCTGGGGGAGAGCACCCCCATGTACTTAGCTAAGTATTTCTACCTATGAATCTTTATACCTATACTCTACTAAAAATAAAAAAGATGCATAATCATAGAAAACCCAATAAATATTTCCCGCTTATATATGTCTTTGCTTAGTTTAGAAGTTTGCTAATAAATAATAGGAGATAATAAAATATAGAAGTTATGCTAAAATGAGCCCCAATGATAAACTCTTAACATGGAGGTGATGAATAGTTGCTATGTCGTAATTCCTTTCAAGTACCTAGTTTTCAGCCTTGGATTCTCCCAAGTTTTAGACATAACTGTTTTGACATAAGATTTACTCTGAACCTGAAACTTGTGGGTTGCGAATGCTTGAGCTAAGTCTAGGTAGTTGATAGGTATGATATGAAAAAGTATGAGCTGCTATTTATCTTCTTCCTAGCAATACTAGAGTTCTCGAGAATTTAACTTTTGAAAATTGAAAATGTTACATGATAAGTTTCTGTATGACGAGAGCTTGAATTCCTACCACAACCATATATACATGCCTGGTAGATTAGAAAAACTTTCACTATCATATTTACTGCTTGTATATGCATTGAGTTTTGTCAAGCTTTGTTGACCCTTAGAGACTTGTCATGCTTTTAAAATCAAGATCACGTACACTCCACTCATATATGATGCTTCTACCCTGGAAGTACGCATCCACATATATGCCATTTAGATCCACCATAAAAATACTCTATTCCTACCCTGGGAGTAAGTAACCAAAAATATCCCAGTTCTCCACCTATCCATATATTTCATTACCACAGATATAACTGCTCCAAAGATTTCCTTGTTATCATCTCAAAAGTGTTATTATAGAAAGAGACTTGGGGTTGTGAAAAAAACATAGAGTAAAACATGGACAAGTGTCCTATCAAAACAATGGGTACTTAGATGCCCGCCTCTCTTAAAAAAGAGCAAGCCCACGTTCTCTAAAAAATTCTAAGTTCCAAAAGAGAGATGTATGTATATATGTATTCAAGGAGCAACGTAGAATTAGGTTTCCATCATACACCCTCATATATCCACCATACACCATTATATATACATCCACCATCTATCCACCCTCATACATCCACCATATATCCCATACACATGCACATCTTGATTTGATTGTATGCCCCGTTTCTCTGGATCCATTGTTTGACTTTACAATATATGCTTTGCAAGTATGTATGCGCTCTTTCTCCCCACCTATGAACTCCATATATTGCCTATTAGTTATGGTGTGTGAGAGAGAAGACACATTGGTACTTTGCTTGTTCCAAATAATATCTGAGAGAAGGCATAACACCATTGTTGCCTTGGTGAGGATCCACAAATACCACATATAGAGAGACTTGAGAGGGTCATACAAAAGAGACTTTGAGTTTTATTTTGAAAACTTTGCAAAACTCCAGGATGAAAGTTGAGCGAAGAGCTTGAGACATAGTGCTTGACCTGATCATTCTGCTTTTCAATTGCTCAAGACCCAAGTGATGGCTATAAGCCCCATGGTTAAAGGTAATAGGGTAAGTTTGAAAGTTAGAATAGTTTACTCTAATCCAGAGGAGAATTCTTGTTTGAACGCATGTGTACCTTTAAGGCGTGAAAGCATTGTAGCAACTCCTGATCCATCTTTGAGTTCATCTTTGTTCAGGGACGAGCAAAAGGTAAGCTTGGGGAGTTTGTTGATGGTCCTTAAGTACCAATTCTAACCGTCAACTAAACATGAAAAGGATCCATATGCAATTCACATATAGATATAGGGTGGTTTACTAATGGAATTCCACAAGTTTTTGTGAATGTCTGTTTCTGTAGGGGGTTATCAGGAAATACAAAGGAAAGGCCCACATGCAAGCATTACATAGAGGTAATTATCATCTGCAGGAAAAAGAGCAATCTAGAAGGATCAAGAAGGCGCGGGAAGAAACGAGAACACGAGCGGGCCCAGGGGCAGGGCGCCCGCCCTACCCCCTGGGGCGGCCGCCCTGGCCTGGTGGCCAATCACAGGCCACTTCGCGGATACCCCCTCCACCGCCTTTGAGGTTGCATCTAATCCCTCTATTAAGGTCGGTTTGATCCAACGGCCGACGTTCATTTGAGGATGCTATATAAGCAAGGCCCCTGACCCCCTAAGGAGGCATCTCATCTCATTATTCTTCTCCAGAGCAAAAGCTAGGGTTTCAATTAGAAGTAGAGAAGGAGAGAGGTCCCTCTAGTTGTCTAGATCTAGTTCTTCTAGTTCTAGTTTATCTAGTTGTAATTAGAGGTGAGAGAGAGGAGGAGAGAGCTAGGAGGAGCCAGATCTGTCGGATCTTCCTCAACATTGTACCGTTGCAGCATCTGGTTCAAAGCAATCTCCAGGTTCTTCATTTATTATTTCTAAGTATCTTATTTCAGTTCTTGCTTTATTCTATTTACAGGATCTTCGCTCGTATTGAGTGCTCTAGTTTTGATATCGGACTAGAGTAGTAGGCGATAGTGTAGACGTGGTGTCCAAACTAGAGTTTACCTGAGTTTGTGCCCAATCCTACGGATAGTTGTGGTAGCCCCAGGGGTGACAGCTCTGTAAGGCCTTTGTAGTTCACCACGTTCGGGTTGGTGTTTTCGTAGAGCTTTTGGCAGCCTCCCCCCGACTACCTTTCTCCTAGTCTTTATCGAGAATCGGGAAGGTACTGTTGCTCCAAAGTAGATAGAGTATAGTGGACCTTTGATTAGATAGAACCCCTTAGAAAACTCTAAAATCTCTCTAACCATTTATCTTATCTATCCTTGGATGATCTTCTTTTGTTTCTAGTACACTTCACGTTCCCCGTGGAAATCGATACCCTTGGAATACTCACGGGTGAAAGCTACAGCGGTATCCGTGCGCTTGCGGATTTATCTGTGTGCGTTTAAAAATACCAACAGATCCTCTATGAGTATTTTGGTAGGTGTTTCTCCGCGGTATTTATTCGATATCTTCTCTAATTTGCTTTCATTTATTCTCTTTTCTGGAATAGTCCCTAGAAAATAATGAAACACCAAAACTCATGGAAATTGTTAATTAGAGCCCTATATTTCTAGATATTATATTTGATTGATCCATTTATTCAATTTATAATTGCTTAAAAAGTTGACGCTAAGGACCGTCAACACTCACTTTGCTCATTCGGCTTTTGTCGCGTCTTTTGAGCCCCGAGATGTTGGACACGATTTGATGGATCCGGATTGGGTCAATGCCATGCATGAGGAGTTGGAAAACTTTGAGCGAAACTGTGTTTGGGTCTTAGTGCCACCACCACCAAGTTTCCACCCTATAGGAACCAAGTGGGCTTTAAAAAACAAACAAAGTGAGGACGGGGTGGTAGTGCGAAACAAGGCTAGGTTGGTAGCACAAGACTTTTGTCAAATGGAGGGAATATATTATGAGGAAACCTTTGCTCCCATTGCCCATTTAGAAGCCATTAGAATCCTTTTAGCCTTTGTCGCTTCTAAGGGGTTCGAACTTTTTCAAATGGACGTTAAGAGTGCTTTCTTGAACAGGTACATAGAGGAGGAAGTGTATGTTAGGCAACCTCCCGGTTTCAAAAATCCCAAGTTTCCATACCATGTTTTTAAACTTCACAAAGCTTTGTATGGTTTGAAACAAGCCCCTAGAGCATGGTATGATAGGTTGTAAACGTTTTTGCTTGCAAAGGGTTTTAAAATGGGATCGGTCGATAAAATGCTTTTCTCCTCAAGCAAGGCAAAGACACTCTCCCAGTCCAAATATACATGGATGATATCATATTTGGTGGTTCTTCTCATCCTCTTGTTGCCAAGTTTGCAGATTGTTGGTATTTCTTATGACTATTGGATAAATCCGCAAGCGCACAGATTATACTGCCGTAGCACTTCACCAAGGAGTATTCCGAGGTATCCTAATTTATATTATCCCAAGGGGAAAGCTGGCTAGAAATGATAATTAGAGAGAGATCCTAGAGAGCACCTCAACCTTAGTACCAACTAGTATAGGGGGGTAAATGATAAAAGTGATAGGAAGGGGTTGATGAATGAAGAATCTATGGTAAAGGATACTTAGAGCGGCCCTCAGAGACTAGCTAGGTGGGAGGACAACGAGAAGAGAACAGGGACTCCTATGTACTTCACTCTACTTCAATATACTTAGCTAGATAACTAGTCTAGACACTATAGTTTGTCTCCTCAATACAAGTATGCTAGGCGAGGGGATAGATCAGTAGGAGGACAAAACTCCTACTGGACCGCACCCTCTTCTTACGGGGGCCTTACCTTTTAAGAACTTGCCTATAAACACGTGGTGGAATGCAAAGACTAGACAAGGCTGTCACCTCTTGCTAGCTACCACAAACAATCTATGCAGCAAGCGATAACCAAGGATAAGATGATTTATAAGCACCACGCTTACACACAACTTACTACTTTGACTATGATCAATAACCAAAGTACCCTATGACAGGCAATGATCGCATACAGGAAAGGTCACAAGGATCATAGACTATGGGTGTGAAGGCTATTAAAGAGCAAAAGCATATAGCAAGACTATATCTAGTATAGAAATGCTCAAAGTAAATACTAAGTAAAGTAAAGAGAAAGATATATATTGAATAAGATAAAGTCTTACAAAGAAGGAAAGATACAAGAGCTATACCAGACTCTCCAGAAGATGACTCCGGAAATCTCGAGCATAGCTCAACTCAACTCTAACTCCCACTCTAGACTAACTCCTAGAACAATCTAAGGAATAGAGCTTGTAGGCTTCTTCTTCATGATTAGAGACGGGGGTGTGACCCTCTATTTATAGCAGGAGGTGGAGTAGGGGCTACTCCGGCGCCACGTCAGCAATCCAGGGCCTTCCATTCTCCACCCTTGGATCCAACCGACCTTGGAACCGACCAAGGCATGGATGGTTGTGATCCAACACGTGGGGAGAAGCTATGGCGGTTGGAGGGAGCCCAACCGACTTAGGGGGCATTCGGCCGAATGCCCCTATGGATAGTGGGCCCTCCCCTGCCTCCTTGGATGGGGTCCCACCAGTCAGAGACTGAGTGGGACCCATTTGGACCTTCTTGAGGTTCGGCCGAATCCCCCCTTGGGGGTTCTGGTCCTCCTCTGCTTCCTGGTGCTGGTCCCACTCGTCATAGGTATTGGATGTTGGTCCTGAGGTATTTTGTCACGTTTATCTCCTTGGTGTGGGTCCATGGATCCACGTGCTTCGCTTGTGAGCTGTTGAGAGGAAACATAGAGTGATCCAATGGATGGATTCTACTCTAGAGTGCCTCTCTTGGATCATGGTCGAGAGGAGAGAGCATGGTGGTCCCATATGGCTCTCCTTTGCTCCATTTGTTCATTCCTGCACTCAAACACTCATGGACATGTGGAACTAGTTATTTGATAAAGAATGCTCATGATGTGTTTGTTTTATCCTTGATCCTTGGATTAGTGGCACCATTTTAGCTATGTAAAAGATGGTCATAATTTGTGCCACCAAGATCCCCTAAGATTAACCTTTGCTCGTCCCGAGCAAACAATCAAACTTAGCTCGATGGATCAGGAGTTGCTACTATGCTTCATATTTCAAGAGTACTAAGTCTACAAAATCATACTTCTCTTTTGAATGGAAAAGTTAGCAATAAAGACTCACCCATATTACCTTAGTCCTTCATGGTGCTTATAGCTTTATCCTTTGTCTTGAGAGGTTGAGAGATAGAACAACTTGACTTGAGCACTAGTTTTCTCATTCTTTCACAAGTTTCATATCGGAGGTTTTGTAAGGTTTTGTAAAAGAAAACTTAGTGTTCCTCCAATGGTACTCTCGAGTCGCTCATAAGGTGTATGATTCCTCACCAAGGCATATATCAAAGTTTGCCTTCTTCCATCCTATCTCTAAAGCTTATGTGGAGCTATAGGTAGGGATCAAAGATGTAGCAAACTTACCTTGCATATATTGTAAAGTCAAATTCCGGACCCGAGGAGGGAAGTGTCATACTCTTAGATCAAGATGTGCAAGTGTGTGGAAACATGGTAAATGATCAATACTCCTATTTGTGGATCTCTCTTTTCTAAAATTGAGACATAGCTATTTTTTTTTTCAAGAAAGCTTTGGAAATGCTCATAAAGATTAGGACTTTAGAATGCCCTTGGATTTTTCATAATTTTGCATAGTCTATGTCTCATTTACTAACAACAAACTAGAGAGAGTTTTTCTACTTAGAGCATGGAGTATGAACTATGTGAAAATGTAAGGCATGTTTCTGCGTACTTCCAGTGTAGAAGCAGCATGTATATGTGGCGTGTACGTGATCTTGATCTTGGGAGCATGATAAATCTCTCAACAAGGGTCACAAAACTTGACCAAACTCAACACTGGATCTTGGGAGCAGCTTATGTAGAAAGCTTATATCATGAAAGAGCATGTTTGGCTTTGGTAGGAATTTTCACCATTGAGGAACATCAAAGTGTTTTATCATTTAAATAAATAAATACTCCGATAGTCATTCTTTCTTAGAACAAAATTATAGCAGCTCTTATCTTGTCATATCATGTCTCACAACAACTTAGAATTAGTTACGGCATTTGCAACCCACAAAAGGTTGAGGTTCATGATGAATTCTTTTAAGCCAAATAACCCATACTTGCCAATTTCTTGGGTCTTCTCTCGTGTCTTGGTCTTCTCGCAAACAGTCTAGCGTTGCTCAGTCTGCTATAGAGGCTGAGTATGTAGATGTCGCTAGCTGTTGTTCGTAGTTGATTTGGATGATTGTGAATTTGAAGGATTCTGGTCTAGTGCTTACTCGAGTGCCTCTACTTTGCGATAGCACGAGTGCCATCAGTGTAGCCAAAAATCCCGTGCTTCACTCTAAGACCAAGCACATCGATGTTTGTTTCCATTTTCTGAGAGATCACTACGAGAAGGGCAACATTGACCTCCGGTGTCGATACCCAAAACCAGCTTGCGGACATTCTCACAAAACCCTTGGATCAAGTTGTGTTTTCGCAATTGAGAGAGGAATTGGGTGTGTGCTTCCCTTTTTACATGAGGGAAGCTTGTTGTATATTAGTTTTTCTTTTGGTTTTATTTGACTTTTGTTTTGGCTTTTCTCTTGTATCACATTGCATTTTGCATCTCATTACATTTGTGACATAGTTCATTTTGAGCTTCATACCTATAGACAATATAATGAAACTATGCTCTATTTGAGGTGTTGTATGTGTCTATGGTGTTGCTTAGCTTAGACTCTCTTTGATATCTTGATACACAATAGAGCTAAGTTAGAAAAGCTTTAAAACTGAATTTCATTCCTATGTCACCTCTGAAATGACACTAGCATGTATAGACTCTTTGAAGATCCCTTTTGGTTGTTTTGTTTATAGCTTGTAACTATGGCTTTTCATTGAATCATTCACTTCCATTGAGCACCATGTTTAAATCTTAATCTAAAACTAAAAGTAGCTCTATGAATAGTGAATTAAAAAGATCGAGTTGGGTTTGCTTTGTGAGCACTTCACCATATTGAGACGGCTTCCCATTGCACATTTGGGTTGAACTTGAGTTATGTCTTGTATGACCGAAACCGGTGCTTTAAGCTTTTTGGCTTCGCCCGGTTCATAAGTGGCTTCACTTTTCTTACAACCACTCACATCCACTTGTATTGTGCCTAAAACTGAATTTTGCTGCAAAACTCTAAAAAATGAAAATCTTTGATTCAGTTTGGGTCTTTGGCTTGATGTATGATCTTTGCTAGGGCTAGATTACTCGCTATACATGAGACCATTTTGTGGTTGATCTTATCCTTTATGCCATGCTTAGTTGTCTTTTCAGTGGTGATATCCATTTTCTATGCTCACACATGTAACCTTCTCTAAACTAGCTTCTACAGTGATCTTTAGCTCAACCTAGGTCTTTGTTGAGTACTTAGAGCTTTTGCTTATTCTCACAGGATCACATCACTTAGAGCATCTTTTCGATTTCTCAGCTCTATGTATGAAGCTTGTGCACTCATTTTGCATACATGGCATTTGTGACCGAAATCTTGCGTTTTGAGCATTGATGAGTTACATATGTCAACAAGGGGGAGAAAACGTGCATTTCACCTTCTTTACTCAAGGGGAAGAAAAACATGCATTTTGGGGAGAAATCATGCGTATGTGAAAATCTTGCATTTTTGGCATTTTTCACCTCTTTTGGCATCTTGGAGACATATTGTTGCTCACTTGGTATCTTTGTGCTTCTATGCCGTAAGGTTTCAATTTGGTATCTTATGAAAGGTCGCATTTGTCAAGGGGGAGCTTTTGCTAGATGTGTTGAGCCTTTGCCTCTTCTAGAGGGTCTAGCTTGTGTTGTTGGCTTCGACAGGTTTCGATTGGCATTTGGAGCTTTGATAACGGAAATTGGTATGAAATTGGTATCTTTGGTTTGCTAGCTGTGTTGAGCCTTTTATGTCTCTTCTTGAGGGCTAGCATTGATTTGCTTGGTTGCGTCGAGCCATTACCCATGTCTTTGGGAACCAAGTTTTGGATGAATTTTGCCTCTCTCAAGTGACCCCATTTTGGCTTTGGTTAGCTTTTGGTCATTTGGAGAAGCTCTACCTTGTGTCTCAAATATAAAATGAACTTGTGTTGACAATGCACTCATCAAGGGGGAGATTGCGAACACATGGTTGATATGTGTCCATGTTGTTCAGTTGTGTGATGAGTGATTACTCAACATTTGAGTGTTTCAGTTTGAGCGGTTCTACTAATCTTGCTGCGAAAGCAGAAATGTGTGCCTGTCTATCGGCTTGTGATGTGCAGGTTGTTGACGGTCATTAGCGTCAACTTTTTAAGCAATTATAAATTAAATAAATGGATCAATCAAATATAATATCTAGAAATATAGGGATTTATCTAACAAATTGCACGAGTTTTGGTGTTTCAATATTTTCCAGAGACTATTCCAGAAAAGAGGATAAAGAAAAGCAAATCTAAGAAGATATCGAACAAATCCCGCGGAGAAACACCTGCCAAAATATTCACAGAGGATCCTGCAGACACCAGAGAGAAGCGGAGCCCCGGACCCCACCATGTGGGGCCGGCCAACATGGGGTGGGACCGGCCGGCACCCCCTTGGACCCACTGGCCGATGTCATTTGGAAACTTCTTCCACTGCCTTTGAGGATTGATCTGAGCCCTACGTGAAGTCGGTTTGATCCAACGACTATCGTACATCCCACCGGATTATAAATATAGCCCTGTACCCCAGGAGGCACCAGATGAGAAGAATAATTGATCCAGGTCAAGTCAGAGCAAGATTAGAATAGATCTAGGGTTTCCAGAGAATAGATTAGAACTCTAGAGCTTCAAGTTATTAGCTAGGTAGCTAGCAAGATCCAATCGGAGTTGTCAATACATTCGGGATTCCAGATCTATCTGGAGATTCGGTAATTTATCTTGTATTTCATTATGACTTTATACTTCATTATTAGATTGCTACTTATTGAGTGTTTATACCTATTTGCAAATTAGATATAGATAAGATTGGTGATGATTATCTTTATAAGATCGTAAAGCGCCTAATTCAATTCTCGAGTGGGTTAGGTGGTATGTATTATGAAGGCTTGGTGCCTAGATATTATATGTACCTACGGATGTCTCCTGATGTGCCGTGTCATGTGGTAGTTCGCGTAAGTGACTTTTATAGTTGCGTTGATTCCTCTGTAGTTCATCCTTGGCACATAGGCTTGGCAGAGCACGGTCGCGACGGAGGTGACGGTTCCGTCTTAATAGCCTCCCTAGTTGATGTTCCTTATGATGTTTTCTGAGTCATTTATAATAGCATATAAATATAGTGTGTTTAGTTTCTTTTTATTTATTTAGGTTTCTTTTACTTTACCGAATCTTGAATTGTCTGACTATATTATTAGTGAGTCTATTTCTATATCTAGAATACCATTTATCTTATACCTTTATTATCATATTTATTATCTTGACATGACTTACCCCTGCTAACGCATTAGAAAGGTCGATCTAATCTTAGGTCTGCACATTTATAGTCTAAACTATATGCATTTAGATTTCCTTTTCTATCCCTATTTAATTCCTGTAATTAATTGAAAGTTTTCCTTTTGGCATAAACAAATCAATGATACTCGGAGAATCTCACTGGGTGAAATGCTACAATAGGAGAATTATTTGTGCGCTTGCTGCGAACACATGGTGGATAAGTACCCATGTTGTTCAGTTTTGTGATGAGTGATTGCCCAACACTTGAACGTTTCAGTTTGAGTGGCTTACTTCTAACCTATTTGCGAAAGCAAATGTGTGCCTGTCTATCGGCTTGTGTTGTGCAGGTACTATGCCTAGTGACAGTGGTCAATGGCGTGGAGAAGGTCGAGTAGAGGCTTGCTGTGCCGACGGACTAAGAGCGGTGAAGGGCGGAAGCAGGGCTCGGACTGAGGGACCATGGGCGCCGGCGGACTAGCTGTGGAGGCTAGTACTTGACACCGGCGGGTGCGAGAAGACATGGAGGTAGACTGAGTCGATCGAGTCAAGACGGTGGACGCGCGAGTCGAGCGGAGGCTCATGGGACTCGGAGTCCGACCGGGCGAGGACAAGGTGGCTCGAGTCGAGCGGTTTGGTGGTTTGGGCGCAAAACTACCGGAGGACGGTTTCCGAGTTTGGGCCTCAAAACTCGGGGTTCGGTAGTTGAGCCCAAAGCTACCGGTGGCGGGTTTCCTAGATTTGGGACTCAAAACCTAGGTGGAGCTTCCGAGGAAGCGGGGATGGCACATGGCGGAATCCTGGAGGTTGCGTCGAGGCGACAACAACTCCCGGCAGGAAGCGGGGCCGTCCATTCAAACGAGTGGCTGAGAGTTATCGACTTGGATTACAATGTCTTAGGGCTAGGTAATTCGGTCATGTATCTAATGGGGTCTTTGGGAAATAGCCAAAGCCCGTTAAATAAGGGATGGAGGGGTATCCTCATCCCACCTCTTGAACCCTAGTCATTTGCATCACCTCTCTCTCTCTAGTTTATCTCTCTAGTTCATGAGGTCCCTAGTGTAAGGATTTGCACTTTTATTTTAAGTGGGAATCAGAGGCCTTACCCTCCGTAAGACACGGTGGCTTTGATTCGGTGATTGTGTCTCCTTTGCTTGTGTTCTTTGCTAATCGCGTTTTGCTCCTCTCTAATCCTCTTTGTTCTTGCGATGATTTCTCTTGATTGAGAGCGAGTTTTGCGATTCCGTTTGAACCAAGTTGTGTGGGATCACGAGTAGAAGATTTGCACCGAAGGGCTTTGCATCAAACCTCTTGAGCACATAGATCGAGAAATTTCTATTTCGTGTTCTTCGTTTTTGGAGTTTTTCCCGAAATCCTTTTGTTCCCATTAATTCACACCAAATTGAGCGATGATTTCTTCGAGATAGCTCCTCCACAGCCTTGGGATCATACCCACAAAGTTTGGTGGCTATTGGTGAATATTTGGAAGTGATTTTGGGGGAGAGGCGATTCAAAATCACCCCCAAATCGCGTCTGTCCAGGCAACCTTGGACAGTCCGGGGTTAATTCCCGGACAGTTCGGGAGTCGGGGCAGAAAGAGAGCTTTTCGGGGTGATTTTCTAAGTTTTGTCGGCGGACTGTCCGGGATTTTTCGCGGACTGTCCGCAGTTCAAATCCGCCAAACAACACTGATTCTGGAGATTCTGTTCGGCATTTTTCGGCATAACGGTGGACTGTCCACAAGTCAATTTTCAGCAAGGGCGGACAGTCCGCGGTTCACTCCCGGACAGTCCGCGAAAGCTGTAGAAATGTTTTGATAATATCTCCCTTGTTCGCACTCCGAATCAAGTTCCGTTTGTTGCGTTGGATTCGTATTCACGTAGGGAACATGATGAGGCACTTTTGAGACCATTTCTCACAAGTGGTTTTTGGGTGTCCTCTTACCTCTTCTCTCTAGAGGTTGAGGGTACCTATGTCGGGTCACGTTTCGAGTTCGTGGCTTCTCTCGTTCTTCAACTTCTTCTGACCGCTCCGCTGCACATCTAGTGTCTTTCCTAAGGTGTCCACCCACGTTTTGGGTCATGTGCGTGTCATTTCTCTCGAGCTCGAGTTTTGGGCATGATTTTGGGACAAGGAACAAGTGTGAGAAGAAATTTGATTTGGCTCCCATTCACCCCCCTCTGGTCGCCGTTCTCGGTCCTTCAATTGGTATCAGAGCCGGTTAAGGATCAATCCACCTTACACGGTTCTTGATCCGCGAAGGCGACATGGAGCGAGGTGCTGGTAAACCTCCCTACTTCGATGGAACCAACTTTGCCTATTGGAAGGTGCGCATGGAACCAACTCTTTGGAGCGAGGTGCTTGTAAACCTCCCTACCTCCAAGGGCTTGACACAAAGTTTTGGGAGATTTGTGAGAATGAGAACTACGTGATTCTTGAGGCTCGGATCACCGATGCCCAGGTTACACAACATGCGTCAAATGCAAGAGCCCGTAGCATTCTTTTCTCTTGTCTGTCTCTTCTAGAGTTTGAGCGGGTTTCGAGTCTCACTACGGCACGGGAGATCTGGCAAACACTCTTGAGATATCATGAGGGAAACCCTCAGATTTAGTCCAGACTCTTCAACACGTACCGTAGAGAGTATGAGAACTTTGCTCAGTTGGTCGACGAATTTGTTGACGCGATGTTCACTCGCTTCCAATCTATCGTCAACAAGATGCATGCTAATCGAGCCAACTTGCCTTATGATGATCATGAGATGGATATCAAGCTTTTGCATGCTCTTGATCGGTGGCTGCCATTCAAGAGTCACCAGGCTATGATGCCCTGACCGTGGACGAGCTGTTCAACAAGCTTAAGTCCTCGGAGATTGACTACCAGACCCGGGCCAAGATTGAAAACCCGTCGAAACCCTCTATGGCGTTGGTTTCTGGCCCCGGCGGTACGTCTTCTTCCTCCTCTAACCCTTCACACTCCTTGTTTGCTTTGTCTCTGATTTCTGTGACAGAGGAGCAAGTGGAGGCTCTTGGAGATGACGAGCTGGCCCTAGTCATCACTAAGTTCTCACAGTTTCACAACAACTTTTTGAACTGACGACGTGGTGGCTCGGCCAAGGGGTGCTACCGTTGCGGTGATGAGGATCACTTCATCGCAAACTTCCCCAAGAAAGCTGCGGACGACTTCACCAAGCTCAAGGACAAGCGCGAGCACCACTTCGAGGACAAGCACAAACCCAAGGGTGGCTACCACCGAAGGTCCTCCATGAAGATGATCGACAAGTTAAAGGCCAAGCACCGAGCCTTCCTCGCCTCCCTCAGTGACATCGATGCCTCCTCCGATGAAGGTGCTTCCTCAAGCGATGATGAGTCGAAGGGAAGGGTTGAGGACAAGTTCAATGACCTATGCTTCTATGCCGACACCAAGCACAGTGGTTTTTGCACCATGGTGATTGAAGAAGGAAAGGTCGCCAAGCTCAAGGATGGCCCCGACTACGACTACGACTCCGACACACCCGAGGTATCACCCACCATCGCATCCCTCTCCCTCGAGCTTGAGTCCCTGAACGACATGTTGATGAGTCAGTATGCTTTGCTCAAGTGTGTCGTGTAACACTTGGTTTTAAGAACAAAACCAGATATACACTATATGTGAGCCCAGGAAGTCAACTCTCACATATAGTCACAGAACAAGGTAATATCAAAATACAATACCTAAAATATATAACATATAGGCCATAAAGGATAACCTTAAAGCAGCAAACAGCGGAACGATCACTCCGATCTTCGAGTGAAGACTCCAACTCCACAGGGATCGACTGACTGGTTGACCACAAGCCTATCTTCCAACTCCTGCAATCTGGTACCCATCCGGGATTTGTAAAGGTGGTGACAACAAGCGTCAGCTCACCATGCTCAGCAAATTAAACATGGGGTTTATGAGGCTCAAAAAGGATAGACACGAGTTTAACTGTGTTTGCTTTTAATAAGTCATAGTTTTAGCAATTGAGTAGCATCAATTTCCAGCATAAGCCCAATAACCACATGATCGAGTGAACAAGATATAATGCGTATATGAACAAATAATAATAATCAATGCCAAAATAACAACTGATGAGCTATGACATAAGGACATCACAATGTGAAGGATCCAGACCACTCGTAACCGCGAGCACTACTATCATGATAGTTTTACACTCTGCAGAGGTTGTACATCTTTACCCGCAAGCCGTGAATTGCCCTTTCGCCCAAGGTGATCAGCCTCTTAACCCACCACCGAGGTAGGTCGGCAGGGTTCACTACATAACCTTTTGCCAATATACTCTAACAAGTTAGGGCCGCGAAGCTAATGTCAAGTATGCATGGGTATTCTCCTTCAAGTGGCGTCACATGTGGTCGCAGCACCATGCTCGCCTCCAAGACAGGAAAAGCGCCATACATCCCTCGACCCTCCCCTCATGCGCCATTAAAATGGTAACCTCTAACAAGCTAGAGACATACTAGGTACTGAATTAAAGTCAGAGCCATATAACACTCGGGGTAGCACGGTTTTTCCTGGGTGGCCGCTTACAAAGATACCCCTATGAGTGAGAACACAGGTGTGAGTTCCTGATGTTCCACCTATAGTCCACGTTGCTAAAAAGTCATATTTTATCATCATTGCATATATCATTAATCAAGTTACAAGATCATGGTTATTCTTTAGGAGCACTAGCTTTGATCTACACAATGCAACCCAAAAGGTGACAAGGTACATGATAACAAATATCTAGGAAAGTCCTTAGGGTTAACAAGGTAGACACATACATATGAATTAAGTGACATTAAATTATATAGGTAACAGGGAGAGTCCCATGCTATACTTGCCTTAAACTTAGATCCTTCTTCCACTGATTCTCATGATTAACTTCTTCTTGATCACCAACGTAACACTCATCGATTGGACAAGATTACAACACCACTCAAACACTTGATCAAACATACATAGCATATAGACATATATATTTAGAACAATACACCAATCAATGAAAATGATTTAAAGGGAAACTATGCTACGATCACGAAGTCGCAAAGAACACGCTAAACGGAGTTATGGTGATCAACATACAACTAACGGAAGATTAGCTTTTAAAAAGGGAACTAAGACCTTCATTGGTTTTAGTTATGTAAAAGGATGGATAAGGTACTTCAGAGAAATACCCAAGTTGTGTTAAGTCAAACTTATATTGGGATTTGAAAACTAAAGTGGAACTATGCATATTTTATTTATAAAACTTATTGCATAATCTTTAATCAATTTATGATTTAACCATGAAATTACAGAGGTATTAACATAGATTAAAAGGGGAGTACTGCGTAGATTACGTCTTTAGGAAACCAACACAACTTGAACGAGTCGATTTGGATTTAAAATGGAGGAGATATGATTTAAACAAGTTTTAGGAATTAAAACACATGTTTAAAACTATTAAACAATTAAGTAGTTCTCAAATTTGTAAAACAGAGCTGATTATGGGTTTAACATGTAGATTATAAAGCTACGAGTCTAACACAATTTGTTTGGATGAAAACGGATTCAAAACACATCTTTTATAAACATTTGAAAACTGGTGGCATTTCTGTAATTAATTCAAAGTATTTTTGAATTAAAACAATTAGAAACTGAATTAAAACGAGCTCTGGACGGCGGGTTATAACTTGCAAAAGCTCAGGGGTCTTAACAGAAGAAAACTGGACGGAAAAAGAATTCTTTTGAACTGGATTGGATGGCGGGTTTATTTCAGGGAAACAGAGGGGCTAGATTGCAAAAGGGGTGGTTCTGGTCGGCGTTGACCAAGTTGTGGCCAACATCAGCGCCATGTGGCAAGAGGGGATTGGTGCAGTGCACCAAGCAGCGCGTGAACTGCTGAGGCAGCGTGGGACCGGCTGGTCCACGGGTCCATGGTGGACCGACCTTACCCTGAAGGGGTAAGAACTAATCTGATCCGTCCAGATCAGATCGGACAACGTAGGGAGGTTGGGGGGCGGGTTTGCTCACCGGGGCGGTGCTGCGCACGGCGGCGCCATGGCCGATAGAGGGCCGATCTCGCCGGCGAATGGAGGCAAGGCATTTCGGACCCCCCTCGGGTTCAACCAAGGGCACTGGGACGTTCCACGTGCTCGTGCGAGTGCAGTGGCATGCTCGGTTGGAGCGAGGGTTCGCTGGAACAATGTGCTTGTGGTGGCGCCATGGTCGGAGCAATCTGTGGCGTGCAGGAATGGCGGTTCAGAGGGCTAGGACCCCAATTGAAAGCACAGGGAGCTTTGTAGTGGCCGTGCGGGTGCGTTGAGGTACTCGGTGGAAGTAGCGGCTCACCGGTGTGGGGTGACCGTGATGGCGCCATTGCCGGCGATCACGGTGATGTGCGCATACGGCCTATGGTGCGTAACTAACCAAGACAAAGGCACGGGAAGGGAGAGGGATTCACCATGGGTTCAATGGAGTTGTTCGTGTGGTCTAGAGAGGGTCCACAGAGTCTGTCGGCGTTGGCGATGATCTGCGACAGAGAGACAACGCTGGTGAGCGCGGGTACGCCGGTTCACGAGGTGAGAGCGGAGGATGGGGGGTGTTACAGCTTCGGCAGATCGTGGCGGAGCTCCGAGTGCTCACGACGACGGAGTTAGAGCTCCGGGACAACGAGAATGCGGGCGCGGCAGTGCGGATGCGGTGCATGAACTGGGGAAGAGCAGAGGAGGCAGGGAGCTCTATAGCGGGCTTTATAGCCGCGCTAGGGCGGTGATTGCGGGCACGTCCATGACCGGGAAGGCAGCCGTGAAGGCCCTTGATGGCTCGGCGCTAATTTGCCTTCCATCGGGGTGAAAGGAGAGCGGCGGTGATGCCGGCGCGGTGTCTGCACGCCGAGGAAGAAGGGATAGGAGAGGGTGCGGCTGATGGGTGGGGTCAGCGGGGCAGTGAGAGAGGAAGGGAGTGGGTGCGGGGGTGTGGCCCGCTGGCGCCGACGTCACGGCCCCATGGATCAGTGAGATAGAGGGTGAGGCCGTGAGTGCGGGCTGTGCTTCAACGCCGACATGGTGGTCCCACCGGGCGGTGAGAGAAAAGGGGGGAGTGCGTGTGTGTGGGTTTGGAAACCGGCGCCGACAAGCGGGGCCCGCTTGGTAGTGTGAGAGAGGGAGAGCTGCGGGGAGGGGTGTGGACTCCCGCGTGGGTTCGGTGCTGGGCCGAGATGGGCCAAGGTGGGGTGCGGGTGAGAGAGAGAGAGGGGTTGGGCTGGTTTCTGATCTGGGCCAGAAGGGAGGGACAGAGAGAAAAGAAAAGCTCTTTTCTTTTTTCTGGGTTTTGAAACACAAGATCAAATTCAAATAAGATTTGAATTTGAGCTCACCCAACCTAACCTACACTCAACCAAAAGCCAAAATACTTCAACATGAATGCAACAACCTGTTACTAACTCTATGTGAAATTCTTTTTTCCCAAAAGGTTTTAATTTCTCCTATATTTCATGAGTATAAAATGAAGAAAAGCTTAATTTATTACTATTTTTCAGAAGAAAAGATTTAGGGTGTTACATGCCACTTGTGAGAGGAACGATTTTAAGGCAAAGTACCTTAGCACGCTTCATGAGCTAGAGTTTGCTAAGGACAAGTGGTGGTTACCGAGGAGGTAGAGTGTGATGCTTGCGCCATTCACATGTCTAGTCTTGTCACTCTCCTAGACAAGTATGACACTCTACTTGAGGAGGTTAGTGAGCTGAAGGCTAGGCCTAGCTTACTTGGTGCGTGCAAGTCTTGCTTAGGCTTGCGTTCTGAGCTGGCACAGAAAGATGTTAGGATTGCTGTGTTAGAGAAGGTCAGCTCAGATAGCACCAGAGAGTCGGATCGCTTTGAGGCTTTGGAGCTTGAGATCGCGTCGTGCAGACACGACAAGATGCGTATCGAGGAAGAAAACACATACCTTCGGTCCATCTTGAGCTGGGTGTCTTGCCGAGAGCCGCAGTTGGGGATGATGCTTAGACAATGCAAAAGGGCTAGCAGCACGGGAGTAGGCTTTGCTGTAGGTGGGAAGGACGATAGCTTGTTCGGTAAGATCGGTGAGTGCAGTGGTTTGAGCGAGAATGAGAAACCCACCACAACTCCCAAGATTACCAAGATCACTCCACCTAAGCCTACCAACCCCTCTGAGTTTCCTGTGAGAGATGGTGTGTTTGAAGAGCCACCCAAAACCACTCCACAGAAGCAAGTGTGGATTGCCAAACCGAACCATCTTCGCAACCCACTTGACACAATGCCAGACATCTCTAGTGATCCCCTTCCTAAGAAAGCTAGAGCCACCCAACCCAACAAGAGAGTGCCTACCAAGAGTGCGGTGAGGTATCATTGTGAGTATTGTGAGCGGGATGGGCATTTGGCTGAGTTTTGCTATAGGAGGAAGAGAGATGATTGAAGGCAGTTTGAGTTGAACAACTGGGACATGTACCACCCACCAGTTGGGGTGCGTGAACCGGAAGTTCGGAGGCGCACTACTAGGCCTAGAGGTACAATGTCTCAAGGTGCTAGGCCTCAGGAGGCGAGACCACGTGGTGGTCGTGCCCGGCGGGGTACCGGTCGTGACTCATACGACTACGGGCCTCATGGCACTGGATTTACTCCACCCTTCTCTAGCAGACCACGTTTTCCCTATCGTGGTGATCGCTATCCCTCCGTGGGGCAGGAGATGTTTGGTTTCTCTCCTAACACATTCTTTGGGCAAGTGGGACAACACTGGTATCCTTCACAGTTTACTAACCCCAGTGTTGGTCCGTTTGCTCACCCTATGTCTTTTTATTGATGCATAGGAAGGAGGGCTGGAGGAGACTTGGCTTGTGGATTCCGGATGCTCACGCCATATGACCGGAAGTGCCAAGTGGTTCTCCAGCCTCAACCCCGTGCGCCACACCGAGTACATCACATTCGGGGACAAGAGTAAAGGTAAGGTTGTCTCCCGAGGGTCGATCCGAGTCAATTTGTCTTTTGTCCTCAAGGATGTTGCTTTGGTTGCGAATTTGCATTTTAACCTTCTATCGGTTTCACAACTCCTTGAAGACGGTTTTGAGGTGAGCTTTAAGCCAAACCTCTCTTGGATTTTGGACTCTCGGGGTGATCTTGTTTTCTGGATTTTGCCTTTCGGGAAGGTGTTTCATGCAGATTTTTCTATCTCTTCCGGACCTTCTCGTTGTCTTCTTGCCAGTTCTTCTTCCGAGCTTTGGAAGTGGCATAGGAGATTGGGACATTTGAGTTTTGACTTGCTTGCAAGGCTTAGCTCAATGGACCTTATCCAAGGATTGCCAAAGCTGAAGTTCGAAAAAGATTTGGTTTGCCATCCTTGCAGACATGGCAAGATGGTTGCTACTTCCCATCCTCCCGTAACTCAAATTATGACCTCACAACCCGGTGAGCTCTTACACATGGACACAGTTGGTCTAGATCGGGTTAGGTCGGAAGGAGGGAAGTGGTATGTTGTTGTAGTCGATGACTACTTGAGATACTCTTGGGTGTTCTTTTTGGAGAGTAAGGATGAGGCTTTTTTGAATGTGCGTGATCTGATTTTGAGATTGGAAAATGAGCTACCTAAGAATGCCATGAGAGCTATCCGCAGTGATAATGACACAAAATTCCAGAATGCTCACTTTGCAACTCTTTGCTCTTCTTTGGGTCTCGATCACCAGTTTTCCTCACCTCACACTCCCCAGCAGAATGGTGTTGTTGAGCGCAAGAATCGGACCCTTGTTGAGATGGCCAGGACGATGCTCGATGATCATAGGACTCCTAGGCGGTATTGGGCCGAAGCGCTTAGTTCTGCTTGCTATGTCTCCAATCACATTTTCCTCCGTGCTTTCAAGAAAAAGACCTCTTATGAGTTGTGTTTTGGGAGACCACCCAAGGTAAGTCACCTACGTGTGTTTGGGTGCAAGTGTTTCATCCTCAAGAAGGGCGGTAAGTTGGACAAATTTGAATCACGGTCTTCTGACGGTATCTTTCTTGGTTATTCTACTCACTCTCATGCTTGTCGTGCACTTAACCTGGAGACTAACTAAGTGATGGAGACTTGTGAGATTACTTTCAATGAGACTATGCCATGTGTTTCCACTGCTTTTGAGCTTGCAGGTGATGATGAGGTGAACACTAGCATCTTTGTGGAGGAGGAGCAGGACGACACCGATTGAAGTGATCCCAAGCCTACTCCACAGGCTGCCCCGGTCGACCCTGCGAAGTCTACTTCAGCTCACGGCCCCGACCCGACTACTTCCTCTAAATGGGGGTTGTTCGAGCAGCTTCCTCAGTCCGTGCCCATTGCATCTGAGGGAGCTTCAACTGCTGTTGAGGGGGAGGCCACTTTGTCCAGGCAGGCTCCCCGGCACATCCAACGGCAGCACCCGTCGGAGAACATCATCGGCGACATTGACCGTCGAGTCACGCGGTCCAGGTCCTATCTCTCCCACTTTGCTCGTTTGGCTTTTGTCGCGTCTTTTGAGCCCGAGATGTTGGACACGCTTTGATGGATCCGGATTGGGCTAATTCTATGCATGAGGAGTTAGAAAACTTTGAGCGAAACCATGTTTGGGTCTTAGTTCCTCCACCACCTAGTTGCCACCCCATATGTACCAAATGGGTTTTAAAAAATAAACAAAGTGAAGATGGGGTGGTAGTGCGCAACAAGGCTAGGTTGGTAGCTCAAGGCTTTTGTCAAAAGGAGGGAATAGACTATGAGGAAACCTTTGCTCCCGTAGCTAGTTTAGAAGCCATTAGAATCCTTCTAGCTTTTGCGGCTTCTAAGGGTTTTAAACTTTTTCAAATGGACGTTAAAAGTGCTTTCTTGAACGGCTATATAGAGGAGGAAGTTTATGTAAAACAACCTCCCGGTTTCGAAAATCCCAAGTTTCCAAACCATTTTTTTAAACTTCACAAAGCTTTGTATGGTTTGAAACAAGCACCTAGAGCATGGTATGATAGGCTAAAAATCTTTTTGCTTGCTAAGGGTTTTAAAATGGGATCGGTAGATAAAACGTTGTTTCTCCTCAAGCAAGGCAAAGACACTCTCCTTGTCCAAATTTACGTGGATGATATCATCTTTGTTGGTTCGTCTCATGCTCTTGTTTCCAAGTTTGCAGATCTTATGAGCAGGGAATTTGAGATGAGCATGATGGGAGAGTTGACTTTCTTTCTCGGGTTGCAAATCAAGCAAACCCGTGAAGGGACGTTTGTGCACCAAGGCAAGTACACAAAGGATATCCTGAAGAAGTTTGATATGGGTGAGGCAAAGCCCCTCTCAACGCCCATGTCAACTACAACTGCCTTGGATGTTGACGAGGAAGGAGAGGCGGTGGATCAGATGGAGTACCAAAGCATGATCGGGTCGCTTTTGTACTTGACAGCGACTCGACCGGACATTCAGTTCGCCGTCTGCTTGTATGCACGCTTTCAGGCGTCCCCACAGACTTCGCACAAGTAGGCGGTGAAACGCATCATGAGGGACTTGCGCTTCACTCCCGAATTTGGACTTTTGTATTCAACCTCCTCCTCCTCTCTTGTGCTTTGTGGTTATTCTGATGCCGACTTTGTCGGATGTCGTCTTGATCGGAAGTCCACTTCTGGGACTTGCCAGTTTCTCTGGTCCTCTTTGGTTTCTTGGTCTTCTCACAAACAGTTTAGCATGGCACATTCGACGTGCGAAGCTAAGTACGTTGTCGCGGATAGCTGTTGCTCACAGTTGATTTGGATGATTGCCACTTTGAAAGTTTTGGTCTTGTGCTTACTAAGGTGCCTCTGCTTTGCGATAGTACGAGTGCAATTAGTGTGGCCAAAAATCCCATGCTTCACTCTAAGACCAAGCACATTGAGGTCCGTTTTCACTTCTTGCGTGATCATTATGAGAAGGGCGATATTGACCTCCGGCATGTCGAGACCCAAAACCAGCTTGCGGACATTCTCACAAAACCGTTGGATCAAGCTGCGTTTTCGCGCCTTCGGGGCGAGTTGGGTGTTTGCTTCCCTTTTTAATTGAGGGAAGCTCTTTGTATATTATAGCTCTTTTTGGTTCTTATTTGTCTTTTCTTTCTTTTGGTGTCTTTTTAGTTGTTAATTGGTGTCATTGCATTTTGCATCTCTTTTGCACTTGTGACATAGTTCATTTTAAGCTTCATACCTATAGCCGATATAATGAATCTATGCTCTGTTTGTGGTGCTTTATGTGTCTATGGTGTTGCCTAACTTAGACTCTCTTTGATCTCTAGATATGCAATAGAGCTAAGTTAGAAAAGCTTTAAAACTGAATTTAATTCCCCATGTTACCTCTAAAATGGCACTAACATGTGTAGGCTTTTGAAGATCCTTCTTCGTTGTTTTGTATATAGCTTGTAACTATGGCTCTTCATTGTTTCATTCACTACCATTGAGCACCATGCTTAAAATTGATCTAAAATGAAATTGCTCTTTGTTTTGTGAATTGGAAAGATCGAGTTGGGTCTGCATTGTGAGCACTTTACCGTGTGTTTGAGATTGCTTCCCATATGGGTTGATACTTGAGCGGTGTCGTGTATGACCAAAACCGGTGTGCCAAGTCCTTTGACTTCGCCCGGTTGGTAAGCAGTGGCATCACTTTGCTCACAACCACTCGCCTAAAACTAAAATTGGTTGCAAAACTCTGAAATTTGGAAATTTCATTCAGTTGGTTCATTGGCTTGTTGTATGAACTTTGCTAGGGATAGTTCTACTTGCTATACATGAGATTGCTTTGAGATAGATCCTATCTTGTTTTCCATGTCTAGGTGTCTCTAGGAGGTGATACCCATTCCTTGCTCAAACATGTAATCTTCTCTATTTTGGCGCTTCTAAAGTGATCTTTAGCTCAACCTGAATCTTTGTTGGGCACGTAGAGCTTTTCCTATTCTCACAGGATCACATCACTTAGAGCATCTATTCATTGTCTTAGCTCTATGTATGAAGCTTTTGCAATCATTTTGCATATCATGGCATTTGTGGCCAAAATTTTGAGTTTTGAGCTTTGATGAGCTTCATCTATCAACAAGGGGGAGAAATGTGCATTTCACTCTATTCAACCAAGGGGGCGAAAACAGTGCATTTTCATACTTGCATTAGTCAAGGGGGAGAAATTGGAATTTGTGGCCTTTTGAGCTTTGGTTCGCTTTGGTCCTTCCATTGGTATCTCTTTTGCGTACTTGGTTCGTTTCACCCTTCTTGGTATCTTGAGTGTGCTTTTGCCCAGGGGGAGCTTCTGCTAAATGTGTTGAGCCTTTGCCTCTTCTGGAGGGTCTAGCTTGCTTTGTTGGCTCCGACAGGTTTCGATTGGCTTCTTGAGCCATATTTGGTTTTATTGGTATCTTTGAGCTTCTCTTGGTGCTTCACTTGGTATTCTGAGAGTTGAGAGCTGTGATTGGTTTCTTGGCTTGATAGCGGTGTTGAGCATGTTTTCTGCCTCTTCTTGAGGGCTAGCTTTGATTTGCTTGGTTGCGTCGAGCCGTTGCCCATGTCTTTGGGAACCAAGTTTTGGACTCGTTTTGCATCTCTCAAGTGAACCCATTTTTGGCTTTCTTAGCTTTTTGGTCATTTGGAGAGCTTTACCTTGTGGCTCAAATCTAAAATGCACTTGTGTTGACAATGCACTCATCAAGGGGGAGATTGCGAACACATTGTGGATAAGTACCCATGTTGTTCAGTTTTGTGATGAGTGATTGCCCAACACTTGAACGTTTCAGTTTGAGTGGATTACTTCTAACCTATTTGCGAAAGCAAATGTGTGCCTGTCTATCGGCTTGTGGTGTGCAGGTACTATGCCTAGTGATAGTGGTCAATGGCGTGGAGAAGGTCGAGTAGAGGCTTGCCGTGCCGATGGACTGAGAGCGGTGAAGGGCGGAAGCGGGGCTTGGACTGAGGGACCATGGGTGCCGGCGGACTACCTGTGGTGGCTAGTACTTGACACCAGCGGGTGCGAGAAGACATGGAGGTAGACTGAGTCGATCAAGTCAAGATGGTGGACGCGCGAGTCGAGCGAAGGCTCATGGGACTCGGAGTCTGACCGGGCGAGGACAAGGTGGCTCGAGTCGAGCGGTTTGGTGGTTTGGGCCGCAAAAACACCAGAGGACGGTTTCTGAGTTGGGGCCTCAAAACTCGGGGTTCGGTAGTTGAGCCCAAAGCTACCGGTGTTCCTTGGTTTGGGCCTCAAAACCTAGGCGGAGCTTCCGAGGAAGAGAGGATGGCATGTGGCAGAATCCTGGAGGTTACGTCGAGGCGACGGCAACTCCTGGCAGGAAGCAGGGCCGTCCATTCAAACGAGTGGCTGAGAGTTATCGACTTGGATTACAATGTCTTAGGGCTAGGTAATTCGGTCATGTATCTAAGGGGGTCTTTGGGAAATAGCCAAAGCCCGTTAAATAGGGGATGGAGGGGTATCCCTCATCCCACCTCTTGAACCCTAGTCATTTGCATCACCTCTCTCTCTCTAGTTTGTCTCTCTAGTTCATGAGGTCCCTAGTGTAAGGATTTGCACTTTGATTTTAAGTGGGAATCAGAGGCCTTACCCTCTGTAAGCCATGGTGGATTTGATTCGGTGATTGTGTGTCCTTTGCTTGTGTTCTTTACTAATCGCGTTTTGCTCCTCTCTAATCCTCTTTGTTCTTGCAATGATTTCTCTTGATTGAGAGCGAGTTTTGCGATTCCATTTGAACCAAGTTGTGCGGGATCACGAGTAGAAGACTTGCACCAAAGGGCTTTGCCCCAAACCTCTTGAGCACATAGATCGGGCAATTTCTATTTCATGTTCTTCATTTTTGGAGTTTTCCCCAAAGTCCTTTTGTTTCCGTTAATTCACACCAAATTGAGCGATGATTTCTTCGGGATAGCTCCTCCATAGCCTTGGGATCATGCCCACAAAGTTTGGTGGCTATTGGTGAAGATTTGGAAGTGATTTGGGGAGATTTGGGGGAGAGGCGATTCAAAATCGCCCCCAAATCGCGTCTGGCTAGGCAACCGTGGACAGTCCGAGGTTAATTCCTGGACAGTCCAGGAGTCGGGGTAGAAAGAGAGCTTCTCGGGGTGATTTTCTGAGTTTTGCCAGCGGACTGTCCGGGATTTTTTGCGGACTGTTCGCAGTTCAAATCCGCCGAACAACACTGATTCTGGACATTCTGTTGGGCGTTTTTCGTCATAACGGCGGACTGTCCAGGGTTCTTTTGCGGACTGTCCGTAGGTCAATTTTCAGCAAGGACGCATAGTCCGTGGTTCACTCCCGGACAGTCCGCGAAAGCTGCAGAACTATTTTGATCATATCTCCCTCGTTCGGACTCCGAATCAAGTTCCATTTGTTGCGTTGGATTAGTATTCACATAGGGAACATGATGAGGCACTTTTGAGACTAGTTCTCACAAGTGGTTTTTGGGTGTGCTCTTACCTCTTCTCTCTAGAGGTTGAGGGTACCTCTATTGGGTCATGTTTCGAGTTTGTGGCTTCTCTTGTTTGTCAACTTCTTCCGACCACTCCGCTGCACCTCTAGGGTCTTTCCTAAGGTGTCCACCCACGTGTTGGGTTGTGTGTGTGTAATTTCTCTCGAGCTCGAGTTTTGGGCGTGATTTTGGGACAAGGGCCAAGTGTGAGAAGAAATTTGATTTGGCTCCCATTCACTTGCGAATATATTCTAGAGATTTATTTTATAAACTATCAAGTGTAGATTTTATTTCAACATTTTATGATATCATCCTAGGGATGACAACTTAGTGTTAAGTGATGTTAGAAGGTGGCTCCTCCATTTCTGGTGCCATGCTAAGGATGGGGATTTATCTCTATTTTTAGTATGTCGCTAAGAAATATCAACAAACATTTCTGGCACCGTTGCTGGGGAAGCGATGATCAATTTAATTTGCTAGGGTATAATTTAATATGGAAGTTTTTCATAAAATATATTTTTAGAAGAAAAGAGAAATATGGTTTAGACATAAATACCTATAGATAGACCAAAACCTTTTGCTTTAGCAGGCTTACCCTTCTTTCCACTTTGTTTACATTGTATATAGGATAAGTTCAGGCTTGGTTGTGAAGCATCAATTCATATCAATCAGATACAACCAAGGAAGAAGAAGCTTAAACATCAGTTGGAGAAGCCATGGCTGAGAAGACCCTACGTGAATTCTCTGCACCAAGCATTGAGAATATTCACGTTGGACCAGAGCTCAACATTCAAGATCAAGACTATGAACTCAAGCCAAGCCTCATCAACATGGTGCAAGCTATCACATTTAAAGGAAGGAAGGATGAAGATGCAAGTGTTCATCTTCAGAATTTTCTGGAGGTTTGCAGCACCATCGACATCAAGAATATATCTGAAGACATCGTGCTACTTCGCTTGTTTCCTTTCTCATTAGAAGGAAAAGCGAAGCAGTGGTTCTATCAGAATAAAGATCAGATCTAGACATGGGAATAATGTTCAAAAGCTTTCCTAGAAAAGTTTTTCCCTGTAAGTAAGACCAACGCCTTACGAGGAAAGATTTCATAATTTCATCAGCAGAAAGGTGAACCTATTCTAGAAGCTTGGGACCGTTTTCAAGGATATATTTCATATTGCCCACATCATGGAATGGAAGAATGGTTGCTCATGCAAACATTCTACCATGGATTAATTCAGAAATCATGTGAACAACTAGATGCCGCTGATAAAGGATCATTTATGTCACTCACCCCTGGAAGAGCTAACGCCGTGTTTGGATGTAGATATTGGAGCCTAGACATTGGAATTGGAATCAGGATTCCTCAATGCTGCTGTTTGGATGCACATGGAATTGATATTTGGCATTGGAGACCCAATTCCTTTGTATTGAACTATAACTAGAAGGAGCCCAACCCAATACAGAGCCGAACCCCTCCGTATCGAGTGGAATTGGGGCCTCTTCACCGTAGCTATCGGCGGCTCGGCGCAAGCGTCAGCGCTGTCTTCCTCGTGGCCCCGATGCCCCCCTCTCCTTCTTCCTCAGGTCCGGTAGGTGTCCATCGGATCAAGGTCGCTGCCCCTGATGCCTCCCTCTCCGTCCCCAGGTCATGCCCGAGCCCGCTCGTGTCCTTCCTCTATGCGCAGAGGGATTGAGGGAGTCCGCTGGAAGGTCGCCCGCCGCCATAGACGAGCACCGCCCTTGGTCGCCCAATGCCAACACACTTCTCCCTAGAGTTTTGCTCGCCGCCAACGAGGTCTGGTCTCGCCCATCCCTGACCAAATCCTCCCGCCAGCCATGGCCATGGTCGAGCTCCTCCTGCCGTCGAGGTTTGGTCCCATGGCTGCGGTCAAGGTCTGGTCCCCATAGTTACAGTCAAGGTCCGTCCACCTCCTTGCTCTCTTGTTCCTTGGCTCCAAACTATCTCCTCGCCATCTTCTTCCTCAGCTCGCTGGGGTGCTAGCGGCCGGAGGCACCACCTAGAGATGGGGCCAGTAGTTGGATGGTGGGCGTGGCCACCGTCGGCGATGAGGATAGGGTCCAGACAACAGATTTGATATTGTAACCCAATGTCAAAGCCAACCCGATCTGGTATTGTAACCAGTTGAATTCCAGCACCTCCAATACAACCATCCAAACGGACCCTAAGAGTTTATTGGAAAAGATGGCAGAAATTCAGAGTTGGACATGCACCAGTCAAGATTGCCATATGAATGAAGTAGTTCCAGAGGAGGTGTGTGCACTATCAAACAAGATGGATGTATTGTTGAATTGGCTAGAGTAAAGAGCCAATTACAAAAGAGATCGTCAGGCCATTCAAGATGCATTCAATGCTCATAATCAATGTAGAGTTCAATTTCCTAATCATCCAGAAGATATCGATACCATCGTCAAATCAACTCCGCAGAAGCAAGAAGGAAGTCAGCCTTAGTCTACTAGTCAAGGTAAGTACCAAGGTAATTCCTCAAATCAAAGACTTCCACCCTTGAGAGAATTAATATTGGAACAAACTAAAATTAATGAAAATATTAATAACAAGCTTGCTTATAATGATCAAATCTTAGAAGGAATAAATTCTAAATTAGATAATTTATCGTCTGCTATAAAAGAACAAATAATATTCAATAAAAAGATAGAATTACAAATAACACATTTGGCTTCTACTCTGTCTACTATCACTAACCATGAGCAGGTAAAAGAAATAACTACTAGAAAAGGTAAGTCTACTCGTGATCCACCTTATCCAGAAGGGGCACATAGACCACCACAGTTAGTGCAGGTAGAAAAAGAAGTGAACAACCCAGAAGAAGAAGTTCTACTACAAGATTTACCAGAAGAATTAAGCTAAGATGACCATGACACCCCTCTCCTACCATTCCCACGTGGAAATAAGAAGGCCAAAAGAAGATGCACAATTTTGTAAGTTTGTAGAGGTAATTCAAAAGTTATATGTCAACATTCCGTTGCTAGATGCCATGCATGTACCTACATACGCGAAGTATATAAGGGACATCCTCAACAACAAAATACCACTACCTTCTATTGAAGTCATCAAGTTAACAGAGGAGTGTAGTGCAGTAATTCTGAATTCTTCTCCTATTAAGAAGAAGGATCTAGGGTGCCCCACTATTAATTGCTCAATCGGAAATCAGAGATTTGAGAATGCTTTATGTGATCTTGGAGCAAGCGTCAGCGTTATGCCCAAGAAGGTCTTCGACAAGCTCAACTACTCTACGCTCACACCCACATCAATGTGTCTGCAACTAGCCGACCAATCGGTTCGCTACCCTGCAGGAATTGCAGAGAATATCTCGATAAAAATTCGAAACTTTTTCATTCATGTAGATTTTGTGGTACTTGATATGTAGGAAGAGATGAGGACACCACTCATCCTCGGGAGACCGTTTCTCAACACTGAAAATGCACACATAAATGTCGGGGCTGGAGAAATCAAATTTATCATCAATGGAGAAGAATTACGCTTCCCATTCAAGCCAAGACCGGAGCAATATCAGAATTTGGAGTGTCATAAGAAGCAAGAATCAAGGTCATTATCTCCAGCACAAGAGATCAAGATTGAAGAATAATCAATTTGGAGAAGTCCAGTCGGTGGACTTAAAACCCCTAAACCTTCGCCGGAAGGCAACTCGGTAAGTTATTAGGTAATTTAATTCTGCATTACTTTTCAAGCATTAATTTAAGCATTGCATTATTAAAACAAAATAAAAATACTTATTGCATGGTAGAGTTTTAGTAATTAATATTCACAGTAAGTCATTTTTACTGCAGTTTCAAAAAATTACAAAAATATCATCATTAGAATTCTTATTTTTCATAGATTCATAAAAGTAATTTAGTTTTTCATTCTTATACTTTTACACCATATAAATAGGAGAGACATGTGGGACCCACACATCACCTCACCATCACATCCAGTCAACTCACACCTACCACCATGCACTACCATCCAACCTCCACTTATTCATGCATGCACCACCATACAAAAATCCATTCAGCTTTTCCACCAAAAGGAGTACCTAGGGGGCATGCCATCTGATCATTTTCATCAAGTGGAGGACACCAACAAGAGGAGGACCTAGAAGGCCATGAGGTGGGGCCGACCGGCCCCACACCATGCCACCCGGCAACCCATAATCACCTCCCCCTCTCTCCTTTCTCTCACTCACTTCATTCTCACTTTCATTCATGAGGAACAACACTCCACTTTGTTCTTCACTCCAGAGAGCTCAACACCATAAAGTCCTTCATTTAATCAAGATAAATCAAGTGTGAGAGAGGTTTGGGACAAGCTCAAGGTTCCCCCGGTGAAGCAACTAACCCCCTCTAATCTCTCCACTAGCTTTGTTTGTTCTTGATTAATTTTCAAGAAAATGAGCAAGAAATTAATCAGCGCTGCAAAGAGTGTCGGGAAGGCTCTCTCATTCTGCACCACTCGGAGTCAAACTTCATCAAGAGCGCCATCAAGAACCGGTTTCGAGATGGACGTAGACACTCCATCACCCATGAAAACTTCATCCTCTTCTCACCATGGTGAGCGAGAGATGTATATGCTTACTAGAGATACTCATCTTAAATTGCAGTCAGAAAAGGAAAGGAACATCCGCGATGCCATCAAGGATAAAGAATTCACACATAACCCGACCTTCGACGACATACTCCTTCTTGAGACATGTATGGATTCTGAATTCTAGCTCGTATTTAGAAATATTGGTTGGGAAAATGCATGCAACATAACTGAGGAAGGTAGCAAATTACTCACCATAGAATTTTTATGCACCTTAGAGCTCAGTGATCATGAGGTTAGTTTTAGAATGTTTAATAAATCACACACTCTCTTATGGAAAAATCTTAGTATTATGCTAGGCTTTGCTAGTGGTTGCTCATGTGACATAGATGATATTTTAAATGATTTTGATAGAACACGTGTTTGGGAAAGTATATCTGGATTAAAAACATGTCACAAACCAGCCACTGAGGAAATGCACCATCCAACTTTATGCTTTTTGCATAAATGGATAGTTGTTACTTTATTTCCTAAAGTAGAATTAGGCACCATAAGAATTTGAAGGACCGAGAACGGCGACAAGAGGGGGGTGTGAATGGGAGCCAAATCAAATTTCTTCTCACACTTGGCCCTTGTCCCAAAATCACGCCCAAAACTTGACCTCGGAAGAAACGACTCACACACGACCTAACAAGTAGGTGGACACCTTAGGAAGACCCTTAAAGGTGCAGCAGAGCGGTCGGAGAAGATGGAGAACGATCGAAGCCACGAACTCGAAACCGATACACCGAGAGAGGTACTCTCAATCCCTAGAGAGAAGAGGCAAGAGCACACACAAAAATATTTATGAGAACTGGTCTCAAAAGTACCTAATCATGTTCCTTACGTCAATACGAATCCAACGCAACAAACGGAACTTAATTCGGAGTTCGGATGAGTGAGATACAAGCAAAATAGTTCTGCAGCTTTTGCGGACTCTTCGGGAGAGAAACCGCGGACTGTCCACCCTTGCTGAAAAATAACCTGCGGACAGTCCGCAAATTGGCCCCGGACAGTCCGCCGTTAAGCCGAAAAACACCCAACCGAAAGTCTAGAATCAGTGTTTCTCAGCGGAAAAGAACTACGGACAGTCCGCGAAAGATCCCAGATAGTCCGCCGTTAAAACTGAGAAAATCACCCCGAGAAGCACTATTTCTGCCCCGACTCCCGGACTGTCCGGGAATTTACCCCGGCCTGTCCACGGTTGCCAGGACAGACACGGTTTGGGGGCGATTTTGAATCGTCTCTCCCCCAAATCTTCCCAAATCACTTCCAAATCTTCACCAATAGCCACCAAACTTTGTGGGCATGATCCCAAGGCTATGGAGGAGCTATCCCGAAGAAATCATTGCTCAATTTGGTGTGAATTAACGGGAACAAAAGGATTTCGGGAAAAACTCCAAAAACGAAGAACACGAAATAGAAATTGCCCGATCTATGTGCTCAAGAGGTTTGGGGGCAAAGCCCTTTGGTGCAAATCTTGTACTCGTGATCCCGCACAACTTGGTTCAAACGGAATCACAAAATTCGCTCTCAATCAAGAGAAATCATCGCAAGAACAAAGAGGATTAGAGAGGAGCAAAACGCGATTAGCAAAGAATAGAATCAAAGGAGACACAATCACCAAATCAAAGCCGCCATGGCTTACAGAGGGTAAGGTCTCCGATTCCCAACAAAATCAAAGTGCAAATCCTTACACTAGGGACCTCATGAACTAGAGAGAGAAACTAGAGTGAGAGTAGTGGTGCAAATGACTAGGGTTCAAGAGGTGGGATGAGGATACCCCTCCATCCCCTATTTAACAGGGCTTTGGCTATTTCCCAAAGACCCCCCTAGATACATGAGTGAACTACCTAGCCTAAGCATTGCAGTCCAAGCTCCGGCAAATATCTCCCGCAGTTTGAATGGACGGCCTCGCTTCCTGCTAGGAGTTGTCATTGCCTCGACGCAACCTCCAGGATTCCGCCATGTGTCATCCCCGCTTCCTCGGAAGCTCCACCTAGGTTTTGAGGCCCAAACCCAGGAAACCCGCCACCAGTGATTTTGCGGCCCAAACCACCAAACCGCTCGACTCGAGCCACCTTGTCCTTGTCCGGTCGGACTTCGAGTCCCCTGAGCCGCTGCTCGACTCGCGCGTCCACCATCTTGACTCGGTTGACTCGGTCTACCTCCATGTCTTCTCGCACTCGCCGGTGTCAAGTACTAGCCACCACAGGTAGTCCGCCGACGCCCATGGTCCCTCGGTCTGAGCCCTGCTTCTGCCCTTCACCATTCTCAGTCCATCGGCACGGCAAGCCTCTACTTAACCTTCTCCACGCCATTGACCACTGTAACTAGGCATAGCACCTGCACACCACAAGCCGATAGACAGGCACACATTTGCTTTCGCAAAAGGGTTAGAATTAAGCCACTCAAACTGAAACGCTCAAGTGTTGGGCAATCACTCATCACAAAACTGAACTACATGGGTACTTATCCACCATGTGTTTGCAATCTCCCTCTTGATGAGTGCATTGTCAACACAAGTGCATTTTAGATTTGAGCCACAAGGTAAAGCCCTCCAAATGACCAAAAAGCTAAGAAAGCCAAAAACGGGGTCACTTGAGAGAAGCAAAACACATCCAAAACTTGGTTCCCAAAGACATGGGCAACGACTGGACGCAACCAAGCAAATCAAAGCTAGCCCTCAAGAAGAGGCAGAAAAGGGCTTAACACCGCTATCAAGTCCAAGATGCCAATCAAAGCACACAAATCTCATAATACCAATTGAAGCAACAAGAGAAGCTCAAAGATACCAATTAAACCAAATAAGGCTCAAAAAGCTAATCGAAACCTGTCGAAGCCAACAAGGCAAGCTAGACCCTCCATAAGAGGCAAAGGCTCAACACATCTAGCAAAAGCTCCCCCTGGGCGAAAGCACACTCAAGATACCAAGAAGGGTGAAATGAGCCAAGTACGCAAAAGAGATACCAATTGAAGGACCAAAGTGATCCAAAGCTCAAACGACCACAATTTCCAATTTCTCCCCCTTGACTAATGCAAGTATGAAAATGCACCATTTTCGCCCCCTTGGTTGAATATGAATGAAATGCACATTTCTCCCCCTTGTTGACACATGTAGCTCATCAAAACTCAAAACTCAAGGTTTCGTCCACAGATGCCATGAAATGCAAAATGAGTGCAACAAGCTTCATACATAGAGCTAAGACAATGAATAGATGCTTTAAGTGATGTGATCCTGTGAGAATAGGAAAAGCTCTACGTGCCCAACAAGGACTCAGGTTGAGCTAAACATCACTTTAGAAGCCAAAATAGAGAAGTTTACATGTGTGAGCAAGGAATGGGTATCACCTCCTAGAGACAGCTAGACATGACAAACTAGATAGGATATATCTCAAAGCAATCTCATGTATAGCAAGTAAAACTATCCCTAGCAAAGTTCATACAACAAGCCAAAGACCCAACTTAATAAATTTTTCAAGTTTCAAAGTTTTGCAGCCAAAATTTCAGTTTTAGGCACATTTAAGTTGTATGCGAGTGGTTGTAAGCAAGGTGATGCCACTTGACACAACGGTTTGGTCATACACGACACCGCTCAAGTATCAACCCATATGGGAAGCAGTCTCGAACACAGGGTGAAGTGCTCACAATGCAGACCCAACTCGATCTTTCCAATTCACAAATCAGAGAGCAATTTCATTTTAGATCAGTTTTAAGCATGGTGCTCAATGGAAGTGAATGAAACAATGAAGAGCCATAGTTACAATCTATATACAAGGCAGCCAAGAAGGATCTTCAAAAGCCTACACATGCTAGTGCCATTTCAGAGGTGACATGGGGAATTAAATTCAGTTTTAAAGCTTTTCTAACTTAGCTCTATTGCATATCCAAAGATCAAAGAGAGTCTAAGTTAGACAATACCATAGACACATAAAGCACCTCAAATAGAGCATAGATTCATTATATCGGCTATAGGTATGAAGCTTAAAATGAACTATGTCACAAATGCAAATGAGATGCAAAATGCAATGACACCAAATAACAACTAGAAAGACACCAAAGAAAAGAAAGAAAAGACAAATAAGAACAAAAAAAGAACTATGATACATAAAGAGCTTCCCTCAACTAAAAAGGGAAGCAAACACCCAACTCGCCTCGAAGACGAGAAAACGCAGCTTGATCCAACGGTTTTGTGAGAATGTTCGCAAGCTGGTTTTGGTTCTCGACATGCCGGAGGTCAATGTCGCCCTTCTCGTAATGATCACGCAAGAAGTGAAAATAGACCTCAATGTGCTTGGTCTTAGAGTGAAGCACTGGATTTTTGGCCACACTAATTGCACTCGTGCTATCGCAAAGCAGAGGCACCTTAGTAAGCACAAGAACAAAATATTTCAAAGTGGCAATCATCCAAATCAACTGCGAGCAACGTACTCAGCTTCGCACGTCGACTGTGCCACGCTAGACTATTTGTGAGAAGACCAAGAAACCAAAGAGGACCCAAGAAACTGTCAAGTCCCAGAAGTGGACTTCCGATCAAGACGACATCCGGCAAAGTCGGCATCAGAATAACCACAAAGCACAAGAGAGGAAGAGGTGGAGAACCAAAGACCAAATTCAGGAGTGAATCGCAAGTACCTCATGATGCGTTTCACCGCCTGCTTGTGTGAAGTCCGTGGCGACGCCTGAAAGCGTGCACACAAGCAGACAGCGAACTGAATGTCCGGCCGAGTCGTTGTCAAGTACAGAAGCAACCTGATCATGCTGCGGTACTCCGTATGTTCCACCGCCTCTCCTTCCTCGTCCGCATCCAAGGCAGTCATAGTCGACATGGGCGTCGAGAGGGGCTTTGTCTTGCCCATGTCAAACTTCTTCAAGATATCGTTCGTGTACTTGCTTTGGTGCACAAACGTCCCTTCCCGGGTTTGCTTGATTTGCAACCCGAGAAAGAAAGTCAACTCTCCCATCATGCTCATCTCAAATTCCCTGCTCATAATATCTGCAAACTTGGCAACAAGAGCATGAGAAGAACCACCAAAGATGATATCATCCACGTATATTTGGACTAGGAGAGTGTCTTTGCCTTGCTTGAGGAGAAAACAACGTCTTATCTACCGATCCCATTTTAAAACCCTTAGCAAGCAAAAAGGTTTTTAGACTATCATACCATGCTCTATGGGCTTATTTCAAACCATACAAAGCTTTGTGAAGTTTAAAAACATGGTTTGGAAACTTGGGATTTTCGAAACCGGGAGGTTGTTTAACATAAACTTCCTCCTCTATGTAGCCGTTTAAGAAAGCACTTTTAACGTCCATTTGAAAAAGTTTTAAACCCCTAGAAGCTGCAAAAGCTAGAAGGATTCTAATGGCTTCTAATCGAGCTACAAGAGCAAAGGTTTCCTCATAGTCTATTCCCTCCTTTTGACAAAAGCCTTGAGCTACCAACCTAGCCTTGTTGCGCACTACCACCCCATCTTCACTTTGTTTGTTTTTGAAAACCATTTGGTACCTATGGGGTGGCAACTAGGTGGTGGAGGAACTAAGACCCAAACGCGGTTTCGCTCAAAGTTTTCTAACTCCTCATGCATAGAATTAACCCAATCCGGATCCATCAAAGCGTGTCCAACATCTCGGGGCTCAAAAGACGCGACAAAAGCCGAATGAGCAAAGTGAGAGAGATAGGACCTGGACCGCGTGACTCCACGGTCAATGTCGCCGATGATGTTCTCCGGCGGGTGCTACCGCTGGATGTGGCGGGAAGCCTGCCTGGACGAAGTGACCTCCCCTCGACAGCAGCTGGAGCTCCCTCAGGTGCAACGGGCACCGACTGAGGAAGCTGCTCGAACGGCCCCCATGTAGAGGAAGTAGTCGGATCGGGACCGTGAGATGAAGTGAACATCACAGGGTCGACGGGGGCAGCCAGTGGAGTTGGCTCGGGATCACCCCAATTGGCATCATCCCGCTCCTCCTCCACAAAGATGCTAGCGTTCACCTCATCATCACCTGCAAGCTCAAAAGCAGTGGAAACACAGGGCATAGTATCATCGAAAGTAATCTCACAAGTCTCCATCACTCGGTTAGTCTCAAGGTTAAGTGCACGATAAGCACAAGAATGAGTAGAATAACCAAGAAAGATACCATCAGAAGACCGTGATTCAAATTTATCCAACTTATCGCCCTTTTTGAGGATGAAGCACCTGCACCCAAACACTCGTAGGTGACTTACCTTGGGTGGTCTCCCAAATCGCAACTCATAAGAGGTCTTTTTCTTGAAAGCTCGGAGGAAAATGCGACTAGAAACATAGCAAGCAAAACTGAGTGCTTCGGCCCAATACCGCCTAGGAGTCCTATTCTCATCGAGCATCGTCCTGGCCATCTCAACAAGGGTCCGATTCTTGCGCTCAACAACACCGTTCTGTTGGGGAGTGTGAGGTGAGGAAAACTGGTGATCGAGACCCAAAGAAAAGCAAAGAGTTGCAAATTGAGCATTCTTGAATTTTGTGCCATTGTCACTACGGATAGCTCTCATGGCATTCTTATGTAGCTCATTTTGCAATCTCAAAATCAGATCTCGAACAAGTGGAAAATCATCATCCTTACTCTCCAAAAAGAACACCCAAGAGTACCTCGAGTAGTCATCAACGACTACAATAACATACCACTTCCCTCCTTCCGACCTGACCTGAGCTGGACCAACTGTGTCCATGTGTAAGAGCTGGACCAACTGTGGTCATGATCTCAGTCACAGGAGGATGGGAAGCAGCAACCATCTTGCCATACCTGCAAGGATGGCAAACCAAATCCTTCTCAAACTTTAGCTTTGGCAATCCTTGGATAAGGTCCATTGAGCTAAGCCTTGCAAGCAAGTCAAAACTCAAATGTCCCAATCTCCTATGCCACTTCCAAAGCTCGGAAGAAGAACCGACAAGAAGACAACGATAAGGTCCGGAAGAGATAGAAAAATCCGCACGAAAAACCTTCCTGAAGGGTAAACTCCGGCAAACAAGCTCACCACGAGAGTCCAAAATCTGAGAGATTAGGCTTGAAACTCACTTCAAAACCGTCATCAAGGAGTTGCAAAACCAAAAGAAGGTTAAAATGCAAATTCGCAACCAAAGCAACATCCTTGAGGACAAAAGAAGAGTTCACTCAGATGGACCCTCGGGAGACAACCTTACCTTTACTCTTGTCCCCGAATGTGATATACTCGGTGTGGTGTACGGGGTCGAGGCTGGAGAACCACTTGGCACTTCCAGTCATATGGCGTGAGCAACCGAAATCCACAAGCCAAGTCTCCTCCAGTCCTCCTTCCTACATCAATAAAAAGACATAGGGTGAGCAAACGACGCAACACTGGGGTTAGTAAACTGTGAAGGATACCAGTGTTGTCCCATTTGCCCAGAGAATGGGTTAGGAGAAAAACCAAACATCTCCTGTCCCATGGGAGGATAGCGATCACCACGATAGGGAAAATGTGGTCCGCTAAAGAAGGGTGGAGTAAAGCCACTGCCACGAGGCCCATAGTCGTATGGGTCACGACCGGTACCCCGCCGGGCACGACCACCGCATGGTCTCGCCTCCTGAGGCCTAGCACCTTGAGGCATTGTACCTCTAGGCCTAGAAGTGCGCCTTTGAACTTCTAGTTCATGCACCCCAACTGGTGGGTGGTACATGTCCCAGTTGTTCAACTCAAACTGCCTTCAATCATCTCTCTTCCTCCTATAGCAAAACTCAGCCAAATGCGTATCCCGCTCAAAATACTCACAATGGTACCTCACCACTCTCTTGGTAGACACTCTCTTGTTGGGTTGGGTGGCTCTAGCTTTCTTAAGAAGGGGATCACTAGAGATGTCTGGCAGTGTGTCAAGTGGGTTGCGAAGATGGTTCGGTTTGGCAATCCACACTTGCTTCTGTGGATTGGTTTTGGGTGGCTCTTCAAACACACCATCTCTCACAGGAAACTCATAGGGGTTGGTAGGCTTAGGTGGGGTGATCTTGGTAAACTTGGGAGGTGTGGTGGGTTTCTCACTCATGCTCAAAGCACTGCACTCATCGATCTTACCAAACAAGCTATCGTCCTTCCCACCTATAGCAAAGCCTACTCCCATGCTACCAGCCCTTTTGCATTGGCTAAGCATCATCCCCAACTGCAGCTCTCGGCAAGGCACCCAGCTCAAGATGGACCAAAGGTATGTGTTTTCTTCCTCGGTTCGCATCTTGTCGTGTCTACTCGAAGCGATCTCAAGCTCCAAAGCCTCAAAGTGATCCGACTCTCTAGTGCCATCTGAGCTGACCTTCTCTAGCATAGCAATCCTAGCATCTCTCTGTGCTAGCTTAGAACGCAAGCCTAAGCAAGACTTGCACGCACCAAGTAATCTAGGCCTAGCCTTCAGCTCACTGACCTCCTCAAGTAGAGTGCCATACTTTTCATGGAGAGTGACAAGACTAGACATGTGGATGGCACAAGAATCACACTCTACCTCCTTGGTAACCACCACTGATGCCTTAGCAAACTCTAGCTCATGCAGCATGCTAAGATACTTAGCCTTGAAATCGTTCCTCTCGCACACGGCACGCTTGAGCAAAGCATCCTGACTCATCAAGGTGTCGTTCAAAGACTCAATCTCGAGAGAGAGAGGGACTCGACGGTGGGTGGTACCTCGGGTGTGTCAGAGTCGTAGTCGTAGTCCGGGCCTTCCTTGCGCTTGCTAACCTTGCCTTCTTCAATCCCCATGGTGCAAAAGCCACCGTGCTTGGCGTTGGCGTAGAAGCATAGGTCATTGAGCTTGTCCTCAACCTTTCCCTTCGACTCATCATCGCTTGAAGAAGCACCTCCATCGGAGGAGGCATCGATGTCGCTGAGGGAGGCGAGGAAGGCTCAGTGCTTGGCCTTCACCTTGTCGATCACCTTCTTGGATTACCTTCGGTGGTAGCCACCCTTGGCCTTGTGCTTGTCCTCGAAGTGGTGCTCGCACTTGTCCTTGCTCTTGGTGAAGTCACCCGCAGCTTTCTTGGGGCAGTTTGCGATGAAGTGATCCTCATCACCGCAACGGTATCACCCCTTGGCTGAGCCACCACACCGACGGTTCAAACGGTTGTTGTGAAACCATGAGAACTTGGTGATGACCAAAGCCAGCTCATCATCTCCAAGAGCCTCCACTTGATCCTGTGTCACAGAAATCAAAGACAAAGCGAACAAAGAGTGTGAAGGGTCAGAGGAGGAAGAAGACGTACCGCCGGGGCCAGAAACCAACGCCATAGAGGGTTTCGACGGGTTTTCAAGCTTGGCCCGGGTCTGGTAGTCAATCTCCGAGGACTTGAGCTTGCTGAATAGCTCGTCCACGGTCAGGGCATCATAGCCCGGTGACTCCTGAATGGCAACCACCTTCATCTCTCATACCTTCCGATCAAGAGCATGCAAAAGCTTGATAGTCATCTCATGATCATCATAAGGCAAGTTGGCTCGATTAGCACACATCTTGTTGATGATAGATTGGAAGCGAGTGAACATCCCGTCAACAGATTCGCTGGCCAACTCAGCAAAGTTCTCGTACTCTCTACGGTACATGTCGAAGAGTCTGGACTTGATCTGAGGGTTGCCCTCATGATATCGCACAAGTGTTTGCCAGATCTCCCGTGCCGTAGTGAGACTCGAAACTCGCTCAAACTCAAGAAGAGACAAACTTGAGAAGAGGATGCTACGGGCTCTTGCATTTGACGCATGTTGCGTGATTTGCAGCTCATTAATCTGAGCACCAAAAACCACGTAGTCAGCACTCTCACACATCTCCCAATACTTCGTATCAAGCCCTTGGAGGTAAGCGGACATGCGCACCTTCCAATAGGCTAAGTTTGTTCCATCGAAGAACGGAGGTTTACTAGCACCTCGCTCCATGTCGTCTTCGCGGATCAAGAACCGTGTAAGGTGGAATGATCCTTAACCGGCTCTGATACCAATTGAAGGACCGAGAACGGCGACCAGAGGGGGGGGGGTGAATGGGAGCCAAAAAAAATCCAACTAAAAAGACTTGGCCCTTGTCCCAAACTCACACCCAAAACTTGACCTCGGAAGAACCAACTCACAGATGACCTAACAAGTAGGTGTACACCTTAGGAAGACCCCAAAGGTGCAGCGGAGCGGTCGGAGAAGATGGAGGATGATCGAAACCACGAACTCAAAACCGATACACCGAGAGCGGTACTCTCAACCCCTAGAGAGAAGAGGCAAGAACACACCCAAAAATACTTATGAGAACTGGTCTCAAAAGTACCTAATCATGTTCCTTACGTGAATATGAATCCAACGCAACAAACGGAACTTGATTCGGAGTCCGGACGAGAGAGAAACGAGCACAGGACTACTTCTGTCAGTGACCACATGACTATTGGAAGTGGTCCGGAGCTCAGGACTAGTCCGGAGCTAGGGTCCTTGCTTTAGTTTTTCGGCCACACCACAGGACCACTCGCTATGGTCCGGTGCTATGGTCCGGTGGGTGGTCCGGAGGGTAGTCCGACGGAAAAATCAGCCAAACAGTGTGCACCCAAGCTCCGGACTACTAGTCCGAAGGTACCACAGGACCAATGCAAGTGATCCGGTGGTATGGTCCGGTGCTAGGGTTGTGCTGTTATGTTTTGGCAAGAGCACAGGACCACTTGCTATGGTACGGAGGGTGGTTCGGTGCTCACGAACAGAGCGTAGAAAACCTGCGAAAACCGATTTCACTCCGCCAAATCTTCCCAAAACTCAACCAAATGAACTCCAACTGCAAATAAACTTTGTAGGCATGATCCTTGTGTAGTTAGGGAGCTATCCCAAAGAAATCAACGCTCAATTCGGAGAGGATAAATGGGAACACTCGGATTTGGGGGAGAAAAGGCAAAACGAAGAACGCCACAAAGAAATCGCCCGATCTACGCACTCGTGAGGTTTGAGGTGAATTCCTTCGGTGCAAAGATGCTCCTCACGAATACGAACAACTTGGTTCAAGTGGATTTTGCAAAGCTACTCTCAACAAAGAGAAATCAACTCGGGAAAAAGAGAGAGCAAAAGCAAAACGCGAAGTACACAAGCAACCGGGGAGACACGATCAAGAAACTAACCGTGCCATGGCACTCGGAGAGTCGGGCCTCCGATTCCCACCAAAAGATTCGAGATCTTATAGAGGTTGGTGAAATCAACCTAGGGATCTCATGAACTAGAGAGAGGGTAGAGAGAGAGAGTTGGGGCAAATGATTAGGGTTCAAGAGATGGGGTGAGGGATACCCCTTCACCCCCTACTTAACGGGCTTTGGCTATTTCCCAAAGACCCCCCTAGATACATTGAGTGAACTACCTAGCCTAAGCATTGCAGTCCAAGCTCCTGGAAATATCTCCCGCATTTTGAATGGACGGCCCCGCTTCCTGCCGGGAGTTGCCATCGCCTCGACACAACCTACAGGATTCCGCCACGTGCCATCCCCGCTTAGGTTTTGAGGCCCAAACCCAGGAAACCCGCCATCGGTAGCTTTGGGCTCAACTACCGAACCCCGAGTTTTGCGGCCCAAACTCGGAAACCGACGTGGATGGTTTTGAGGCCCAAACCATCAAACCACTCGACGCGAGCCACCTTGTCTTCGCCCGGTCGGACTCCGAGTCCCTAGAGCCTCCGCTCGACTCGCGCGTCCACCGTCTTGACTCGACCGACTCGGTCTACCTCCATGTCTTCTTGCACTCGCCAGTGCCAAGTACTAGCCACCATAGCTAGTCCGCCGACGCCTATGGTCCCTCAGTCCAAGCCACGCTTCCGCCCTTCACCGCTCTCAGTCCATCGGCACGGCAAGCCTCTACTCAACCTTCTCCACGCCGTTGACCACTGTCACTAGGCATAGCACTTGCACACCACAAGCCGATAGACATGCATAGACTTGCTTTCGCAAGGGGTTAGGGTAAGCCACTCAAACTGAAACACTCACGTGTTGGATGATCACTCACCATAAAGCTGAACATACATGGGTACTTATCCACCATGTGTTCACAATAGCTGGGGACCGGAAAGTTTTACTAATTATTCGCAGGATCTAGGTACCTCAGCAGGATTCGAAAGAGGACGTATGTCTTTCTCTACCCGGACACACACGGACTTCAGTACTGGAGGACCGTACCCATACCATCAGCCTCCCGCGAACAACAACTATCCTCCACTAGAGCAGCATATGGATCCTCCACAACTAGGTGACGGTACTCCCAGTATTTTCACTAATGATTTTAGCCACCAGCTTGCAACTATGTAGCAAAGACAAAACATGTTCCAGTCCACCTTGGATCAGAGTATAGAGACTGAACACCAGATGAATGATCATCTACAAGAGATACAACAACAATAGTATGAGGAGCATCAGTACCTATGGTTCCTGATCCACAACATGGGTTTCAGCTACCCACCGCCACCACCAGAGTTGTAGACCACATCATCAGATAGCTTGGGGGAGAGTCCCCGCAAGGTAAGTACACTATCATATTTATATTTCCGTATTTAAATTAGTTTTTAATTAAGTTTGTTTTTATTAAAAGAAAATAAAAATAATAAAATGAAAAAAGAAATAAAAATATATTAGCTAGAATAATGAATAAATAACTATGTATATATATATGCTTCTCGCATATGTATATATAGTATGCAATTTAGTTATCCCCTTAAATATAAAATTACCATCTTATTATGAGAACCTGAATCTAGTGGGATAAATAATTTGTTCCTGTCTAAGTTACTATTAAATAAGATATAGAATAAAAAGAATTTGCTATGATCTTATTCTAAGAGAGATTTAATTTCTGAAGAATTTATTTCAGTACTCAAAATTCCAAAACCTCTTAGAGATTAAAGTTGAGTATTTTGTTATGTGCCTATGATCAGAATTAATATAAATAATAAGAAAATAATTTTTGATACAAATGTTCTAATCTTTCTCTTTAGAAGGGTTGTATGGGCTATGAAAAAGTATGAGAAAATAATCTATGCCAAAAGATGCATGAGAGAAAATAGAGAGGATTAAAAAGGGACAAAAAGTCTGATGCACCCTCAAGAGGAATCAAAAAGGGACAAAAAGTCCGACGTACCTCTGAAAAAAAGAGAAGCTCATACTTCTCAGAAGGAGAGAAAGAAGAACATAGGAAAGCCAAAAAATATAAAAGAATGTTTTACAAATTAATCATTCTGATCTAAGGGGCGTAACAGAGTATTCTCTTTAATTCTTTTTGCAGGACTTTATATTTCAAAGATATCAAAAACTCTAGAAAGGAAACTGATCAAGGAATAAGAGAAAAGAAGTTCTAATACAACCTATTTGTTTTGCAGCTACTCATGACTAGAGTAAAGTAATAAGTTCCATAAGAGACAGTGTTCTTCGATAAGAGATTTCTATTATAAGACTCAAATAAATAATTCCACTTGGGCTTTTCTTAGGGACTAGCAAAGGGTAAGCTTGGGGGCATGTTGACGGTTGTTAGCGTCAACTTTTTAAGCAATTATAAATTAAATAAATGGATCAATCAAATATAATATCTAGAAATATAGGGCTTTATCTAACAAATTCCACGAGTTTTGGTGTTTCATTATTTTCTAGGGACTATTTCAGAAAAGAAGATAAAGGAAAGAAAATCAAAGAAGATATCGAACAAATCTCGCAGAGAAACACTTGCAAAAATATTCACAGAGGATCCCGCAGACACTGGAGTGAAGCGGACCCCGGACCCCACCATGAGGGACCGACCGACATGGGGTGGGGCCGGCCCTCTATCTGGAAGCTTCCTCCACCGCCTTTGAGGATTGATCTGAGCCCTACGTGAAGTCGGTTTAATCCAACGACTGTCATGCATCCCACCAGACTATAAATATAGCCCTATACCCCCCAGAAGGCACCAGATCAGAAGAATAATTGATCCAGGTCAAGTCAGAGCAAGATTAGAATAGATCTAGGGTTTCCAGAGATTAGATTAGAACTCTAGCGCTTCAAGTTATTAGCTAGGAAGCTAGCGAGATTCAATCAGAGTTGGGCAATACATTCGGGATTCCAGGTCCATCTAGAGATTCGGTAATTTATCTTGTATCTCATTATGACTTTATAGTTCATTATTATATTGCTACTTATTGAGTGTTTAGTTTATTCTATTTGCATATTAGATAAGATAATATTGGTGATTATTATGTTTATAGGATCGTAAAGCGCCTAATTCAATTCTCGAGTGGGTTAGGTAGTATGTATTATGTAAGCGTGGTGCCTAGATATTATATGTACCTACAGATGTCTTCTGATGTGTCGTGTCGTGTGGTAGTTCACGTAAGTGACTTTTATAGTTGTGTTGATTCATGTGTAGTCCATCCTTGGCACATAGGCTTGGCAGAGCGCGGTCGCGACGGGGGTGACGGTTCCGTCTTAATAGTCTCCCTAGTTGATGATCCTTATGATGTTTTCTGAGTCAGTTATAATAGCATATAAATAGAGTGTGTTTAGTTTATTTATTTAGGTTTCTTTTACTTTAACCGAATCTTGAATTGCCTAACTATATTATTAGTGAGTTTATTTCTATCTCTGGAATACCATTTATCTTATACCTTTATTATCATATTTATTATCTTGACATGACTTACCCTTGCTGAAGCATAAGAAAAGTCGGTCTAATCTTAGGTCTGCACATTTATAGTATAAACTATATGCATTTAGGTTTCCTTTTCTATCCCTATTTAATTCCTGCAATTAATTAAAATTTTTCCTTTTGACATAAACAAATCAACGATACTCGGAGAATCTCACTAGGTGAAATGCTACAATAGGAGAATTATCTGTGCACTTGCGGATATATTCTAGAGATTTATTTTATAAACTGTCAAGTGTAGATTTTGTTTCAACATTTTCTGATATCATGCTAGGGATGACAACTTAGTGTTAAGTGATGTTTGAAGGTGACTCTTGCATTTCTGGTGCCATGCTAAGGATGGGGATTTATCTCTATTTTTGGTATGTTGCTAAGAAATGTCAACAAAGGTGCTAGGCCTAGAGACAGTGGTGGATGGCGTGGTGAATGTTGAGTAGAGGCTTGCCATGCCGATGGACTGAGAGCGGTGAAGGACGCAAGCGGGGCTCGAACTGACGGACCGGAGGGCCGGTGATGAGCAGAAACTCTGAATGACATGATATTCATGGTGGAGCAGAAGTAAAGATGATAACTATTGTTGCATGACCTGATGGAGAGGTAGCACACCACGAGATCTTGCACCCACGACGAACTACCGAGACATCCACCGTTCCATGCACCGACAAAACCATCCCACACAATCACGCCATATAGATGTGAAGATACAAACTAGGTGAACCGAGGTTCGGTGTTCTACAACCCCCTTGCCATATAGAGTCGAAAGAACGAAGGTTGCAAAGCACTCATGTCTTGCCACAGATTCCAAATATTCTCCATGGAAGGAGGACACACACGAGGTGGCTATATTTTTAATCAAAGAATCTTCAAATGAGGGATTACATGGTATATTTATACTAGGAACATCCCTCCTAGTTGGGTGTGAACATAAGAACAATTAAAAGCAAGTGAAAACTGATCTTGGTGGAGAAACTAAAGGGTCTTCTATCATTCTCACGCAACCACCAACAGCAGGTGCAGCCTCCACCAAAATAGCCATAACTCCTAGCTTGGAAGTCCAAAAGATCCACCGTTTGTTGCGTTGGAAACTAGACTTCAATATCTTTTTGTTGATATGGATTAAAGAGACAGAAACGTGACTCAATTTTGCAGGTATAGCTGTAGTAAACTGATGATTCATATCTGAATTCATGTTATCCTTGTTCACATCAGCCGGCGAACTAGCTGTGGTGGCTAGTACTTGGCACCGGCGAGTGCGAGAAGACATGGAGGTAGACCGAGTCCACCAAGTCAAGACGGCGGACGAGCGGGTCGAGCAGGAGGCTCATGGGACTCGGAGTCCGACCGGGCGAGGACGACGTGGTTCGAGTCGAGCGGTTTGGTGGTTTGGGCCGCAAAACCACCGGTGGATGGTTTTCGAGTTTGGGCGCCAAAACTCAGGGTTCGATAGTTGAGCCGAAAGCTACCGGTGATGGGTTTTGCGGGTTTGGGCCTCAAAACCCGGACAGAGCTTCCGAGGAAGCAGGGATGGCATGTGGCGGAATCCTGGAGGTTGCGTCGAGGCGACGGCAACTCCGGGCAGGAAGTGGTGTCGTCCGATCAACATTCGAGGAAATATCTCCGGCTTGGATTATGTCTCAGGACTAGGTAATTTGGTCATGTATCTAGGGGGCGATTTGGAAATGTCTAAACATTGTTAAGTAGTGGATGAAGGGTTCTTACCCCTTCACCTCTCCCACCTCTCCCATTTTCTCCCTCTCCACTCTCTCTCTCCCTCCCTCTAGTTCTTGCTTGTAGAGGTCCATGAGTTGATTTTTCCGATCGATTCATGCTACGCTTGTGAACTCGTTTTGATTAAGGAATTAGAGGACTTACCCTCCGTAAGCCATGGTGGCTTTGATTTCATGATTGTGTCTCCGTTTGCTTGTGTTCTTTGCTAATCGCTTTTTGCTCCTCTCTAATCCTCTATGTTCATGACGATGGATCTTTTGATTGAGAGTGTTTCTTGCGATTCCGTTTGAACCAAGTTGTGCAGGAACTTAAGGAGATCATTTGCACCGGAGGGCTTTACCCCAAACATATTGACCACTTAGATCGGGCAAATTCTGTCTCATGTTCTTCATTTTTGGAGTTTTTCCTGAAATCCTTTTATTCCCGTTTATTCACTCCAAATTGAGCGATGCTTTCTTCTGGATAGCTCCTCCACTGCACTAGGATCATGCCGACAAAGTTTGGTTGCAGTTGGTGATAATTTGGTTGTCATTTGGGAAGATTTGGGGAAGAGACGATTCAAAATCGCCCCCAAATTGCCTTTGTCCCGTGAACCGCGGACAGTCCGCGCCCTGGTGGCGGACAGTCCGGGAGTCGGGGATGAGGTAGGTCTGCTCGGGCCTTTTGGTTGAGGTGGTCGTGGACAGTCCGACATTTTGCCGTTGACAGACCGGCCTCGGCTTTGTAGCCTGTCCAGCAGCAACTCAGAATAGTGTGGTTTTCTGTTTTTGACCGGCAGACAGTCCGCCCCTCTACCCGCGGGCAGTCCGGGGTCGGTCCAGTGAGTTTTCTAGAAACATTTGGTTTTGAGCTTTTGATCGGCAGACAGTCCGCCAAGACGCCCGGATAGTCCGGCGTGGTTTTCTTTTGTGCGGCAGACAGTCCGCGCCTGGAGTCCGGACAGTCCTGAAATCCCGAGGAAGATCTTCTTGCCTTGCATCTTCTGTGGCTTGTGTTTTGACTTTCTCTGACCGCTCCCCTGGACCTCTAGGGACCTCCCTAAGGTGTCCACCCATGTGTTAAGTCATGTGCGTGTCAAAGTTTTTGAAGTTGCATTTTGGGCATGATTTTAGGACAAGGGTCAATCCTTTGAAAGTCGAATTTTGAATTGGCTCCCATTCACCCCCCCCCCTCTGGTCGCCATTCTCGGTCCTTCAGCAAGCATGCCACCACACTACGCCAAAAATCTTTTTCGCAGCAGTCAAAAAAGCTTTATCGCAGCGGGCATTGCCATTTGCTGCGATGACAAGGCCACTGTAAACCATGGCATTTGTTGTGGTGGTCGCCAGCGCCCGCTACCAAAAAGAATTAACCGCAGCGGGCACTCTATATCGCCCGCTGCGGTTAATGCGATTTACCACAACGGTCGCCTTAAACAGACCACTGCATAAACTCCTTTAACCGCAGCGGGCAGATTGTAATGCCCACAACGGTTAATTGTTTTTCAAAAAATAAAAATAAAAATGTTGTTTCATAATCTGAATTCAATATTTACAGATTCCATACAATAACCAGAATTCATTCAATATCCAGACATCATAGCAGAGACAAACAACACACACACACAACATCCCTACACAAATCCACATAAGTTGTCCTCATCAACCATATATACACATGGAACCAAGGATTACATAACAAATTTTGACTTGGTGTTTGTAATCCGTGGGACGGAGCATGGTGTCCCATTTCCTTAACTTCTCGAACTCCGGTTGAACCACCAGGTTACCCTCATCGTCGAAGAATTCTTCCCCTTGGAGCACACATTTCTCTAATACAAACTTACAAGTGTCTCCATTGAGTTGCTTGAAAGCAAGTTGGTCGCTCTTAATGTCTTTCCAATGCTTGACTCCCGCCTTGAGCTTCTTCTAGTTGTTGGTGTACTCCTTGCACTGCCTCAAGTGCGCATAGGTGTACAAGACACATGACTTTGATCCCAAAGGTTGTTTAGCACACTACACGATTGATACAGAAGCATTAGAACAATACATATATAAGAAAACATGACTGGATCTTTGAAATATTTACGGGGAATTCGCGTCAGATCTTTAAGTGGTATGTATGTTTCTTCTTGAACTTTTCAGTTCTTTGATCCCAGTATTGGGGTTCCTTTAGGTATGCCCTGTAAACTTTGTACGAAATACATTAGTGTTAGTTAGCAACAATTTGAATATGTACGATAACTATAAATGATCAAAAAGATTGGTGACTTACATTTTCAAGCAATCTTCGAAGGCCTTGTATCCTGGTTTGTTTGGTACCCTCAACGAGTCAATTATACATTCCCTACCATCTTGAGGATAAATGATAAATGTTTGGTACCCTCAACGAGTCAATTATACATTCCCTACCATCTTGAGGATAAATGATAAATGCAACCCAGTGGCCATTGATTTGTACCTTGCTACACTGAAACAAAATACAGGTTACAACCACGATGTGAGTTTATGATCCTAGCCACTTAGCTCTATGTAAAATTTTGACTTACCAAAAGTGGTAAGCCGCCATGATACAGTGTGGCTCATCGGGTTGAGCTTCTTCATCACTTCTAGTATGTACCTTGACAATTTTTCTTCTCCTCTTTCATATTGTCTTCGTATTTATTTTCCCTCTGCCGCACGATCGACTCTAGATCTGTTATCTCATACCCTTTGATGACTCTCTTAACAATATGCATTGGAGAGAGGTAGAGAACATGATGTTTCTTTTTGTTGCTTACTATCACCGACATCCTGGACGGAAAAGTCACCGTGGCATAATAAGTATATAGTTGACCATTACAATTAATTGCTGGAATTTGTGAAACTGATAATGAGGCACTTACAATGTGAACAAGGCTATTTGGACAATGGCAAGGTCTTCTTCCCGAAATAGATTATACATGTCGCGGAAATCCATGGGAAGATGAAAGGTCCTAGATGGCTAGAGGGGGGGTGAATAGCCTATTAAAAATTCTACAAGAAACTAGAGCAACAGTTAGATAACACTTAAGCGAAGCTTTTTGCTCTAGCTCTACTAGAGGTGCAAAGTCACCTATCCAATCAATTCTAGTTAGTTAAGTGCCTAACAATCAATAGCAAGAACCTAAGGAACTTAACACAAGCTAGCAAGAACAACTAACAAAAGAAACTAACTAGATAAGAAATGAAAGAATGTAAATGCTAAGAAGAGGGTGATTGTTATACCGATGCCTTGTGATGTATGGATGTCAATGTAGAGACCAATCACAATAAGATCACCAAGAGTAGCCGGGAGACAAGATTGACACAATGATTTTTCTCCTGAGGTTCACTTTGTTGCCACCAAGCTAGTCCCCATTGTGTCGACTACTCAAATGGTGATTCAGTGGCTAATAGGCAATCACAAGCCTAGCCCACTACCCGGGCGCCACAAGAATCCACCCAAATGAGAGTAACTCAATGACATGAGCAATCCACTAGAGTTACCCTTTGGCGCTCCGCCGAGGTGGGTACAAGCCCTCTCACAAGTCGTCGAAGTTGGCCGCAAACAATCACCAACACGCACCAAAGCTTCCTCAATCGCCCAAGCCATCTAGGTGTTGGCAAACACCAAGGATAACAAGAAATCCGGCGGTGATGACGATGACCAAGTGCCACTAAGATGCAATGCAATGATCAAGCACTTGGTTCACTCAAACTCTCAAGAATTAGCAACACAAGCAAAGAGAGATGACTTGGGGGCTATCTCAAGCAAGCACAATGAGTGAGAATGAATAAGAGCTGCAAGAGAGTTCCCTAGGACGGAGCCGGCCAAAACACTTATATATCTTCCACCACCGAGCTAGCCGTTTAGCCCCTTTTTCTCCATTGTCTGCGTAGCTCCGGACGGTGCTCCGGACACTACTTCACTTGGGGTCTGGACCAACGCGCGCGCGTCCGGACCCTTATCCATTTGAAAGCTGTCGTTCGCGCCTTTGCCTATGCTTGCCACGTGTATCCGGACGCTACGCACAGTGTGAGTCCGGACTAACGCACCGAGCGTCCGGACTCAACACAAAGCCAGTCCAGAGAGCTCCAAGTCTTCGGACACGCGTCCGGATCTCGCTATCCGGATGACACTAAGCGTTCGGACCTTCTAGCAGAGAGGTCCAGAGAGCTCCAGGACTCCGGACGGTCGTGCAGAGCCAGCGTTCGGTCGAAGAATAGCGTCCGGATCCTTTGTCCAGCGAGGCCAAGCCTTAGGGTATGCCTCCGGACGCGCCACCATTGGTCCAGACGGCATCTTGCCAGCGTTCGGACCTCTTCTGAGTGCCATTCCGAGCTGCCTCTCCTTCTCCAAGTCTTCAAGTGCTAACACCTCGTCTTCCAAACCTTTGTACTCTGTGTTAGCCATTACAAAATATTTTCTTGGATTTTATTTCATTCTTTGTGTCACTGTTGGTATTTCTTATGTCTATT